>PVHT021183551.1:18099795-18134669 GCA_004024745.2 Catagonus wagneri
CAGTGCGTGTTCAGGTCCTATGTTGTTTTACTTGTTCTCTTTCAATTATAATCAAAAGAGAGGCTCCATCTCCCACTTGAGGAATGAGGAGGTGGGTTTGGAAGGTGTGAAAATCTGCCAGAGGGCATGGCTGAGCCGAGATTCCTGCTTGGGTCTGTCTGACTTTGAAGCTCCCATTCTCTTCTCCTTAAATATCCAGAAACACTCAGTCCTTTCATTATCAAATCATCTCCTCCAACAGGAGTTGGTGCAGCATGTGACACGGATGTTTTAAACGTCCATGTTTAATTGTGTAGAAGGAAACTTGATCTCATTTCATAGGAACAGTGCTGCCTAGTTCTCCTTTAATTTTTATAACCTCTTCCTCTGTCTCTTAAGGGCAATTTGTGAAGATCAAGAACAATTTGAGAAATGTAACAAGTATAAGAGGAGCCTCAGCTGCCTGTCCAGCCACGTGTGAGGCGGCCCGGGGGTGTCCTTGGCATCCTGGGAAGGTGAGCAGGGATCCCTTGGGCCAGTTCCCGGGGCAGCCGGTAGGGCGGCCCCTACGAGGCTGGACTTGCAGGAGAGCAGAGGTCATGGAGGAGTCCGGCCAGTCCCTCCAGGCAGAGCCCTTGGTGGTAACCGGCCACATGGTCACTTAGTCTCTGTGCCCAACACCATCAGCTGAGATGGGAGACAGGTAGGTCCTGGAACTGGTGGAGGTCCTACAGGTGACAGACCCCAAGGTACCTTGTGGTCACGAGTTCCCTGGGCCCATCAGGGGTCACCTCCAGCTTCCTGAAACCCCGGACGAGGGCGCCGCTAAGCTCAGCTGCAGGAAACTCACTGCTGTGCTGTCCCCGCCTGCCCCTCGCTGCTGATGGGACGGCGTCTGCCCTCCTCCCCACAGAGGTCAGGCCTTGTGACGGGCTCGGCCTCCCTCTCAGGCTCGTCTTCTCCCCCTGTCCTCCTACCACCGCCTGCAGGACGTGTCCAGCTCATCAGACTCTGCGGTTCTGAAAGGGACTGAAGGGGCTTTGTGAACTCACCCTGCACAGCAAGAGCCATGCATTTGCTGAGCGCCTACCGTGTGCAGGTCCTGTGCTGGGAGCTGAGCGTGGCTGAGGATGAGACGGGTCCTGCCCCCAGTCCGGTGGGGGAGAAACATGTCCAGAGAAGACCCCGTTACCCAGTGATGAGGATGTGGGGACTGAGCTGTGGGCACAGTTGGGGGGAGTGGACCAAAACCCTGAGCTGGGTCTGGAGTGAGAGCTTCCTGATAACCCAGGGAGTCTGGGAATTTGAGACTGTCTTCCCTTCCCAGGGGACCTGACATCCTGGACCTGGGTTTCCCCAAACCTGAGCTCCGTCCCCAGCATCACCTGGCCTCGGGGTGTCACAGAATGATCACAGTGACATCACCTCCCCCTTCCTCACTCCCAGGCCAGCAGTAATTACACCTCCCAGAGGTTAATTTGGAAGGAGACAGTGAAAATGTGTTATTTAAATAACAATTATTGAAATCATGCTGGGGGTTTGCTACATAATAGGTAATTAGCTGTGACCTAATTGTGAAAACAAAGCAGTCAATTCCATTTAGCTCTTCCCTCCCAACCTAGGGTTTATCCTAGGGACTGGCCCACTCCATTGCATCATAGATATTTGATTAAAATGTTTTTATGAAATCAGAATAAAATCACCACTGGATATTTGTCAGAGAAGAACCTGCTGATTTTCTAAGACCTTGGGCCCAGGGTCTGAGCAGAGATGCTTTCTCAGATTTGAGAGTTTTTCTGCTATGCAAATTGTTTCCCCTTCCTGTCTAGCCAGAACACATCAAACCGTTTATGGGCTTATGCATTTCTACAATTATTTATCTGCTAATTGTTTCTTATACTTTTTTTTTCTTTTTCTTTATACGGCTGCACCTGTGGCATATGGAACTTTCTGGATGAGGTGTCAAATCAGAGCTGCAACTGGAAAAACCCACTGAGAAAGGTCAGGGATGGAACCACATCTCCATGGAGACAACGCTGGGTTCTTCACCTGCTGAGCCACACGAGGAAACTCCTGTTACTTATACTTTTATATCTACTCATTCATTCATTCATTCATGGGTCTGTCACTCAGTTCTTCATGAGCTCATTCATGTGTTAATTCATTCTTTGATTCGTTCATTCTGTTTCGACCTGTGACCTTTCATTCACTCGTCCTTCCGCCCATTGTCTATTTGGGCACCTGGTCCCTCACGCAGTCACCAGGGATTTCTTCTTGCACCCTTTCCTTCACTGGTTCGCTCATTCACTCCATCTTGAAATGGACTCATTCATTCATTCATTGCCTTATTCATGCATTTATTTAATGATTCTTTGGTTTGTTCATTTACTCAACAGTTCATGTATTTTCTGATTAATTCATTCACCCACACATCATTTGACAACATTCACGTCTTCATAAGAGTAGTCTCTGTGTTGGATGTCTGTCCAGCCTCTGGCCACTCCCACCCCTCCAGCATATTAAGAGCATCTTAGTAAAAATGAGCTCCCAGCAATTGGAGACACCCGTGAGATGAGCACCCACCCTGGAATCCACTTGCGCCCTTCTTTCTCTCTCAGTTATCGTCTTAGTTTGGGGTCCCCTGGTGGCAGAACTTAAGGCTTCAGTGACTACAGTGAAGTCGGGAGGTGAGAGAAACCCTGCGGGTAGAGGGGAAGTGAGACGGGGGCAGGGAAGTCCTTCCACAGGGCTGTGGTGTCAGTTCCATCAGATAGGAAACCAGGAAGCAGTGTCCAGCACAAGACAGAGACACAGAGAGAGAAAGAACGAGAAAGGAAGAGAGCAACAAGTGCTCTGGAGGTCCTTTAACGCACGTGTATGGGGGCAGTCCTTCCAGACGTCCTCTGGCCAATCATCTTGCCTCTTCCGGCCTAGCGTCTCCATTGGCCCAACTTCCCCTCACCCCCACCCATGTGCTTTGAGCTCATCTTTTAGCCAGGATGGATTCTAGCCCAAGGGTCTCTGGGAAGCTGACCGGATGCGCTATGGTCTGTGTGCCTCTCCTTTCTCTGACCCCCCGAGGAACTTTTCTCCGAGTGTGTAGTTCCCGGGGTCTCCTTGACCTCAAGAATGAGAAATAGCTGGTCCCTATCTTTTATCCGAGCAGGACGCAACTCCTCCTTGCTCCTGCCTTCGTCTTGATCTTGAAGTTACCTGTCCAGATTACAGTTGCCTGGGACCCATCTAGTGCCTGTCCCAGCTGGATGTTGGTTTGGGGCTGAAGTGATGAAGGCAGGGCTTTCAGTAGTGGCCCCTCACCAGGGTCAGCTTTCCCACCTCCTCTCCTCTCCCTGCCTGTTTATCATCCTCCTTCCCAACTTCACTTGGACTTAAACCTTGGGGTTCGACTCAGAAGTATCCTTCCACACTAAGCAGCCCGAGGCCTCTTCTCCATGGCGGAAAAACTGAGGCTAGTGAGACGAATCCGGAGGTTCCAGATCCCCCAGCTGGCTGCGGCAGGAGAGGGCCCAGTCTCCACTCTGGGGTCCGGCCCCACCCAGGCCCCTGCTCAGACTGAGATGACATCTGACCCCATTTTCGAATTTTATGCCAGAAACATTCACTGAGCCCAAAACCTGCCTTCGAAAAGCCAGAGGCTGATCTCCCCTTGGGTGGGGCTGTCTCTGCTTTTTAGAACCCCCTACCCCAAACGCAGACATTTTAAAGCCCTATCAGCTGATGGAAGGTGGCCCCGTCAGCCCCCGTCCTGAAGAAATGCGTGTTCTCACTTGCCCATGGGAACAGAGCACGTGTGATGCTATTACAGCGTGTTCAGAGTCCCATCTGGACAGTGTGTGACAGGAGGAGAGGCTTTGACCCGGGAGAATTTAGTCACTATCTGTGTGCTTTGGTGCCTATGTACTTCATTTAAGTTGAGAAAGGAGGCATAGCCTTTAAAGGTTATCTTCTCCTTTAAAATATTCTGGATCTGTGTCATCTGAGCGCGTGGGGAACGTGTGAAAGGTCAGTGTTTGTCACTTACCGAATCCCGCCCTCGGGTCTCTCTCCACTGCTGCCAAGATCCTGCCCCCTTTGGTTCATCGCTAGCAAATTCTCTTTGCGGCCTAAGAGTTTGCTGTTTTCATCTCCCCAGAGAGACCGGACACAGCAGCTAGCCGGGGGACACGAGGCCAGGGAGCTGAGAAAATCCATTTCGCGGATCCCAGCTCTATCGGGCACTCAGAATTAGAGCTACCACCTCCTGAGGGCCTAGTGTGTGCCAGGCGCAGGGCTGGGGGCTTTGGACAAACATTCACTGCAACCCTGAAAAGTGGGAGTGTTCCCGTAGTGGCTCAGGAGTTCCCATGGTGCCTCAGCGGTTAACAAATCTGACTAGTATCCATGAGGATGCAGGTTCCATCCCTGGCCTTGCTCAGTGGGTGAAGGACTGGGCATTGCCATGAGCTGTGGTGTAGGTCACAGGCGCGGCTCAGATCCTGCATTGCTGTGGCTCTGGCATAGGCCAGCAGCCACAGCTTCGAGTCGACCCCTAGCATGGGAACCTCCATATGCCTCGAGTGTGGCCCTAAAAAAAAAAAAACTCTGCAAAGTGGGGGAGGTTGATTGTCTCTGGCCTGGATTATGACCCAGCTGCCCAACTGGTCTCTCTGGTTCCACAGCTCTGCCTGCCTGTGAATCCCACCCCACCCCCACCAGTGTACACCATGAGAAGGGCTGGTCTTGCTCTCAGAGTGAATTTTGGCCACAGGATTGGTGCAGAGATGGTGTTCAGCCCCTCCGTTCTCTCGTGTACGAGCGGGCCAGACAGTAAAGAGGCATCACCTGGCAGCCCTTTCTGGGAGGCAAGCTGGCACCTCCCGGTGGGCTCTAAGTGCCCACGGGGCGAGTAATGAATGAAGTCATCAAAGGAAACTGGTGTTTGGGTCAGCCTTGGTCCTTGGGCCAGGAGTCATGCACGTTGGCTGGCCCCCAGATCTGCCTTAGGTTATCTTCTTCCTCTTGAGGTCACGCGATCCCTTGAATTACAATAATACTTCCCCACGCCCCCGCCACACACACATACTGAGCATCTATTGCTCTCATGAAATGGGTGTCTATGGAGTGCCCATTAGGTGCTGGGCACTGGGGCTGCAACCGTGAACCCCACAGAGCCAGCAATGACAGACGTGGGCCAGCTGGACTCCCAGCTCTGTCTGTTGTGGCTGCTGTCTCCCTTTTCGGGTTCTGTCCCCCCCACCCCCACCCCCGCGGCTCAGTTTCAGGCACTCTGCCCCTTCTCCTCCTGATTGCATCCTGGTTCTTGTTCTTTCTTTCCTTGGAGCTGGGGCTGCGGGCGGGGAAGGGAAGCAACAGGCACGTGGAGGACAAATCACAGAGCTGGGGGGGCCTTCTTCAGGTTCTTCCCGTAAGAAATGAGCACTTTTACGCAAATTAATTCAAGCGCAGGCCATAACAAGAGAGGAACAAGAAGCTGGTTAGATTCATTTTCTTGGTCAGCTTGTCCAAACCTAGGATTAATCTACTCATCAGTTAAGTTCATCAGGAGAAATCTCGCTTCTTCAGGAGTTTTCCGATGGAAAATAATGCCTCATTAAGTTGAACATATTAACCTGAGAACAGTATCGATGTCAGACAGACTAATGAATGTCATTATGGGGAACGCACAGCAGTCCTCGAGGGAACCGACCAGCCATTAGGAACTCTGTGAAAACGCTCTCAGCTGTTGTCCCGTGGATGAGGAATCTCGAGGGAGGGAGGGAGGGAGAAGGGAAAGGAGCTGGCGTGGGGCTGTGGTCGTCCCTGGGAGCGCGCCCTGATGGGTCCCAGCACTGCTGAATGTTGCGAAAGGCACGTGGTCGAGGGAGGCACCATGTGTAACGTGACTCACTGTTGGCCCAAAGGGAGGGATGCTGGGTTTAGGCTCTGGAACAGGAGGGAGGGTGGGAGGGTCAGAGTCAGGTATCAGAACGCTGGGTGCTGGTCCCATTTCTCTACATCGTAGTGGACAAGGTTCTGTTCCAGCCCATATTTACTGAGCTCAGCACTGTGCTCATGCAACTCTCACAGGATCCCAGGGAAACTCAGGCTCAGAGGAGTTAAAGGGCTTGACCAAGGTCACCGGTGAGAGGGCAGGAGAACTGAGGCTGAGACCCAGGCTGGCTGACCCTGATGGAGGCTCCCTTTCCCAGCCCCCCACCCCACCCCAGACCTCGCCATCCTGGTGGTTTGTCTTCAAAACCTCTGAACTCAAAAAAAAAAAAAAAAAAAAAGGAAAAAGAAAAAAGAAAAAAAAAGGAGTTCCCGTCGTGGCTCAGTGGTTAACGAATCTGACTAGGAACCATGAGGTTGCAGGTTCGATCCCTGGCCTTGCTCAGTGGGTTAAGGATCTGGCGTTGCTGTGAGCTGTGTGGTATAGGTTGTAGATGCGGCTCGGATCCCGCGTTGCTGTGGCTGTGGTAAAGGCCGGCAGCTACAGCTCCTGTTAGACCCCTAGCCTGGGAACCGCCATATGCCGCGGGTGTGGCCCTAGATAAGGCAAAAAGACAAAAAAAAAAACCCAAAAAAACAAAAAACAAAGCCTCTGGGCTCCATCCTCCAGGACCCTGTAATTGCTCAGTTACAGCTGGTGGACAAGCGCTCTCTGCACCACCACATAAGGTGCCATGAAGTGTAAAGAAAACCTCAGGGCTTAGCCAAGACCCTGGTTTCAATAAGATCCAAGAGCACACCCGCTGTGAACCCCTGGGGCCACGTTAGTGCTCTGAGAGAACTAAAGTTCCCAGCAGGGAGTTCCTGATGTGGCTCATTGGTTAGCGAACCCGACTATCATCCATGAGGATGCGGGTTCGATCCCTGGCCTCGCTCAGTGGGTTAAGGATCCGGCATTGCCGTGAGATGTGGTGTAGCTCACAGATACAGCTTGGATCCTGTGTTGCTGTGACTCTGGTCCAGGCCAGTGACTACAGCTCCGATTCGACCCCTAGCCTGGGAACCTCCACATGCTGTGTGTGCCGCCCTAAAAAGCAAAAAAAACAAAAAAGTTCCCAGCACACTGTGGGCGCTCAGCAACACCAGTCTGCCTGATCCTTGTCCATCCAACTGGACTTGGCCTTGGCGAAGGGCCAGGCAGGTGATGTGCAGCCCAACCCCCACGGCCCACACGCCTCCGCCGGGGGCCTGGCACAAACCTGGTTTCAGTGCAGAGATGACCTCACCGCGGTCTTCTGAAGTGGTCAGTTCATGTCCGAGCAGGGAGGCGAGCACTGGAGAGAGTCAGGTCCCAAAGGCGGGGACAGAGAAGAGCGGGAAGCATCTGGAGACAGAGGCAGAATCACAGGGACCGGCATGGAGAAAGTCTGGGAGACAGCATGGAAGAGGTGGCTGGGCCAGAGGGCGGTTCTGTTTAAAGGGCCAGGTCAGCTAGAGACCTGGTCTGGTGTAAGGTAAGAGGGGAGGAAGTAGAAATGGATATTTCCAACTACCCCAACCCCTAACTGACCCGCTGTATTTTCTTCATCATTGATTTGTGAAATAATGGACATAGGCAGTCACGTGTCTGGGCCTTCGTGCTGAAAATCTCATTTGACTCTAAAAATTAAAACCATCTCTGAGAGAGGCAGTTAATATTAGCCTCACAAGTCAGGTGAAGAAACTGAGGCCCAGAGATGCTGAATGCCTGGTGGTGGGTCACATAGCTCAGAAGAGCCAAATTCACAGCTGGGGCTGCCTGTGCCCAAGGGCCTCGACCTCCCCACTGGCCGTGGTGCATTTCCCATCAGCAGGTCCAGCGGTGTAGCATTTGTTTTCCCTGCAAAGTACAGACATCTGGAAAAGTCTGCTGCTGGCCCCTCTCCTGCCTGGACTTGGCTCTCAGGTCGGGTCTCATGGGCGGGAGGCAAGAAGACCCATGAACTTGGCCTGCGGAGAGGCTGGCCCTGTCACCGTGAGTCAGCACAAGCCCAAGGGAGCTGGTGCAGACCTGCGGGGACTCCTCTGATCCCTCTGCTCCCCTCTCGCCCAGCGGTTCACAGGGAGGTATGAGCTCCCCACGCTGCGGGCACCTGCTCTTTCACAGGCGAGCTCTGAGAGTGCTGGCCATGCTTCACGGCTGCACCTTAATTGCAGGCTGGGGTACTTCAGGTGTTCAGTGTTGCAAAGTTGTGTTTAATTCCTCAGCAATTACTTCTGCAATGAGGTGTTCGGGATCCGTCTCCCCTGTAGGTTCTTCCTTGAAGAACTCTGCATCCAGCTTTGTCAGTCAAGGTGAAAGGAAATGGGAAACCCAAGTGCGGTCCGAGGAGAAAGCTCCATGCAGCCTGCGTGATGAGTAATTCTGAAGGAAAAGCAGCCGAACAACCTGGAGATGAAAAACCCTGTAGAGACAAGGAAGGTGTCTTCCAACACAGGAAGGGCTGCCACACAGAAGAGGGAGTCACTCTCCTCAATGCGGCTTGAAGGATTTTCCAACAATTAAAGCTGTCCAGGCCAGGAATGGGCCACTTTGACAGGCGGTGAGCTCCCCATCCTTGGGGGCTGTGCAAACAGGGGTTTAGATGCCTACCAGTCTCCAGGAGAAGCATAACATGAGGACAAATGAGGTCTGGATCATATACAGATTTTGTGTATTTCAGAGCAGATGACGTCACCTCTCTGAGCCTCAGTTTCCTTCTCTGGAATGTGGGGGCGATAATGTGTTTTGCCAGGTTATTGAGTTATTGGGTTATTATAGCGTTTAAATGAAGTAATGCATGGCAAACACTTAGCACAGGGCCAGGCACCTACGCAACCGCCAGTGGCTGAGAGTCGATCTTATTTCTATAGTCAGTGTCTAATTTTTATTGAGGGGATTCTGGGGTCAGATGAGGCCCTGGGACTTTGTCCCTTTATGGCAGGCTCTTAGAATCTCTGGAAATTACTCCTTTTTTCAGATGTTCTAGAATTAGGGGAGCCCCTTCCCCTCACTTTCCACCCCACAACCTCTGAAAGTGGTCTCTGCGGGTGAGATCCCCACATGGCCCCCCTTTCCCCTCTCTCTCTCTTTTTTTTTTTTGCTATTTAGAGCCGCACTCATGGCATATGGAAATTTCCAAGCTAAGGGTTGAATCCGAGCTGCAGCTGCCAGCCTACACCACAGCTACAGCAATACCAGATTCAGGCTGCACCTGTGACCTGCACCAGGGCAACGCCAGATTTTTAACCCACTGAGCGAAACCGGGGTTCAAACCCACATCCAGATGGATACTAGCCAGGTTCTTAAC
This sequence comes from Catagonus wagneri, assembly GCA_004024745.2. Taxonomy (NCBI): domain Eukaryota; kingdom Metazoa; phylum Chordata; class Mammalia; order Artiodactyla; family Tayassuidae; genus Catagonus; species Catagonus wagneri. Next base: position 18,109,053 of record PVHT021183551.1, read on the forward strand.
CTGCCGAGCCACAACGGGAGCTCCTGGTCCGGTTTCCTGGTGGGCTGTGGTGCTGAGGTGTCCTCCATCCCCCGGGCCCCCGCAAAGGAAGATGCGTGATGCCCAGAGCAACCTGGGGGAGGGGAGTGAGGGACTTTTTTATCCACCTCATGGGGCTGATTTCTCTCCGATGAGTCTCCCTTTGTCATCTTCTCTGGACTCAGAAATGAAGTCTAATTTCAGCCACTTGGACGAAATCAAATATCCAGATTCCTAAAACCCCTGAGTAAATCCACCCCCTGCCCAGGGCTCCCCGCGGGGAGTCAGTTTCCACTTTCTTGGTCTTCCTCAGAAGCCTTTCCTTTAGCGATTGGCCACTTTTCACTTGTTAATAGATTTAATTTCCACAGATGCTGCTAGGTGTTTTCTTGGAATTGATCTTCCTGTGAAAAGCATGCTTTGGAGATGTGAAATAACCCTCAGAGAGCCTTCGATGAATTACCCTTGTCAACTGAAATAAAAATGCACCACATGAGAGCTGTGGCTTCCAGTTTTATTTGAAGACTTGCTGAGCACTCCAGCCTGGGGGTCAGCCTCTCAGAGAGCTCCGAGGGACAGCTGGTGGTGGCGGGGTGGTCAGCGTGTATGTGATTTTGGAGAAGGAACGAGGACACTCAAGTACAAATTTTTTTTTTTTTTTTTTTTGCTTTTTAGGGCAGCATCTGCACCATAAGGAAGTTCCCAGGCCGACGCCACGGCCATAGCAACTCAGAATCCGAGCCTCATCTGCAACCTGTATCACAGCCCATGGCAACATCAGATCTGTAGCCCACTGAGTGAGGCCAGGCATCGAACCTGCATGCTTGTGGATACTATTTGGGTTGGTTAGCACTGAGCCATAACGGGAACGCCCTCAAGCACACAAGACTCAGATATCTCGGAAGAGGGTTTGAGTGTTTTTCTAAGCGTGGGAAGATTCGAGAAATTGGGTTGTCTGTGGCTTGTCAATCAAAGGAGGGTAGGATTTGGAGACAACAGTCCTGCTGCCTGCGTCGTCAGCTCGGTCTTCCCCTCTGGTGGAAAGAGGACTCTAACTGGGGCTGATGTGCTGTTTGGCCTCTTGCCCTCTGCTCATTGTGGGTTCAGCATTCTAGACGGCTGCCCCGGTGGTGGAGTTGGGCATCGTGTGGCCTTCGATGAGGCCGAGGCAGTGGAGCTGGGAGGTTTCGCCAGGCTGTCCCTGCTCCCCTGGGGGCGGGGGGAGCTGGAGGAGCCCCGGGTTTGAAGGCAGCAGGACAAATCTGCTAATGAGATGAACAAACATGGCCAGAGTCCCAGGACCTGGTCCCTAAGGCACCTGGTGGATCACAGTCACGCCCCAGGCCCAGGTCAGCCGTGGTCCTGGGAGGTGGCTCAGGGACAGGCTGCTCAGGGGCAGGGCCTGAGGCTGGGAAGAGGCAGAGTCTTTGGGAAATGAGAGCTGTCCCTGGCCCAGGATAGGGAGCGTGCTGGGCTCTGCCAGGCCTCCCCGGACCCAGGAAAGCGCAGGCCACGCCAGGGTGCAGGCTCTGTTGCCAAGCGCTCGGCCTCTGCAGCTCCCTAGACCTAGGTTCGAGCCCCAGCTCTGCCACTGCCCGCCTGTCAGACCCTGGGAAAATGACTTCTCCAAGACCTAGTTTCCTCCTCTGTCCTGCCTGGGGCCCGGCACCTGTGGGGGCCAGGAAGCACCGAGGTGGGGGCTGTCACCCGGCAGAGGCTGATGGCGTGTTACCACAGGGGCTGCAGCGGCTCCTCCGCATCTGAGGGGTTGGGGTACCTCCCTTGACCAGAAGCAGGTCTTCTGCGTTGGGCTCCTGGATCTAGTCTCTCCTCGAAGGTCTAATTAAAGCCAGCACGTTAAGGAAGCGACAGCCTGGGTCTCGGGGGAGGAGGAGAAGGGAGGAAGCGGTGCAGACCTGGAAAGAGGGGGTTGGTCACCAGGACAGACGGTACCTTACCGGGAATGGAGGCTTCTCTGTGAGCCCAAGACTCCCCCCACCCCCAGGGAGAAAGGGGCCTCCTTCTGCGCTTTCCTCTGACCATGGTTGTGGGGAGGGGGGGTGGGGAGAAGGCGAGGGAGCCCTGGAGGAAGAGTCAGGCCCACAGGGAGCCCCCACTGCCCTGCTGTGCAACTTTGGGCAGGTTGCTTCCCCTCTCTGGGCCTCGGTTTCCCCACCTGTGGATGGCGGACAGTGATATAATCAACCCCTTCTTCATAAGGTTCGTGGGGACAGATCTAAAAGGTGCACAAACAGACACCCAGGAGTTCCCACTGTGGCTCACTGATAACAAACTTGCCTAATATCCATGAAGACACGGGTTCGATCCCTGGCCTTGCTCAGTGGAATAAGGATCCGGCATTGCCGTGAGCTGTGGTGTAGGCTGCAGACATGGCTCAGATCTGGCATTGCTTTGGCTGTGGTGTAGGCTGCAGACATGGCTCAGATCTGGCATTGCTTTGGCTGTGGTGTAGGCTGGCAGCTACAGCTCTGGTCCGACCTCTAGCCTGGGAACTGCCATATGCTGTAGTGTGGCCCTAAAAAGACAAAACAAACAAACAAAAAACAAACGGGAGTTCCCGTCGTGGTGCAGTGGTTAAAAAATCTGACTAGGAGCTATGAAGTTGCAGGTTCGATCCCTGGCCTTGCTCAGTGGGTTTGGGATCCGGCGTTCCCGTGAGCTGTGGTGTAGGTTGCAAACACGGCTTGGATCCCACATTGCTGTGACTGTGACATAGGCCGGCGCTACAGCTCCAATTTGACCCTTAGCCTGGGAACCTCCATGTGCCGTGACTGCAGCTCTAGAAAAGGCAAAAAGACCAAAAAACAACAAAAACAACAACAACAACAAAAACTGACACCCAGGGGTGGAGGGCGCCAGGGAGCTGGAGTCAGCCACAGGTCCTGGTTCACATCCAATCTGTGTGTTCAGGCAAGTTCTTTCATGTGGGCCCAACAATTCTGCCACTGTACTCTTTGTCCAAAGCTTTTAGCCTTCATAAATCATTTTTAATAATATACCACCTTGTAATTACTGCAAAGCCTCCAGAGAAATCAGATGCACTTTAAGCATAATGAACTAATTATTGTCAGGCAAGTAAGTCATAATCGGAGAACAGGGCTGGATTTCTCTGTCTGCCACTGGCCACCAGCCTAGGGACCATCTCTGACAGTGACTTAGTGGGAGCTCCAGGCTTATTCCAGGTAGACAATGGTCAGGATTTAGGAAGGGAACTGCAGTGTGGGTTTTACCTAGAGGTTACTGAAAACCACATCGCGGCAGACAGGGGCAGTGGGAGAACTGGGATGATTGTGGGCCCCTTCAAGGTTTCTTAGGGACAGGTGGGTGACCTTGGGGCTATAACTTAACCTCTCAGATCCTCAGTTTCCCCACCCAGAAAGTACAGCCGATGAGCCCTCCAACACGGAAAGATATGAGAGACACATCAAGCTCTTAGCGTGGTGCCTGCATACAGTAGGTGCTCAGAGATCTGGTTGTGGACTTGAGATGGTGCTCAGCCAACTTGCTGTGCTGGGTGGAGGTGGTGATGGGGATCCCTGGCTTCCAACACTCACCTGTCCCATGGCTGATCTTCTGATGATGCTCTGGGTACCACTCGGCAGCAGGAAGGTGGTCAGCATTGAGATGGACCAGGTGTGGAATAGTGAGGATGTGGACAATGTATTTTCCCACCAAGGCAGTTGGGAAGGTGACAGGTGATGAGAGACAGAACCTGACATTCTGATGACAAATGAGAGATGGCTAGATGGGCCGGTCAGTTGTCCCAGCCACGGGTAGTATGCAGACAGGAGCAGCTCCATCCAACACAGGAGCTTGCTCTTGACTCAGAACAAGGCTCCAGATTGTGGGAATCTGGGGTGCTGCTGGTGCCCCACCCCTGTCCCCTTGGAACCCCAGACTTGCTGAGTCTCTTACTTCAAGTACCCTCAATGCTTCGTCTAAGACTTCCTTTTGGCCAGCATATGGAACAGGCTGGGGCACTGGGGAACTGATGCCCAGAGCCAGCCCTTAACAAGTAAAGGTTGAGGCTGGAGGTAATCCTTCCTGTTTCTGTGTTGTACATCACCTCCCAGGTTGCCCCACAGCAGTCACCTGCTCAGTAGGTACCTCTAATGGGCTTCCTTCCCTTCCCTGCCTCACTTCCAAGTCCTCCTGAGGCTTACCCGGACCGTCTCCCCAGTCAACCACTCCTCCCCAAATCCTTGTCACAGGGTCTGCTCTTGGGGAAGCCCGAGATAGGGGGTAAGAGGGAAGGAACGAGCCCCACAGGTGCAAGGCTGTGACCCAAGTGTGGGAGACTCCGGTACACAGGCAAGGGTCCGAGGTGGGGGTTTGGTCTCCAGAGTGAGGCAGGAGGCCATCACCCCTCACCAAGGATGGTGGATGATGGAGATAAAAGTGGAAACGGTGGATGGTGTCACAGGTGCCTCCTCCGTCAGGCACCACTCACATGATTATTTATGAATGTGGAAGATCCATTTTCATCCTCCTTATAATCGAGTGTCTTTGGAACCACTTTTCTTTTAAGTCTAGAATCCTATAGGTTTAGAGCTGGAAGTACCTTCGCAATCCCTTGATCTAGTGCCCATATCTTCGAATACGATTCTCCAATGAAAGAAACCGCAGATCCTCAGAGGAATGGCTGACTCTAAGACTGAGGAAGAGAATGCACAAGATGCACCTGGGATGTCTTGTGGTGCCCGAAAGTAAGGGAAGTACTTAAAAAAACAGAAGGATGGGGGCAGGGCAGGGGGAACACAGGACTCTGAAAGAGTCCCCAAAGATGGTAAAATATGAATAACAAATAAATAATAAAATACTGGACTGTGACCCGAAGTATAAAATAAATATCCATGAGCCCTTACTGATATAAATAAATTAACCAATAAATATATAGGGGAGGAGGGACAAAATCTTCCTTAACGGAGAATTCCAAAGAATTTATACTCCCCCCTCCAAGAGATAGAGTTTAACTTCCTAACCCCTGAATATGAGCCACACTTAATGATTTGCTCCCAAACATTAAAGCATGGAAAGGGCAGAGGTGGATGAAGGCAGAGTGAGTTTATATGAGGGAACCTCAGCAAACATCACCTTAACCATATGATGGAGGTTAACATCATATAAGTGCTGAGTGCTGGGTAGCATGTGCCCCCAGAGTTGAGGTGATGAGAAGGACACTTCACCTCTGTGTAATTGTATCCTCCTCTAGTCATGAAGGAAAGAGCAGGCCAACTCAAATTGGAGAGCCGACCAGTGCTCCTCAAGACTGTCAAGGTCATACAAAGCAAGAAAGCCTGAGAAACTCTCTCAGACCAGAGGTGGGTAAGGAGACAGAGGACTAAATGTAACATGGTATCCTGGAAAAGGTTACCCAACAGAAATCAGATATTAGGGGGAAAAAAACTAATGAAAATGGAATAAAGTTGAGTTTACTTAATGATGTGTCCGTGTTGGTTTTCTAGTTTTAACAAATGAACCCTAGTTATCTAAGATGTTATCGTCAGGGGAACTGGGTGAAGGGTACAAAGGCAGTGCCTGTACTCTTTCTGAAACTTTTCTGTGAACACAAACTCTTCTAAAAAAGAAAAACGGTGGGAGTTCCCATTGTGGTGCAGTGGAAATGAACCCTACTAGGATCCTTGAGGACTCAGGTTCAATCCTTGGCTTCTCTCAGTGGGTCAATTATCTAGCGTTGCCATGAGCTGTGGTGTAGGTTGCAGACATGGCTTGGATCCCATGTTGTTGTGGCTGTGGTGTAGGGCAACAATTCGACCCCTAGCCTGAGAACTTCCATATGCTGCAGTTTTGCCCCCCCCCAAAAAAAGGTATTAAATTCCAAAAAAACAACCCCTGGAGTTCCTACTGTGGCACAGTGGGTTAAGAATTTGATTTCAGAGGCTGGAGTCTCTCTGGAGGTATGGGTTCAATCTCCAGCCCAGTGCAGTAGGTTAAAGGATCTGGCATTGCTGCAGCTGTGGTGTAGTTTGCAGCTGGGGCTCAGATTCAATCCCTGGCCCAGGAACTTCCATACGTCATGAGTGCCGCCATAAAAAAATAATAATAAAATGAAAACAAAACAAAAAAATCCCTTGGTTCAATTCCCTCGCTTTAACAAATAACAGAGAGACCCAGAGTGGTTACCTGACTGCAGAAAGTTCTCATGGGGCATTAGGCATAGTCTTCTGGAGAGTATAGGAACCTGATGAATAGAGGCATAGATAAATCTGAGCTTTATTTTTCTCACCCAGTGAGGCCTTTGGAAGGGGCTGGTGAAGGTCCAGCAGCCCCAACATGTCATCAGCCCAGCTTCCTCTTTTATCTCTTCTCAGCATTCTCTGTGCATTCAGACACCCCTGAGGTCACAGATGGCTGCTCACCTGGTCCATGAGGGGCCTTTCAGGATTGACAGCAGGGAGTCCGCAGAATTTCCCATAAATCCCCACAGCAACTTCTACTCCCATCTTATTGGTGGAAGCTGTGTCACATGACCACCCGTAGAAGGGCAAGAACTGTAATGTTTTTAATGAAGGGAAACTGTTGTCCTGGACCCAAAAGGGGTTGTGTTCATAAGAAAGAAGAGGAAGGTGACTATCCGTGGGCAGCCTGCCATCTCTGTCCCAACCTCCCTAGATCTGCATAAGCATATTTGTTATGATCAGGTGATGAGAAGCTGAGATACTTGCCCAGGGCCCCTGAGGAGTGGTCTGAGGAACTGAGGAAGGAAATAGATAAGCCCCAGGCTGAGCAGCTGCGATTGGTTTATAAGTGAGATGACTGACTAGAGACAACTCAGAAAACTGCCACCGTGTAAGCAACCTAAGTGCTCCTATTGCACACAGTTCACCCTGAATTCAACCGTGTGCTCTTCCACATTTACTTTGCTTCTAATAAACACGATCTCTATTTCACAATATTGGTCTCTTTGCTGAATTCTCTCTTTAAAGAAGCCAAGGATGGAATCAGAACAAGGCTAAAACCTGGCTCCCTGCCCTGGAACACACAATAGCTCCCCAAGTTTGCACTCCTGCCCTACATGGCTCCCTCTCTCACTGTCCCATTTCTCTGCCTTTTGAGAACATTCTTGCAGCCTGGAGTGGATGGGTCAGTGGTTTATTACTTATGATTTTGGCCACACTTTAAAGTTGAGCCCCACTTTACACAAACCTGCTATTGACTTGTTGCACTCCTTCACCACTAGTGGGGGTGTTCTCAGCAGTAGTCTTTGTGGAGGACACTTGAGCAGCATCTATCACCATTTGAAATGCACTTAGCTCTTGATGGTTTTGAAAATCTCAAGCATATGCATCTGTGCAAGGAGTTATCTATAGCATTATTTACAATATCAAATAAAACATTGGAGACAATCTACATGGCCGTCAATAGGAGATTGGTTAATAAAATAATGATGCACCCATGCTACTGAATACTAAGCAGTCATTAAAAAATTGAGTTTTGTCTCTATGCACTGACATGGTAGAATCTCTACAACACAGTTCTGAATTAAAGAAAACAAGTTTCTTGAGAAATATGAACAGCATGATGCAAAAGTATTCCATCTATCTTGGTTGAGCACACATAAATATGTGGAAAGATATGCACCTTTGTTGGAAGACCCTTGGGAAAATTCATCATGGGTCTGAGACTCACGTGTCCCTTTCCAAAGCTCTTTATACATTAGATCTCATCATTTCTTGTCTATGCACGTATATCACTCCAGCAACTCTTTTTCTTCCTGCATTATCAAAGTTCCTCTCTCCACTGGATCACTTCCATCAGCGTGCAAACATGCCAGTATTTACTTTTATAACCACAAAGAGTAAAACACACAATAAAACTAAAGAGAAAAATTACCTCTCTTGCTACCAACACATTTCTTTGCTTTATCTTTGTAGTCGAACCTCTTGAAAACTTTAACAATGCTCATCATCTGCTACTTCTCTCCTCCAATTTTCTCTTAACACTCTCATATCAGGATTACATCCTCACCCTTCCATCCCAAACTGCTTCTGTGAAAGTGACCAATGACCTCTATGTTGTCCATAGAGGTCAGTTGTTATCCTGCTCAGACCATCACTTCCTCCTCCTTGAAACTCGCTCTCATGCCTGTTTCTATCCTCCCCTGGTTTTCCTCTTACCTCAGTCCTTTTCAATCACCTTTGCTGTTCGTTCTTGTCCCCTCACCCTGCAAACTTGTGCTGTCCTGGGCTCCATCTTTGGTCCTCTCCTCCTATCTTCCTTCATTCTCTTTGGGACCTCATCAGACCCATATCAATTGCAAGTTATCCATATGCTGATGCATCCCAAATTTACATCTCAACCTGGACCTCTTCCTGAAAACCAGGCTTATACATCCAACTATTTACTTAACACCTCCACCTGGTTGTCCAAAAGGTATCCAAAATCCTTCACACATCCCAACTGAAGTCCTGTTCTCCACCTGCCTCACTTCCCAACCTACTGCTCCCACATCTCCCTCATCTCAGTTAAGGCAACTCCATCTTCTCAGTTGCTCAGGCCAGAAAGCTGGAGTCATGCTTGACTCTCTGTTCCTCTCACACGTAACATCTATCAGCAAACCTACTGGCTCCTTTTCAAAACATTTGCATAACTTGACCACTTCTCATCTTCACAGCTACCTCCCTGCTCCTACATTCCAGTCACATCATCTCTGTCTTGAATTATTGCAGTAGCTTCTTAACTATTCTGCTCCTTCCTTTTTCCTCTGAGAGTAAGATCCTCACAGATAGAGCCCTGTGTGATCCTAGTGAATGTGTCAGATCATGTCCATCATCTGCTCAGAACATTTTGATGACTCCATCTCAAGAAGAGAAGGAGCCACCTGAAACCCAGCCCTGCACGAGCTGAGCTCCCCACTCCAACCACCCTGCTGAACCTACTCTTAGCTACTCTCTTCCTGCTCCCTTTTCACGCTGCAATAGGGGTGGAAATCAAATCGTGGGTGGAGCTGCAATAGGGGTGGAAATGTAACATCTGGGGACTGGCCAGGCAGCAGACACTTTCCTCAAACTCACATGAAACATTCACCAGCATCCTGGGCCATAAAACACACCTTAATACATTTGAAAGAATAGAAATCATACAATATCTGCTCTTAGGCCATAATGGAATTAAACTAGAAGCCAATAACAGAAAGGTAGCTAGAAAAATATGGAAATAGTTGAAGATTAAAAAAGGAAGAAAGAAAGGAGTTGCATTTGTGGTTCAGCGGTTAACGAACTTGACTAGAATCCATGAGGATGTAGGTTCAATCCCTGGCCTTGCTCAGTTGAGGGTTAAGGATCAAGCATTGCTGTGAGCTGTGGTGTAGGTCACAGACGCAGCTTGGATCTGGTGTTGCTGTGACTGTGGCATAGGCTGGCAGCTGTAGCTCCAATTCCACCCCTAGCCTGGGAACTTTCATATGCGACAGGTGCAGCCCTAAAAAACAAAAATAAATAAATAAAACATTTCTAAATAATACATGAGTCAAAGAAGAAAATTTGAGAAATTAAACAATATATTTTGATCTAAATAAAAATAAAAATAGAACATATAAAAATTTGTTGGACACAGTGAAGGCATTGCTTAGAGGGAAATTTATAGCATTGAATGCATCTATTAAAACAGAAGCAAGGGGAGTTCCCTTTGTGGCCCAGTGGAAATGAATCCGACTGGGAACCATGAGGTTGCAAGTTCGATCCCCGGCGACACTCAGTGGGTTAAAGATCTGGTGTTGCCGTGAGCTGTGGTGTAGGTTGCAGACGTGGCTTGGATCTGGCATTGCTGTGGCTGTGGTATAGGCCAGCGGCTACAGCTGTGATTAGACCCCTAGTCTGGGAACCTTCATATGCTGCAGGTTCGGCCCTAAAAACGGCAAAAAGACAAAAAAAAAAGAAAGAAAAAAGAAAAAGAAGAAGAAGAAGAAGTAAGGGCGTTCCTATTGTGGCTCAATGAAAACAAATCTGCCTAGTATCCATGAGGATGTGGGTTCAGTGCCTGTCCTTGCTCAGCGGGTTAAGTAACAAGCATTGCTGTGACAGTGGTGTAGGTTGCAGATGTGGCTCGGATCAATGAAAGAGAATAGAAAACCCAGAAATAGACCCTTACAACAGCCAACTGATCTCTGGCAAAGAATCAAAGACAACACAATAAGAAAAGACAGTCTTTTCAATAAATTGTGCTAGAGCAACATGCAAAAGTAAAATAAAATAAAATAAAAGAGAAAAAAATGAAAGATGAATCTAGACAGAGATTTCCACCCTTCACAAAAATAAGCTCAAAAAGGATCACAGACCTAAGCGTAAAAATGCAAACCTATAAAATTCCTAGACTATGACCTTTGGTTTGGTGATGACTTTTTAGATATAATACCACAGACAAAATTCAAGAAAGAAAGAATCGTTAAGCTAGACTTCATTAAAAAAAATCTCTGCTCTGCAAAATACACTGTCAAGAGAATGAAAAGATAAGCTACAGACTTGGAGAAAATATTTGTGAAAGACATACCTGATAAAGTGCTGTTATCCAAAATATCCCAAATATGCAAAGCACTCTTAAAACTCAACAATAAGAAAATAAGCAATCCAATTAAAAAAAAAAATGGGCCCGGAGTCCTGTTGTGACTCAGTGGAAACAAATCTGACTAGCATCCATGAGGATACAGGTTCGATTCCTGGCCTCGCTCATTTGGTCCAGGATCCCGCATTGCTGTGAGCTGTGGTGTAGGTTGCAGATGCGGCTTGGATCCTGTGTTGCTGTGGCTGTGGTGTAGACCAGCAGCTATAGCTCCGATTTGACCCCTAACTTGGGAACCTCCACATGACACGGGTGCAGCCCCAAAAAGAAAAAAAAATTGTAATGAATGTACCACTCTGGTGGGGGATGTTGATAATGGGGAGATTATTCACATGTGTGGGCAGGGGGTATATGGGAAATCTGTGTACTTTCTGCTCAATTTTGCTATGAATCTAAAACTTAGAAAATCTAAAAAAAATAAAGTCTATTAAAAACAACTAGTATGTGAGTTCAGCAAGGTCACAGCATAAAAGATCAGCACACAAAACTCAATCACATTCTCTAGTGACAAAAAAGTAGAAACCAAAATCATAAACACAATGCAGTTGATAATTTCCCACAAGAAAATTGAGTTCTCAGGTATCAGTGCAACAAACCACGTGTATGACCTGTATCCTGACAATTACAGAATGCTGACGACAGAAACAAAAGACCTAAATAAATGGAAAGATGCAATACTCAGGTTGGAAGATTCAACATAGTAAAGTTGACAATTATCTCCAGATTGATCAATAGGTTGAATGCATTTCCTAGCAAAATCCCAGAAAAGTGGTTTTTGTAGACATAGACAACTTATGCTAAACTTTATATGGAAGGACATAGGGAATAGAACAGCTAAAATATTTTGACGTTAATATCGACGTTAAGGCTTTCAGTATACCTACAGCAGTCACAACAGCATGGTAATGGTGGACAAATAGATAAAAATATCAATAGAACAGAATAGAGAACCCCAAATAGACCCAGACATATATGCCCAACTAATTTTTGAAAAAGAAAAAAAAAAGAAACCAAACACAGGAATTGTTTAATGGAGGAAGGATAGCTGTTTCAATGAATTATGCTGGGACAACAGGCATCCATAAACCACTCAAACCTTGAAATTAACTAAAAATAGCTCACAGACTTAAATAGAAAACATGAAACTATAAAAGTTTTACAAAGAAACATAGGAAAAAAACCTTTGGGATTTAGGGCTAAGTGAAGAGTTCAATATAATTAAAGCCAGTCGAAAAATGGGAAAAAAAAATTGAAAGATGGAATATGCAAATGGACTGTATAGAAAAATAGAACTCTGACTCACAATCTGCAACAACTTGTCTAAGAAGCCAACCTCTTAGCTACGATAAATAGCCCAGGAAGCCAGCCCGCTGTAAGTTGGACTCGCAGGAAGCCAGATGGCTATATCTAGTGACAATCCAGGAGGTTGAACAAAAATTTCTATAATGTGTGGCCCCCAAGGGGTGTGGGGCAGGACTTTATTAGTAACTGACAGCTTCCTCAATTTTTTTTTGCTTCTTCTTCCAACTTAGGACCAACCAGAGAAAGTCAGATGAGCTCTCCTAACCAATCGCATAGGATGCCCTGCTCACTGTCAGCCTGCTGGCAGCTCCCCCATGCCAGCAGCCTCCAACAGGACATGTCCGAAGCCTCACCCTTTTTCCACTAGAAAGCTTTTCTACTCCTCTGCCTGCCTCTGAGTCTCTGCCAAAACACGAGTGATGGCAGCTGACTGCCTTGCCTTGGTGAACTCAGAAGTAAATAGCCTTTGCTTTTATTATTTGGTTGATCTTTGTTTATTTCCATAATGTGAAGAGATGTTTCACTAAAGAGGACATACAGATGGAAAATAAGCACAGGAAAAGATGTTCCACATCATTAGGCATTAGGGAAGAGTGAATTAAAACCACAATGTACTATTACCACATGCCTATAGGAATGGACAAAATGAAAATTAGTCATAACGGCAAATGCTTGTGAGAAGGTAGAGAAGCGGTAATCCTCACACATGGATGGTGGGTATGTAAGATGATACAGTCACCCTGGAAAAGAGCATGGCAGTTTCTAGAAAAGTAAATGGCTCCATATAGAACCTTGATTTACGGGTGTTTCTGTTTAAACACAACTTATCTAATATATGTTGTTGATTCATTAACACCAAGTTCATGGTCAACAGCACTATGAACCATGCCTCAACGATGCTTCTCTAAAGCACATATTTTCTCGCTAAGGCACGTCACAGCCTTTGCACTTCGGACACTTAGAGTGTGCTTCAGCACTGGGCTGGGAATGAGTGAATCAGTAAAATCAGGAGTTCCCATCGTGGCTCAGTGAAAACGAACGTGACTAGTATCTATGAGGACGCAGGTACGATCCCTGGTCTTGCTCAGTGGGTTAAGGATCCGGTGTTCCTGTGAGCTGTGGTGTAGGTCACAGACGTGGCTCAGATCTGGCATTGCTGTGGCCGTGGCATAGGCCAGCGGCTAGAGCTCCAATTCAACCCCTAGCTTGGGAACCTCCATAAGCCATGGATATGGCCCTAAAAAGAAAATAAAAAATAAAATAAACAGCAGAATCACCAAGCTAAACACAAAAATACAAAAACCTGGCACTAAACAGGGAAAAGTACACTTGTTACAGTGTGAGAGCTGAAACAAGACGGCACACCACTGCCCTGTTTGACTTGGCTGCCATCCGGAGACTCAAAATTTTTCTATGCTTTGTGCATGTCCATGAATGACAGCAAAAGCACCCCAAGCGTTGACTTGGGGTTACAAATAAATTTTAGTGGTCAGGCAATTTTCAAATACAGAATTCACGAGCAATGAGGACACAGTCCATATACATATATCTCAGTCATATAGTGAGAAAGAGAGGTGTGTGTGTGTGTGTTGGGAGAGGATCCAGCTTTCTGAGTCAGGATTATTTCCAGTTGAAAGAAAATCTGCACTTTACCCAAGGATTTGTCAAAGGCCTCCTTGAAGCCTTATGCTCTCCAGGGGCCAAGAAAAGTATTCTGATTTACAGTTTCTTTCCATGCTCCGATGCACCCCTTGAAAGCCTGTTCAATTCCTGTTTCAAGTTCTGTCCAATTCGACCAGAAGTTTTCTAGGATCCTACTAAGCACCAGCACTGTGCTTGGCCCTGAGGTGGGTCATAAATGAATGAGATAAGGTCTGCGTTGCTGGGGCACTGTCCTCCCTCCCTCAGGCGAGGCTTTAGGTGTGTGCACGGATGAGTGGTTTTGCCGTGCCCCTGAGATTAATGACGCTGTAGATCAACTACACTTCGATAAAAGAAAAACAAAAATCAGGGGACTGAAGTTACTGAGAGTGGTACAGCTTGCAATATCAAATTGTATAAATATTTTTATTTTATATTTTGTTTTGATTTATTTTATTTTATTTGCTTTTTAGGGCTGTATTTTTGGCATATGAAAGTCCCCTGGCTAGGGGTTGAGATCTGAGCTGTAGCTGCTGGACTATGCCACAGCCACCGGACTACACCACAGTCATGGCAATGCCCGATCTGAGCCACTGCATCTGCCACTTATGCTGAAGCTCAGGGCAACACTGGATCCTTAACTCACGGAGCAGGGATCAAACTGGCATCCTCATGGTTACTAGTTGGGTTATTAATCTGCTGAGCCAAAATGGGAATTCCAATATTTTTTTTTAAGCTAAGGAGATGAGTTTTTATATTAGTCTAAAAGTGGAGCAGGAGAGGAAGCATCCATTAAATTCACTGATAATTCAAAAAAAGGAAGAAAGGAGAGAGAGAAGGGAAGGAAGGAAGGAAGGAAGGAAGGAAGGAAGGAAGGAACGAACTTACTTCTCAGAAGCTGAGCCAGGGGCAATTTAACAAGACCCTGCCCACTCTTCTCAAACCCACCCAGAAGCCGGGTGGCATCTGGTCTCATAGACTCATGGGATGTCCAGGGGGGCTGGGGTGCAGGCTGGGCGGGGGTCTGGGGAGCGGAGGGGAGGGAAGAGTCCCTCTGCCTCCCCCACCAGAACTGTGCATGTTACACAAAAGGGACGTGTTATAAGCAAATTTTTAGGTTAAATGTTGACAAGACGGCCTCAGAAATTATGATTAAAAAAAATTCCAGGGCACTTGTGAAAGTGAGTCCTAATTGTACCCAGAAGGAGCAAGCAGTGCCCTTTCAGAGTCTTGGTCCTCCTCCAGCCAGGCATGGACCCTACAGTTCACTGTACTTTCAGGGTCACCTCCCACTTTGGAACCTACTAGTTGTCAACTGGGCAGAAGGGAAGCGCATTCCTGGCGGAGGGAACAGCATGTGCAAAGGCCCTGAGGTGGGAGGGAGCACAGGACAACTCGCTGTTCTCCAAGAAGGCCCACGTGACTCGGGTGGACAGATTTGGGGGCAGGGGCGGTGGCGGGATTGAGGCTGGAGAGAGGAGGGGTCAAGGTGGTGGGGGTTTCACCCCATCTTAGGAGCAGTGGGCTGTCATGAAGCTGCTCTCCATGAGGGGTGGGGGAGCCAGGCAGGCGGAGGCAGAGAACTTTCCCTTCAGTCCTTGCCTTCTCACTTAGCCATCTGCATGGAGCACAACCATATGGTGACGTTTTATTCCAATTTTCTGAAGTTTGGGGCCAACACAGAGGCCTGTCAGCTAACTTCTTTCCATTTTTTTCTGCCTGGAAACATTTTTGTTCTGAGACAGTGCAGAGCCGGGGACCAGAAAGGCCCTGAGGTTGGCACAGCTTACCCTCAGGACCCGCTTCACGTCTCTCTCCTATTGCATAGGTTGTCTTTTCACTTTCTTGGTGGTATCCTTTGAAGCACAAAAAATTTGAAATTTTGATCCAATCTCTTTTTTTCTTTTGTTATTTGTATTCTTGGTGTCATAATTAAGGAAATATTCACTAATCCAAAGTCACAAAGATTTACTTCTATGTTTTCTTCTAGGAGTTATATAATTTTGACCCTAAAATTTAGTCTATAGTTCATTTTGAGCTAAATTTTGTGCATGGTGGGAAGTGGGTGTCCAACTTCTTTCATGTGTGTATCCGTTATGACCAGTATCGTTTGTTGAAATGACTATTCTTTTTCCATTGATTTATCTTGGCATCCAAGTTGAAACCAACTGGCCACAAGTACTTTACTCTTTTTTTTTTTTTTGGTTGCACCCAAGACATATGGAAGTTCCTGGGCCAGAGACTGAATCCAAGTTACACCTGCAACCTAGGCCACTGTTGTGCCATGCCAGGTCCTTAACCCACTGTGCCACAGTGGGAACTCCATGCCTTTTTTTTTTTTTTTTTTTGCTTTTTAGGGCCATACCCATGGCATATGGAAGTTCCCAGGTTAGGGGTCAAATCAGAGCTACAATGGAAACTCCTATACTTTACTTTTATCTGTAGATATTTTACTGTTTTTGGTGCGATTATGAATGGAATTGTTTGCTTAACTTTATTTTTTGATTGTTCATTGCTAATATATGGAAATACAACTGATTTTGATATATTTATTTTATATCCTGCCATCTTGCTGAACTCATTTTTGAGTTCTAATCGTTTTTTTTCTGTCAGTTCCTCAGGATTCTCTGTATTCAAGATCATATTATCTACGGAAAGAAATACAACTCCTTCTCTCTTTCCAATATGGATGTCTTTTATTTCTTTCTCTTGCTTAACTGCCCTTTCTAAACCCCCAGGACAATGTTGAATAGAAGTGACCAGGATTTCCCATCGTGGCTCAGCAGTAATGAACCCAACTAGTATCCATGAGGATGCGGATTCAATCCCTGGCCTCACTCAGTGGGTTAAGGATCCGGTGTTGCCGTGAGCTGTGGTATAGGTCGCAGACATGGCTTGGACCCCGTGTTGCTCTGGCTGTGGCTGTGAAGCTGCAGCTTCTATTCCACCCTTAGCCTGAGGACCTCCATATGCTGAGGGCATGGCCCTAAAAAGC
Source organism: Catagonus wagneri (assembly GCA_004024745.2). Taxonomy (NCBI): domain Eukaryota; kingdom Metazoa; phylum Chordata; class Mammalia; order Artiodactyla; family Tayassuidae; genus Catagonus; species Catagonus wagneri. The sequence goes on from PVHT021183551.1 coordinate 18,125,608, forward strand.
AAAAAAAAAAAACAAAAAAAGAAAAAAGAAAGTCCTAAAAAAGAAGTGGCTAGAGTGGCCATCCTTGTCTTGCTCTTGATGTTAGGGAAGAAGCTTTCAATCTTTACATTAAGTAGGATATTGGGGGCCTTCCCATCATTACTTCCTTTTTTAGGTTTAGTAAGTTTTCTGCCCTTCTAATTTTAGAGACAAATCCACCAAGGCCAGAGAGGTTGATGCACTTGCCCAACACTCATAACAAGAAACTTGATTCCAGAGGCCACAACTATGATCAGCTGCCATAACTGAAGGTTCCTGGCAGCTACAGGCATTGCTCACCCTGCAGGTGCCTGGCCCTGTGCTGCAGGTATTGCGACCCATTTCCTTTAACGCTACCTGCCACCCAATGAGGTGTATCATTTTATTTATTCACATCTCTTAATTTTACGTATCTATAGTTCCCTTGCATTTGATTTTTCTCATCGTAAAGGAAAACCTATGCTTGTTTTAAAGAACTCAAACATTAGAAAACTGTAAATGCCAGAAAAGCGACAGTCTCCATTATCCGACTCCTGTTATTCCCATTTTACAGGTGAGGGAACCAAGGGGCCAGTGCTTTCGGCATGACTGAGCCTTAGTCCCAGCGAGCCCACGGCCAGGATCTCTGTTTATCAACTAGATGCCAGCAACTCAGCGAGTTGCAAGGGGAATCAAAGCCCTGCGGAGGTCTCGGGCAGTTGGAAACAACTGGTTCACTTGAATAGACAGTTTCTCAGCTGGGTAAATGCCACCTAATCAATATTCAATTGTGCACCTGGTGTGGAAGCCCACCTCCTCACTCAGGGATGGCAGAGAAAAACAGTCCTGATGAAATCTAAATAGAGGTGTCCAGAGAAGACTGGATGGAGACGTGTGCAGACACTCTCGAGGGGTCCATTCATCTGAGGCTGATGAATTACCTGAGCAGGTGCCACCGGCATCCTCGCTCAGGACAGGAGCAGTGTAATTACTTCTCTCGCGGTGGTTATCTGGAGCGAACCAGTCCATTTTTCTCCTTTATTACATCGAATTTCAGGAAAGTGTCTGCTGAATCCACCACCCCTGCCCCCCTTTTCTAAATGCTGGATTTATTTGATGACTCCACTAGGCCTGGTAGTGGGGGCCAGAGTGAGCCTGGCAGTGAGGAGGGCTTGGCTCCTTAAGCCTGCCTGCCCTACAGTTCTTTCTTCCTTCCTTCCCTCCCTCACTCCTTCCATCCTTTCTTCCTTCCTTCTCTCCATTCACAAGTTTATACCGAGGGCCTGTTACAGGCCAGCTCTAGGCAAGTCCCTGGGGGAGACCAAGAGTAAGAAAACCAGGATTCCACATTCATGGAAGCAGCAAGAAAGACCAAACTAAAGAAGTAACAGTGGCAACACGTAAAGGGTGTCATGGAAGGAATTGTCTGGGGAGCTCTGAGAACATATGACAAAGAATTAGGTTAAATCATGGAAGGTTTCTCAAAGGAAGTGATGTTTAAGCTGAGATCTGGATGACGAGTCATAACGAACCAGGCTAAGAGGTTGTGGTGAATGCAAACTGAGCACAAGTCAGGAGAGTGGTGCACCCGGAACAAACTCTTAGGCTGAATTAACAAAAGTCTGAGGAGTTCCCTTCGTGGCTCAGTGGTTAACGAATCTGACTAAGAACAATGTGATTGCGGGTTCGATCCCTGGCCTTGCTCAGTGGGTTAAGGATCTGGCGTTGCCATGAGCTGTGGTGTAGGTTGCAGACATGGCTCGGACCCCGCGTTGCTGTGGCTGTGGCATAGGCCAGCAGCTACAGCTCCTGTTAGACCCCCTAGCCTGGGAACCTCCATATGCCGCGGGTGTGGCTCTAGATAAAAGACAAAAAGACAAAAAAAACCCAAAAAAAACTGATACGTAGAAACCTGGGAGCAAAGAGCCTGTCTGTCTTTTCTGGGCTGGTCAGATGTTGCCTGAAAAATTTTTTTCTTATCTTTTTCTAGGGCCTTGTTTGCAGCAATATGGAGGTTCCTAGGCTAGGTGTCGAATCAGAGTGGCAGCTTCAGGCCTTCACCACAGCCACAGCAATGCCATATCCGAGTAGCATCTGAGACCTGTACCACAGCTCACGGCAACGCCAGAGCCCTAACTCACTGAGCGAGACCAGGGATCGAACCTGTGTCTTCATGGATGCTAATCAGATTCAATTCTGCTGAGCCACGACAGGAGCTCTGTGTTGCCTGAAATGTTGAGTTCATTTAGTCACATGAGAGATGCTAGTACCCTCCTCCCTGGGCCTTGGAGACGTGACATAATTGACATGGGGTCACTCAGCCAGTGAGTGGCTGAGCTGGTTTCCTCAAAAGCTACCTCCAGGGAGTCAGGTTCAGGGCCATCAGAGATGCCCAGTGCAGAGCTGCCTCAGAAGGGAAAGAGCATTTCTCATAAAGGGAGGAGCCAGCCAGAGGGCAGGCCATCTCCTGGCAGGAATTTGTATGGGCATCTCAAGCTCTTGGTGGAGTAGAGATCTGGGGAGGGGCTGGCCAACCTCTAATGTTCTTTCCAAGGCTGGGATTCTGGAATTCCACACCCAGACTGGAAATAGGCCAGTGGCTGGCAAAGCCTTCTCCCCATGACCCACTTCAACTTTCCTTTTTGCAAATTTCTACTGTAGCCCAGAGCACCGATCAGAATGAGATTTGGGACAATTTCTTAAGCAAATGTTTCTGAGCCCCTAGTATTTCAGAGCCCTAAACTACAGAATTAGGCATTGCTCTCTTCCAGATCAATTGCACAAAATGGCCCCAATTTCTCAATTTCTCCCCCTTCCTTGTATCGGTATTCTTTTTTTTTTTTCTTTTTAAGGCAGCAGCATATGGAAGTTCCCAGGCTAGGAGTTGAATCGAAGCCACAGCTGCCAGCCTACACCACAGCCACAGCAATTCAGGATCCGAGCCATGTCAGCAACGTACACCACAGCTCATGTTAGTGCCAGATCCTTAACCCACTGAGCGAGGCCATGGATCAAACCGACGTCCTCATGAATCCAAGTCAAGTTAGTTAGCTCCCTTGTGTCTGTATTCTTTACAGTGGCTCCCATCAAGAGGCAGAGTCTCTTTTCCTGCCCCTTGACTTGCTTTGGCCAACAGAATTCATGGAAATAATAACATGCCAGAGCCCATGGGCCCTTGGGCATGTTAACCCTCTCTTGGAAACCCACTTCTACTCTGAGAACAACCCAGGGCTATCCTGCTGGAGGATGAGGGACCACACCACCTAGCTGTCCCAGCCCTTGGTCAGCCAACTCCAGCCAGCCTGCAGAAGTAAGTTATTTAGCTGGTTTGTCACTGATCAGAGAAACACAAATGAAACTCAGCCAATTGAACTGCCCAGTCTAAATTTCTGAATCCCAGAACTGTGAACTCAATAAAAGGTTGCTATTCTAAGTCACTAAATGTTGGGGTCATTTGTTACACAGCGTAAGTTACCGATACACAAGCTATTTGCATAGGCTGACTTCAGAGACAGCAACTATCACGAAAAACTGCCAGGTGCCTTGGTTAGTGTATTACAAAGATACAGGAAATAAGATCGAGATAACAGTGGCTAACAAGAAACAGAAGAGCACTCATTTCTCATGTAATAATCCTAGTGTCAGCATCTTGAACTGATGTATTGGGAACTGGCCTCTCTCCAGCTTGCTGCTCTGCCATTCCTAAGCTATTGCCCCATCCACGATTAAATACAGCTTGTCTCTGTGGCCACATTCTAGCCAGAAGGAAGGGAAGATACCTTGAAGGCATAGTCCAGAGGTTGTACATGTATGCCTACACACTCACACGTACGCACACCCCTTCTGCTCATGTACCACAATGGAACATAGTCACATAATTGTATCTTGCTGCAAGGAAACTGGGAAATGTAATTGTTCTGGGAAGCCAGATAAACACTTGGAATGGGAGGTTCTGTAACCAAAAGAGGTGGAGGAGGATATGTTGGGAAGAGACCAGTAGGTGCCACTACAACACAAAGGGTGTATTGGGGCAATGTTTTTGAGACTTGGGGTAGGAAGTAGATGGATCCATTCGCATCTCCATGTTCCCTCCCTCCTGGGGACCTCCCCTCTGCTTTCTTGACCTTGACACTGATGTATAGTTTTATTCTTGCCTTCATTTCGGTCTCCCAAAGTGCCCTCTGGACCACTTCTTAATTATGGGATCCCCAAACTAGTGAGACCACCTAAAGATTCAGAGAGTTTAGTTACTGAGTGTGCCATATGCCACCTGATGGAGCCTTAGCCACTTCCAGTGACCACTGTGGAAGCTCCTTGTACATTCGTACATTCACCCAGTCTTTACTGGGCACATGCTCTATGCTGACACTGTGTTGAGTAATACAACAGTGAGTAAAAACAGATGTGGTCTGGATGACCCAAAGACTAGCCTACAGTGGGAGAGAAGCATTGTACCCCCAAATCATACCCGTATATAGGAAACTGCAGTTTAGTTCTCCAAACTGGAACAGTCAGAGAAGGGAGGTCAGAGAAGGCTTGACCAAAGAGGTGATACTTGAACTGATCCCTGAAGTCAAGAGGGAGTTTTCCAGGTGAAAATGAGGTTGGGAGAGGCTTTCAGGTATAGGAAACTGTGTGTGCAAAGGCCCTGGGGTGGAAACTCAGCAAGACCAGCAAGCAAGTGTGAATGGATCAGATAATGTGGGATGAAGCAGAGGTGTGGATCAGGCTGGAAAGGGTCTCATAGGTCATGATGGAAAGTTCCATTGCTCTAGTAAAGACACAAGAAGATTTTAAGGGAAATGGATGAGGAATTTTGGTCTCCACAATCAGGCAGTTCTCCTTGGACTTTCCTCTAAATATAGACAGAGACGAGGCCCCCACTGAAGATGTGTCTGTGTCCTATGGGGCTTTGGCTTCTGAGCCATCTGTTCCCCGAGTGCTTGAATTTGGGGGGTTTTGAGCAGATTCAGAGCATCTGTGGGTGTGAGAAAGTAGCCAGGACAGGGCAGGGACAGCAGCAGTGACCTCGCATCTGACCCTCTGCGTGGAGCTGGGACACCTGATGGGCTGGCTGTTAAGGACCTTCCCTGGACCCCCGCTGCGTGTTTACAGGGGACGGAAGTCATCCAACAACACTTGGGACACCCTCCGGCTTGTTTGAGTACCAGTCTTTTCTGGGTTTAATTTGGTCCTACGAGCTCTGGCTTCAAAAATAAGAAAAATCAATTCTTCCAGGAAGTAGAGTCAGAAGTGTTTTCTGCATGGGGCACCTCCCAAACCCCTTCAGCTTCTGGAAGGCCTGGGAAGGGATCTCCCAGAAGCAGGGCACATACTCGGTCCCCCTCAGCTTCTGCCTCACGTTCGCCTCCCTGTTGGGGTAAAAGGGAGTTCCAGCCAGTTGGGGGTTTGCACAGGACCTCAGTTGACTTCATCTGTCTGTGAACTGAAGTTTGGCCCTTACCATCAGCACCTACATGGATTAAAACATGAGCCACTGCAGCTGATGACTCAAGCACAACCTGAGCTGAGCTCAGGGTGGAGACCAGGGGTGAGGCGCTCTGTGCTCCGGGAAAACTGAAAGAACAGGTCTTAAGACAATGTGTGTGTGTGTGTGTGTGTGTGTGTGTGTGTGTGTATGTCTTTTTACAGCTGCACAGGGCATATGGAAGTTCCCGGGCTAGGGGTCAAATCAGAACCGTAGCTACCAGCCTACACCACAGCTACAGCAATGCCAGATCCGAGCTGTGTCTGTGACCTACACCCCAGCTCACGGCAATGCCGGATCCTTAACCCACTGAATGAGGTCAGGGATCGAACCTGAGTCTTTATGGATACTAGCTGGGTTGGTTACTGCTGAGCCACAGTGGGAACTCCAGTTAAATACTTTTAGGAGAAGAGTTTAAGAGCTCAGTACTTGCATTTCCTCATATCTAGAAAAGCACTAAAATCCGTCAAAAATGACTGATGTCTGGGACTGGCAGTAACCTTCCCAAGAGCAGCAGCAAACTTCTGTGAAAGGGGTGCCTGGCTGCACGCACCTCCCACTTCACCTTTATCACTTGTATCTTGATAGTCCCCTTTCCTCCTGGACTGCAGTTATGTGAACAAAACAAAAGATGTCACGGTCACCTATAAATTCAGTCACTCCCTAGGGTGGGCCGGTGAGCATGAGGGAACTCAGAAAAGAAAGAAAGAATAGCAGCCCTGAGCCGAGGCACCTATCAAAGGAGTCAAAGGAGTGACTGTGGTCAGCCCAGACCTTTCCGCCTGCCCGTAGAAGGACAGTGCAGTGGGACAAGTGATGCGTCCCTTCTGGTCCTTGGTGATTAAGAAGCAAGTGTGCCTTGGAAGCAGAGAACTCTGTGGCCTTGGTCTTGGAGAGTATCTGAGCCAAGCCATGAGATGAAAGGAACCTGGGCCCGAATCACCACGTGGAGGGAAGCTGCCTGCTGGCCGGCAGTGTCAGAAGCAGTGGGAGAGTATTGTGGGTTTGATCAAGGCATGATGGGAAAAGGCCACTGAATCCTGCAGCCACGCGAGAGCAGCCTCCCCATGGCCCATGTTGGCCTTTGAGGGTCAGGGCCTCCTGGGGTTCCTGGGGACGGAAACCCTGGGGGACAGCAATGAGGAACCTTGACTGTGGGCTTGTACCACCGCACTCCAAACAGCCCTGGAGCCTCCTTGGACCAGGCCCTGCTCTTTCCTGACAAGCAGGAGGAGATGGACGCCTGCATGCTTGCTTTCCCTCTCTGGCAGGTCCATTATCTCATTACTGACATCCTGTGAAGAGAGCTCCACCCAGTCAGCCCAGGAGCTGGCCTTTCTGGTCTGAGCACGGGGGAGGCGGGCTGGGTCCCTGACACCTGTCAGACCCTCCCTTTTTCCTCTTTGGAGGGAGGACATGGGTCAGCTGGGCCTTGAGGGCTGGGCTGTGGGCACTTCAGCTGCTCTGAGCCCCTTGGTGGGATCCCTGCCGATGGGCTGTGTCCCCGAGGCTGATGGGGAGCAGAATGTGCGGGACCAGCCCTGGCCGCCTCCTCCTGCCGGAAGTGAGGAGGATGAACCAGAAGATGATGCAGACCCAAGGGTACCTTCAGAGCTGGTTGTCAGCCATCCATCCATGAACCCGCCACTTTCCCCCAGCACAGGCCAAGGGGCCGAACAGAGCTCAGTGAACATCTCACGTGGCCCCCCCTTCTTCCCCACGGCAGTGCCAAGTCAGGCCCACCCCAGCTCCAGCCCAGACACTGCCCCTCTCCCCCAGACCTTCCCCCCACACTGCTTCTGAGAGGGTTTCTTTTTCTTTTTTTTTTTTTTTTTTTTGCCTTTTGTAGTTTAAGGGCTGCACTAGCGGCATGCGGAGGTTCCCAGGCTAGGGGTCGAATCAGAGCTGTAGCCACCAGCCTAGGCCACAGCCATAGCAACGCAGGATCTGAGCCGCATCTGCAACCTACACCACATTTCATGGCAATGCCGGATACTTAACCCACTGAGTGAGGCCAGGCATCGAACACGCAACCTCATGGCTCCTAGTTGGATTTGTTAACTGCTGCGCCACGACAGGAACTCCCCTGAGAGGGTTTCTAAAGCATAGCTCTGATGGCGTTACCACTTACCACATTTGACAGCTCCTCATTTTTCCTGGAGGAAGCCACTTGGCTTCTCAGGCCAGGGCACCATGATCAGGCCTGTGACAGCCATGCAGGAGGGTGGGACAGTGCAGTGGTTAAGACCTAAACTTTAGGGTTGAGATTCAAATAAGGTCTCTGCCACCTAATAGCTGTGTGACCCTGGGTATGCTACTTAACCTCTCTGAGCCTCTCTTTCCTCTTCTATAAACTGGAAACCATAATATCCAACCCCTATTGTTCTTTTTTTTTTTTTTTGGTCTTTTTAGAGCCACACCTGCAGCATATGGAGGGTGCCGGGCTAGAGGTTGAATTGGAGCTGAAGCTGCCAGCCTATACCACAGCCACAGCAACGGGGGATCCAAGCTGCATCTGGGACCTACACCACAGCTCACGGCAATGCCGGATCCTAACCTCACTGAGCGAGGCCAGGGATCGAACCCGCATCTTCATGGATATTAGTCGGATGCGTTAACAGCTGAACCATGACAGGAACTCCACGCCCTAGTGTTCTTTTGAGGATAAATGAGATAATTCCCGTAGAAGTCTTTTAACTGTGCCAGATGCATGTCGGCTCTCTGTGTTGACTCTTGTGATTTTTTTTTTTTTCTTTTGGTCTGGTATGCATTTTTCCTTTGAGATCAGGCCCTCTCCTCACTTTGGGCTGACCACTGAGATGAGTAATGCGTTTCTTTTAAGCTCAGCCAGCAAGAGCGGGATTTACTGTCACTTACAACCACAGAAGCCAAGTCTGCCTCCATAACCATCCTTGTCCTCCCCTACTCCTGAACCTGAACCTTAGCCTCATCAACTGGCCCCTCACACATGCCCAGTGTATTCCTGCCTCTGTGCCTTCTTTCCTGCCTCTCTCTGCCTGGATGTCATTCTCCTAAATTCCACCTAAGTGCTGCACGCCCTTCAAGGCACCAGCACCCCTGGGCCTTAGAGGCAGAGCACAGAGGAAGGAAATGGACTCTAGAGCCAGTGGGGTGTGGTTTCATCCTCACCCCCCCGTCACCTGTCCTGTGACCTTAGACTTGGTATTTAACTGCTCTAAGCTCGGTTCCATCACCCTGCGTGTGCAGATGGTAACGCGAAGTCCACAGGCTTCTTATGTGGGTTGAAGGTGATAGTTCACAAGTGGGGCTTGGTGCACAGTGGGTGCCTAATAATTGCTGGTTGACACAATCGGTGCTGGGCTGACATAAGCCGGTTCTGCTCATGCACTTCACCTCCAGAAGGGCAGGCAAGATCCCCAGGAAATCTCAGCCAACAGACTTGCTCTGGGAACGAGAAATAGAAAATATTCTAATTCCAAAGAGTAAATGTCAGAGGCTTGGGAAGATTTCTGAGTTTCTGAAAATAAACACCCGGCACAGAAGGGAAGGAGGGAAAAGGAGGGAGAGGAGGGGGAGGCAGGGGAGGGCAGGTGAG
>PVHT021183551.1:18135669-18171553 GCA_004024745.2 Catagonus wagneri
GGGGAGGGCAGGTGAGAGGCAGGGATGAGGCGCCAAGCCTGGGAGAGGCTGAGTGTGAGGGTGGGAGCGGGACTGTGAGTCAAGGTGCCCCCTTGTGGCCCTGGGGAGGGGGTTCAGTCCCCGTCTAGGAGTTCCTGGGGGAGGGGAGACAGGGTGGAAGCCCTGCCTCTGATCAAGGGAATCTGGTGTCATCGAGCAGTGGGGGGGTTGTGTGGGGGGGATCAGGTCACTTTCTCCAAATTTCTCATCCAACCTTGATGCTGTGAACCCAGCAGGGCTGCGGACGTAGAAACCCTGCAAAACGTCGGGTCCCAACCTGGAATTCTCCTGCGGTTCCAGCCTGGCCCCTGGGCTACGCTGGCAGCTCCTTGAGGTGCCTTCTTGGCTAATGCTCCTCTCTAGAGTTTTCTCTGACTAAACGCCTCTGCGTTCATTCATCCTGAGTGGTGAGGCTGGCTGCACACGGCGTCTGGGCTTCTGCTCAGATGCCACCTTGCAGGGGGCCTTTCTGACCCCCGCACCTGGTGTGGCAGCCCAGGTCCCTCTCTGTCCCTTTCCTTTGACATAGTCCATATGTCTTTATTGGCAAATGGTCACCCCTGCGCACACCCCAGAATGGCCATACCCCTCCAGCACCTGGCGGCCTCGTTCCCAGGCAGGTGGGGGGGACCCAACCTGGAAGCAGGAAACAGGGCAGATGCAGTTCCCACGTGGTCTACTGGAAGGGCGGTGCTGACCACACCCTACCCGAAGCCCTCCCTCGGCTTCTGATTACTCTTGGGGTAACTGCCAGCAGCCTGGCTGTGGCCTGCAAGCCCTGTCCCTGCCCCCCCACCCCCATGCTTCCCCTTACCCTGAACTCCAGCCCCTGGGCTCTTTCCCAACTTTCTGTCCTTGTCCTGCTTCTGCTTCCCCAGGACCTTTGCACATGCTCTCTCTGCTTCCCTCACCTCGCTGGTTCCTACTCATCCTGCAGGCCTTCTCCTCATCACCTCATCTTCAGGGAAGCCTTCTGTGATTTCTCCTCTGCCGCAACTCCTGGCACCTATGGAGAGGGTGTCTCATGGGTCCAAGGAGCCTCCTTGGCCTTCCAGGTCATATTTGCGATCACACGTGTGTTAGTTTAGCTATGAGATGTGTCTCCCTTGCTTGGTGGTAAGCAGAGCCGAGTCTTGCCCTACTGCCCTGTGCTGCCGGTCATGGTGCCCGGCTTGATACCCACATGCAGAATGAGTAAGTGAGTGAATGCGTGAGGCTGCCCCCGGCAGAGGACAAGGACAGGCACAGGTGGTTTCGCTGCTCTTTCGGCCCAGCCGAGCAAATCCCAAGCCCTTTGCTCAGGGACACGCACCGCTGACTTTACCAATACCGTCATCTGCTGATTGAGAGGTGGTTGGAAAGCAGTGGAAGGAGCTCTGGGTGGGCAGGAAGGGGGTCCACCTCCTCCAGGGACACTGCCGCCTCCTCCCAGAAGTCTTCCCTGATCACCCCTACGGATCAACCTTCACAGAGTCCACATCTCCCTCCTCTGCATTGTGTCTGCACCTGCCACACGCTTCCCTTTGTGCTCAACTCATGTCAGTATCAAAATAGAACTTGTATCAGAACCCCTTCCCCATAACCCAGAGCTTCCTCGGGACAGGGACCGTGTCCGATTCACATCTGTGTCTCCAGTGCTCATTAAGGTTCAATGGTAGTTTGTCCCTCATTAAATGTTCTTAAAAGGAACCACACTGGACATCTCCTTTGGAGTAAGCCCTGCCCTCCCGCAGACCTCAGTTTCCCCTCTGTGAAATGGGCGTGGGCCTAGAGGGCGGTTCTGTAAAGTACCCTCCCCCCAATTCTAGGATGATTCCCCTACAAGCCTCAATTTCTCCTTCTGTGAAATGGGGAGATAACAATGCTCACCTCGCCGGGGCTGTAAGGACGCAGCGAGCAGTTGTGTGTGAGGTGCAGGTACACGGCCTGTGCTGGAAGGGGCTGCTGCCCTGACAGGCGGGGTGGGCAGGGCCTCCATCCAGAGCCACTGGTTGGCCTCCCGCCACCCACCTCCACCCCGAGACATTTGCTGCCATTTCCTCGGACACTGCTGAGCCATCACCAGTTGAAGCTTTTCAGCAGCATTTTACCATCGTGTCCTCATAATCCACAGGGTGGCTGAGATAAAGGTCCTCATAGACCTTTGAATGCAAACCTCCTGTCCCCCAGCTGGTAAAGTACAGCAGAGGCCCCCCTACTGCTCCTAAAGCAAAAAGCCCGACCTTGAACTTGGCTTTCAAAGTCCTGCAAAGTCAGTTCCTGCCCTGCCCACTCCAGGTCCACCCGCACTGGCCGGGTGTGGAAACTGAGGTGATGACACTCACCAAGGCCACCCTGTCAGGAGATGGCAGAGCTAGATTCAAACCCAGACATGTTGGAATCAGTTCCTAGGCCTGGCTGGCCCCCCCAGGCTGCCCAGAAACCCTGCCTCCAGGGGGTACGAGCCCCCCAGTGGCACTTGTCACAGCCAGAAAAGATGCGTCTCCCCCAAATCTTTGTTTCACAGTCACAGGCTGCCCCCCCAGGCACTCAGGCACCTGTCCTGGGCCCTCCCCACAGGCTCAGATTCGCCCCGATTTGCTTCCCCCCTACTTCCCCGCATCCATCCATGCAGACCCGTGGGAGGCGTGGGGGAGACTGATCTGTGTTGCCCGTGTTTGCCGAGGACACAGGAGACTTTGACGGGGGCGAGCGATTCGTGACGGGTGGTTCCGGTTCAGCCTGAGGCCTGAGTGGATGCACCCCAGGCTCCCCATGACAAAGCTAAGAGGGCTGGTTCCAGAGGGCCAGCTGTTGTGCAGCTGCTGCGTCAGAGGGCCAGTGCAGCTGGCGCATCTTCTCTGGGCGTCAGCGTCTGAGGACTGATGGCTGGGCAGTCATGGTGGCATCACTGGTCATGATTCACCAGCAGTGGCCTGGGGTCATCAAAGCAGCCGTGGGCACTTGGGGTCTGCCTGCCTTCCCTGCTCCCTTCCTCAGAACGTCATGTAGCAACGTCTCCGGGTGCTCTTGGGATCCTTCATTAGACAAGTATTGATGAGCCAGGACTCTAGGCTGCCTTCCCTCTTATCTGCTTTCTTCAGTTGCCAGACAGGCTGTTAGGCCCTGAGCTGGGGGCATACAGGAGTATAAACAGGTGCCCACTCTCGGGTTCACAGTCTGATGGGGGAGGCAGGTGCCCAAGAGGTCAGGCACAATGAAGACTCGGTGTTGTGGTGGGGTCTGTATGTTAGAGGCTAAAGCCAGGTCAGAGGCACTTGTGCTCGAGTTCTGGCTCTGCCCCCGATGGGCTATGGGACTCTGGGCTGGTTACTTACCACCCTGATCCTCAGTTTTGTCATCTCTATGATGCGGATCAAGTTGGGATGCTGGGAGGACAGAATTAAGTGCTTGGCACAATGCCTGGCACAGAGTAGGTGCTTATCAAACAGTAGCTCTTAGCGATGCATCCAATGAGTAGGTGTTAGGTGAGCACCTAGGTGTGCCAGTCCTACTCAGGGAACTGAGAATTCGGTGGTAAAGAAAAACCAGTTGCAGTCGTTGTCTTCAGAGATTTCAGGGTTTTAAACAGAGGGCTGAATATGTCATAAAGAGATTGGCTCTGAAGGGGAGCCTGGGGACCTAGGGGGTCTGTAAAGAGGGTCTCGCTGGGAGGATGGAGGGGGGAGGATGGATGCAGAGTTGTTATGGGTAAGTGACAGGGCTGGATGTCCTGTTGGGTGCCAGTGGTGACAAGGATGCCGCCTGGCCTGGCTATTTGGATGAGTGGATGGAGGTGTCATTCATGGGGGGAGAGGACAGGGAAGGAGTCAGGTTTCTGGGGCAGGGAGTTTGTGAGCTTGGACTTGGGTCTATGGGGTTTGTGATGGTGTCGAGGCTTCTCATGTGATGCAGAGGTTTTTTTGTTGTTGTAGTTGTTTTTTTTTTTTTTTTGCTTTTTTTTTTTTTTGCTTTTTAGGGCTGCATCTGCAGCATACGGAAGTTTCCAGGCTAGGAGTCAAATTGGAGCTACAGCTGCTGGCCTACACCACAGCCACAGCAACGCTGTGGGATCCGAGCCACGTCTATGACCTACACCACAGCTCATGGCAACGCTGGATCCTTAACACACTGAATGGGGCCAGGGATAGAACCCACATCTTCATGGATACTAGTTGGATTCATTACTGCTGAGCCACAACGGGAACTCCCAAAACTATAATTCAAAAGATACACACATTTCCTACATTCATTGCAGCACTATTCACAATAGCCAAGACATGGGAACGACTTAAATGTCCATTGACGGATGAATGGATTAAGAAGATGTGGTACACATACACAATGGAATACTACTTAGCCATATAAAAGAACAAAATAATGCCATTTGCAGCAACATGGATGCAACTAGATATTCTCATACTAAGTGAAGTAAGTCAGAAAGACAAATACAATATGATATCACTTATAAGTGGAATCTAAAATATGCCACAAATGAACTTACCTAAAGAACAGAAACAGACTCACAGACACAGAGAACAGACTTGTGGTTGCCACGGCAGAGGGGGAAGAAAGCAGGATGGATGGGAAGTTTGGGGTTAGTAGAAACAAACTATTACACTTGGAATGGATAAGCAATGAGGTCCTGCTTTATAGCACAGAGAACTGTATCCAGTCTCTTGTGATAGAACACGATAGAAGATACTACGAGAAAAAGAATGTGTATATGTGTATGACTATGTCACTTTGCTATACAGTAAATCAACAATGATTTTAAAAAACATTGAGGAGTTCCCATCATGGCTCAGTGGTAATGAACCCGACAGAGGATGAGGGTTCAATCCCTGGCCTTGCTTAGTGGGTCAAGGATCTGGCATTGCCCTGAGCTGTGGTGTAGTTTGCAGACACATCTTGGATCCTGCATCGCTGCGGCTGTGGTGTTGGCTGGCAGCTGCAGCTCTGATTCGACCTCCAGCCTGGGAACCTCCATATGCCAAGGGTGCAGCCCTAAAAAGACAAATAAATAAATAATAAAAATTAAAAATAAGTAAATATATTGATTACTTACTACGTGCCAGGCATCCCATAAACACTTGTGAGTTTATGTCCTTTAGTTATACATATAGATATAAAACAGAAATAATACTGCTTCTGTTATTGCTCCCAGATGAGGAAACTGAGGCCCCCAGAGGTGAAATAATGTGCCCGAGATCACACAGCTAATTCATCACAAAGCTGGCTCTCCTGGGCTCTCCTAGGCCGCCTAGTCCACCCTGCCCTTGTGCAGATTCCGAGCCTGCCATCAAATACTAGCTCTGTTTCCCCAGAGAGGGAGCCTCTTCACTACTAAAGAAGAACCACTTCATTACCAAAGGCCCGTCTTAAAAAGACAAAACAAGGAGACCAATTAAAGCCCCTCGGATTCTGCATCACTTTGGAAATCGATGCGCTATGATTGCGTATCCGGCGTCTGCCGGCAGCCTCCTAATTTTTGTTGGATCTTTGCAGGCGTCTCACCGGGCTCATCCGCCCCCGTGGACCAGCCGAGTGGTTCTGAGAACATCATTGATCTTTTGACTAAAGTGTTCTAACGAAATACAAACCTGCTGTGACTCAGAGAGCCGTCTGCCGTGGCTGCACTGGAGCAATGCTAGCAGAACAGTAACCGTGATTTCACTGTAGAGCCACCCTCTTGCCCTGTGGCCCCCACCCATTTCCCGTCTGCTCTTGAGCCCACAGAGTAGATCCTGAAAAGTGATGCCTTTTACTGTCTCAGCTTTGTCACCGAGTGATGGGGGACCTGCCATCCACGGGGTTTTAAAGGTATTTCCAGTTATGTGCAAGATCCCTGCAATAAGGGCCCCTGGCCTCTAGGTATTTGCAGGAGGGGGACTTCGTGGGAGGGTGACTCAGTGCTCCTGTCCCGGGGCACTCAGCCTAGTGCAAGTGGCTAAGGAGGTGTCAGGGGAGAACTGGGGTCCCCAAGAAGGCAAACAGTGTCTTCGAATAGCGACAACCTATATGCCACACCACAGTGGGCAGGAAGATCAAAGTGTGCTGTTTTACAGCCTCTGCCTGGAGAGGGAGCTTCCTGGGAAACCAGTGAGGGAGAAGAGCTCTGGCCTCTTGGGGGGCAGGTGCCCCTCCAGCTTGGACATCACATCTGAGTGGGGAAAGCTCTGAAGATCCAGCCCCTCATTCCACAGATGGGGCCCTGAGCTCAGAGAGGGAGAGGCATCTTGTTCTCAGGTCACACAGCAAGTCGGGGGCAGAAGGTGGACACAGATGTCCCTCACCGGAGGGTCAGCTTGGTGACACTAGTGTCCAGCAAGGATTAGTGAATGAGTGCATAAGTGAGGTGGTCAAGGGTCATGGAAACGTACACGCTGGGAGTTCCCTTCGTGGCTCAGAGGTTAATGAATCCCACTAGGATCCATGAGGATGCGAGTTTGATCCCTGGCCTTGCTCAGTGGGTTAAGGATCCACCATTGCTCTGAGCTGTGGTGTAGGTCCCAGACGCGGCTCGGATCTTGTGTTGCTGTGACTGTGGTGTAAGCTGGCAGCCGTAGCTCAGATTTGACCCCTAGCCTGGGAAGTTCCACATGCCGCGATTGTGGTATTAAAAAGCAAAAAAACCCCAGAAAACAAAAAACAAAAAAACAAAGAAAATGCACGCTGATTTAACATGCCCAGTGTGGGCTCAGGAGCCACGTGGCCTGGGTTTAAATACAATGGCAGCTGCAACACCTACAATATGACCTGGGAGAGGAGCAACTGGGCATCCCTAAGCCTCAGTTTCCTCAGCTGGGAGACGGCGTCATGTCGGTACCCACTCCCTGGGGATGTTGGCAGGATTAACTGAGAAAAAGCAAAGTCAGCATTTAGTACAGTGCTGGCAAAGTAGAAACCAACTAAAATAATAGTTTTTAACACTAGAAGTATTTTTCACCATTAACCTATTTGCTTTATTCTATAACACCATCTATCAGAGCACCATTGATTCAATAACAGCTTTTGAAGGCGAGAGCAAACAAAAGGAAAAATGAAATTAAATGTCTAGATCAATTGGAAGAAGCATCTTGTTCTAGAAAGTTTAAAATGGATGTCCCAGAACTGAAGACATGTGAAGTGAATGTCAAAGAGCTGTTTCTAGATTTCAGATTCCTGGAAATGCTCCCAGGAACTGCTGAAGGGGAGGAATGGCAGCAGCGCGGCCGGTGAACAGACCGGAGCTCTGCTCTGCAACCAACTGGCGAGTGACCTTGGCGAAACTGAGCAGGACCCTATCGGCAAAAAAGTCTTTCTATAACCCCCGATTCTTGTTTGTAGAAACACACCTCATTCAGCCTCCGTGACCTTCCCAGAGCTCCAAAGGGCAGGTTCAAACAATCTCTAACCGAGAGAGTTCCCATGGTGGCTCAGTGGGTTAAGGACCTGATGTTACCGTGGCTGTGGTATAGGCCTGCAGCTGCACCTCCGATTTGCCCCCTCGCCCAGCAACTTCCATATGCTACAGGGAAAAAAAAAAAAAGCCTTAAAAGGAAAGAAAAATAGGGTTATGCAGAGAGAGGAGAGAAGCAGTCAAGAAACAACAGTACAGCCTTGGGCAGGGTCCTATTCCTTCTCAAGGAATATACCTAACAGTATCTTTGAGCTCTTCTGCAGAATTAACGCCCCAACAAATGGAAGATGCTAACTCCTTGATGAAGCATTCTTCATTCCAGGACCACCAGAACTAGTCTTAGAGCCACTAAACACCAACTTTGAAGAAGAATGAAAGCTTGCCTGGGCTGGAGGCTACAGTTCCGATTAGACCCCTGGCCTGGGAATGGCCATAAAAAAGACAAAAAAAAAAAAAAAAAGAATGAAAGCTTGCATCTATCCTGATCCTTACCTGTGGCCATATTTCCCACACCCCAAACTCTAAGACCTGTGTTATTCTCTCCCAAAGGGGAAAACGGTCTTTAGGGCATTACCCTGCTGTGACTTCTTTCCCTGGTAGAGCAGTAAAGCTATTTTTTTCTCCTTCACCCCAAACTCTGTCTCCATGTTTCTATCTGGCACAGCACTGGGGGACAAAGGCCAAGTTCTGGCAACAGAAGTCCCATTCTGGCCACGATTTCTTGCCTGGACAGTGGACACGGGCGTTAGTATCCCTCCAGATTCCAGCCCTGGACCTGGCCGGAGAGGAGGGAATTCCTCTGCAGACCCAGCTGTACAGATGAAGGCTCCGGGGCCTGGGCTGGGTGGTGGGGGTGGTGGGTGAGGCTGCGACCGAAACACCTCTGGCTTGAACCCAGCCAAAATCCAGATTGGGACTTGAAAGCACGTCTTTAAAAAAATTAGAACCACTCGCATGGTGTCCCTGGAGCTCAGGTCCTCTGTGTCTCAGCCAAGAAAGAATTCAGAGAGAGGCAAAGTGATAGGCAAGAAATAGATTAATGAAAATAAGATGCTGGGGAGAAGTGCAAGCGGGCGGGCCGGGAGGTTCTGCCCCAGGATTGGATGGGCTACGTTTTTATCATCCAAGGCACACGGGCCATGGAAAAAGCCTGCCCTCCTCCTCATTCTTTGAGTAGACACTTACATCATTAGCTCCTCCTTCATATTGGGTAAGAGAATATTTGACCCCATGAGGTCCAACCAGGACTGTCCTGGTGCTTATTCACATCAGCAGAAGGTTGGAAACAGATGCTAAAATATGTTGAACCATCTCAGGTTGCCATATAATGAGGGTCTCTTACTTTGGACGGTCATCTTGCCCTGAAATTCCTATCCTTGGTCCCATGGATCATTATCTTGCTTGAACTTGAATGCAGGCCTCGTTTTTATCTTTCATGATCTGAGGCCTAGATTGTGCTTTTATTTATGTTTTTAGAGTTAGGCAAGCCCGCTTCATCTGCTCTCTCAGTGATCATTAACTTATAAGGGCCTCCCAGAGTCCTCTAGGTTTCCCTCTCTGTGTCCCCTACTGGGACTTCTACAACTACCTGTGTAACTATTCTGCTCCATCCCTGTCAACCTGCACCTCCCTCAGGCCCCTGAGCAAAGAGCTTGGAAGCAGGGACCACATGCCACCAGGACTGGCCTCCTGAGGGCAGTGGCGCCTGGTCCCCAGCCCCCACCAGGTCTCTTGTCCCCAGGCCTCTCCCCACCTCTCCCTGGGAGCCGTCTAGGCCACGCCCACCTGCCCCTGCCATCCTGGACCTGAAATTCTGGGAGGCGGACCCTGCAGACTGAATCCCCCCACTTCAGCAGCCCAGAGAGCAGCCTTCGAAGGGGCAGGAGGGATTGGGGAAGGGTAGCAGCTGGGAGGGAGAGGGTAGGCAAGATCATGAAGGCCAAGGGGGTCTATTTACTCCCATTTTCTCCAAGTTACCTTTAAACAGGATAAAATTACACGCTAATCCCCTTTATCTCCAGGCAGTCCTTCTTCGAAAAGCAGAGCACCTTGACATTTTAGGAAGAAAAAAAAAATCGGGGAAGATGAGACGTAGTTTCCACTGAAATTTCAATGAACTCATTCATAGTCAAAGCTCTTTAATGCCTTGAAAAACAAAACCATGCTAGAGTATTCCAGAAGAAAAGTCCAGTCTGAGGTAGAAAGGGAAACCTAGCCAGATCCTGTGGTGCCCGCTTGGGCACAAAAGCCCTTCTGTGTTCTCCATTTCTTGTGTATAGGAAATAGGCTGCATTCAGCCTCCTTGACCTTCCCTGGCTCCAAAGCACAGATTCGAACAGTTGCTAATCACAGAAGGGAGGGGTGCAGAAAGAAAGGAGGAGCAGTCAAGTAACCTCGGGCAGCCTTGGGGCAGGGTCCTGGTTCCGCCTCAAAGAATATACGCTACAGGATCTTTGAGCTCTTCTGCAGGAACTGAGGCCCCCACCCAGGTGGAGGATGGCAACTTCCAGCTGAGCACAAGAATGTTGGAGCACTGCTCTGTCACCTGGTGACCAGCCAATCAGAAGAAAGTCACATACCCGGCAGCCCTCACCCCAAGTTTTGCTGATTAAAAACTTCTCCCTGGAGTTCCCGTCCTGGCTCTGTGGTCACGAACCCAGCTAGGATCCATAAGGATGTGGGTTCGATCCCTGGCCTCGATCAGGATCCGGCATTGCCGTGAGCTGTGGTGAACGACACAGACACGGCTGGGATCCCACATGGCTGTGGCTGCGGCGTAGGCTGATGGCTACAGCTCTGATTCTACCCCTAGCCTGGAAACTACCCTATGCCTCGGGTGTGGTCCTAAAAAGACTAGATAAATAGGGAGTTCCTGTCATGGCTCAGTGGTTAGCGAACCCGACTAACATCCATGAGGATGTGGGTTCGATCCCTGGTCTTGCTCAGTGGGTTAAGGATCCCACGTTGCCATGAGCTGTTGTAGGTCACAGTCGCAGCTCGGATCCCGAGTTGCTGTGGCTGTAGCATAGGCCGGTGGCAACAGTTTCCATTGGACCCCTAGCCTCGAAACCTCCATTTGCCACAGGTGTGGCCCTAAAGACAAAAAAAGACCAAAAAAAAAAAAAGACTAAATAAATAAATATTTGAAAAATAAAAAAAAAATAAAAATAAAAAAATTCTCCCCCCAAATTTCTGGGCAGTTGAGGGTTTTGATCATGAACTACCTATTCTCCTGCTTGGCCTTGCAATAGCCTTTCTCTATTCCAAACACTGATGGACGCTTCTGTGTGGTGTCACTGGGTGCGAAGCCTAAGACTTTGTGTTTAGTAACAAAAGAGGTCTGGTAGGGAAGGTGTGGGGTTGGTGTGTCCTTCTGGAGCAGGGGTGTGAGACATGGAGGGGGGAGCTTGGGATGGGGTGGATGTGAAAACCTTAGGGCCTGGGTTCCCCAGGAATCTGTACTCGGTAACCCCTTATTGGCTTTCTAAGTGTTTGCAAACTGACTCCTGGGTCACCCTGCTCTTGAAACTCTCACCCTCTCTATATTCACTTTTTTCTTAGAATCAACTATGTGGTTTATTATGTTTTTTGTTTTCTTGTTTTGCTTTGTTTTTTGGCCATATGTAGAAATTCCTGGGTCAGGGATTGAACCCGAGCCACAGCAGGGGCCAGAGCCACTGCAGTGAAAATGCCTGATCCCTAACCTGCTGCACCATAGGAAAACCCCAACAATGTGTTTTATTATGCATCTTGGACAGATATACTTCATATGTGACTTTAAAACTTCAATGAATAGTCCAATGAAAATAATCATATGTATATAGTATATACCATAGGATATATTATACAGCATATGCAGTAATATATAGTATATAGTTTACATAATGCACACACACATGTACACACGCACTTTTTTTTTTCTTCTGCTTTTTAGGGCAGCACCCAAGGAATATGGAAGTTCCCAGGCTAAGGGTTGAATTGGAGCTACAGCAGCTGGCCTACCCTCAGCCACAGCAACATAGGATCCAAACCTCATCTGTGACCTACACCACAGCTCACGGCAATGCCAGATCCTCAACCCACTGAGTGAGCCCAGGGATCAAACCCGCAACCCCATGGTTCCTAGTCGGATTCGTTTCTGTTGCGCCACAATGGGAACTCCCACACACTTTTATTTTTTTCGATCTAGCATGTAGTTCTACTATGAACCATGACAATGGAGTGCCGTCTTTGGCTCTTGCTGCCTTTTTTATTGAATTTTATGACAGCAAACAGCTTTAGTAGATTCCCTATTGCTAATTGGAAATAATGAGAAAGGCCTTATAACCTGTTTTCTTGAAGCCTTTGAGACCTAAGGATTACTTTTATCCTAACAGAACGCCAAAGATTGTCTGAAGAAAATAACATGGTCCATGAAATAGCTCAAGCATCTACCTGAGAACCACCGCCAGGTACTCAGTAGCTGCAGTTCTCGCGGGAGGAGGCAGTGGCATGAAGGCTTCCTTCTCTGTGTCCCTGGCAAATGCTCCCCCTGACATGGATCACAGGGTCTTCACTGCAAGCTGAACAGGACCCTGTGATGGCCTTGTCCACACTGTTAGCCCAGTTGCTTGTATGTGTTGACTGCAGCTTGATAGAATACTCTTACAAAGAAATCAATTTTTAAAAAAAACATCACCCATTCCTTTTTTTTGGTTGTTTGTTTTTTTTTTAAGTATATGGAGGTTCCCAGTCTCGGGGTTGCATTGTCTCATCAGCTGCCGGACTACACTACAGCCACAGCAACGCCAAATCCGAGCTGTGTCTGTGACCTACACTGCAGCACATGGCAACGCTGGATCCATGATCCACTGAGCAAGGCCAGGGATCAAACCCACGTTTTCATGGATGCTAGCTGGATTCGTTAACCACTTAACCACAACAGGAACTCCCATCATCACCCATTGCTTCAGAAATGTCCTCTAATAACTCCATTAGTTGAGCAGCCAAACCAAGGCATGGCAATTCCAGAACAACAGAAAAAAAGCTGTGAAGTTTATAACCATAGTTTCCTGGCCGCTGAGCCTGCTTAAACCATCGTGTAACCCATAAACCCTCCACCTAGGGCCTTTGTAGCTATGGAATATTCTGGCCAGTGGAGGACAGACTTTAAGTAGAAAGCGTAAGTGGCTCATGAGGTTGAAGTGGGACTGGTCACCTCAGGTCAGGGTCCTGATCATGTTCCACCTGCCACGGCAGACACCGCAGCCCCTGCAGCCCATCTTGATCGGCTGTGCAGACCCTGGAGGTTACCCTGGGCCTGGGTCCTGCGTGGGGGGTGGGGTGCGGGGAGGTGGCGGGGTGAAGAATGCCCGTGTTCGCTACCCCAACTTTGTTCTTTTCCATTTTGATGTGAGTGATTTCCTGAAACTGATTTTCTGCATCCCCGATGGAATCATGCTTACTCATTTTTATTGACTTTCATGACATTCATCTCATTTCTTTGTTTTCTTTCGTAAGCTACGCCTACTCATCTTCACCTCTCTCCCTCATTCTCAATTTTCCTTGAGCCCTGGGCCTTTTTTTTTGAGATTTTTGTTTTGTGTTGTGTTTGGTCATTCTGCTCGCGTTATCTGAACGTCTCTTCTAGATCTTGGGTAATTCTTCTCATGAAGCAAGTTCTTCATCTACTTTTTGATGATGTTCCTTTTCTCTTATTTCTCTTCCTCTTGTGAGGGGCTGTTTCTGTGTGCAAATCCTTGCTGGTTTTTCTCCATTTGCTGGATGGAGCTTGCCAATTGCACGGGAGCCGGGGTCAGGGAAGCAGGGTGAGGCCCAGCTTCTATTTGGGTTTTTTAATCTCAAATGCCCTCACCCCAAATGCCTCATTTTCTTTGTCAAAGACAGGGGGCGGGAATGGGGGGTTCCTTTTCAGGAGTCAAGAATTTTGCATGTCCCGTGGCCAATCTGGCAGGTCACAGGCTCTCTGTGACCTGAGATCCACCTCATTCTCTCCATCTTGATTGTGACTGGGAGAGCGGGGAAGACCCTGGCAGTGGCTCGCAGGCCTGAGTTCTCCTGGGCCCGTCACCCCTGCTGTGCTGAATCAGGGCATGCACCATCACCCCAACTCACCCCCATCTAAAGGTCTCTGCCCCACTTGTCAAGGACATTTACATGCAGAATGCAGCCGTCGCATCTCATTGAATGGCAATTTCATCCTCCCAGGGCTTGGCAGTCATCCTTGGCTCCTGCATTTCTCTCGCATCCCACAGCCTCTCCATCAACAGATCTTGTTGGCTCCTTTTCAACACGTGTCCAGAAATCTTCCCCTTCTTGCCACCTACCTTGTGACACAGTGGTTCTCCCCGCCACTATCTCTTGCTCAGATAGCAGAACCTCCAAAGTCGTCTCCCTTCTTCCTGCTTTGCCACCACGCTAGATGCCATGAGCAGGGCGGTCCTGCTACATGTGGCCTCTTGTGTCATCCCTCTGCTCCTCAAACCTGTGACTTTACGTCATTCCTCTGCATCACAGCCCTGCCAGGGCGCCCGGCTCTCTCAGGCCCATGGAGTCCTGTCCACTCTGGCCGTGAGCACGCCTCTGCCCTCTTCTGCCATCCGCCACCTCAGTTCCCTCCACCTCATCCATGTGGCCTCCTTGCTCTTCCCTGATGTCCTGCCCTGTTCCAGGAGCCCCTGGTCATGGCCATAGCTGTTCCCCCTGCCCAGAAAGCCCTCCTCAATCTGCATGGCTAACTTCCTTGCCTTTAAAAATCTTTCTCTCTCTCTTTTTTTTTGCCCTTTTTACAGCCATATGGGAGTTCCCAGGCTAGGGGTCGAATCGGAGCTGCAGTTACCACAGCCACAGCCACCTGATCCGAGCTGCATCTGTCACCTACACCACAGCCCGTGGCAATGTCCAATCCTTGACCCCTTGAGCAAAGCCAGGGATGGAACCCGCATCCTCACAGATACTGGTCGGGTTCTTAACCTACTGAGCCACGATGGGAACTCCCAGAAGTCTTTCCTTAGTGTCGCCTTCTCATTAGGCCTCCCTTGGCTACATCATGTCCCACTTCATCTCACTCTCACCCCGTGTATTCTCAACCCCCTTGAACTTGGCTTTACTTTTTCTTTTGCCCTGGTGCTTATATACAGTTTATTTCTTTATTCTGTTGGTTAATGATCTGTCCCCTCCCTCTCCCAACATAAACTCCATAAAGACAGGAAAGTTACTTTATCTGCTGCAAGATCAGGAGGGCCTAGAATGAAGCCTGACACTCAGCAGGCCCTCAATAAATATTTGTGGTGTGAATGAGAGAATGAAGGATGCCCGATTACAGAGACATCCAGGTCCTGCTCAAGGTCAGAGCCATCCTCAGGGCCCACCGTCAGAGCTACTCGCCAGGATTTCAGGCCATCAGTGAGGAGGCTGGTGCCGCAGCGTTTCCTTGCCAGATGGAAGGGGGACTATCTTCTCCCACTTTTTTCATCCTTTATTGCTTTTGTAGCGAGTTCCCACCATCCGTCATTCACCACACTGAAGGTCATTGTCCCGATAGCTCTGGACACAATTGTCTCCAGCCTGGAGCCCCTCTGTCACAGGGCCTGTGTCTGCTGGTGGGACCCCTGCTCCTGGGTACAGGAATCAGGTGCTCCTGGCCGAGGCCCCAGGAAGGAAGGGCAGCGGAATTAAAGCTGATAGAGCCCCTCCCCATCAAAACCACCACCTTTGACTTTAGTCTCGGCTCTAAGACATCAGCATTCCCACTGGTCAGCTTTGCAAACTTCCTGTTTCTGCTGCAGATGAGGGGGCCCGTCAGCCTAATGGGCCTGCCTTATTCAGCTGGTGCAGCAGGCGATGGGGTCTCTCTGCCACCAGCAGGCCTGTTTCCAAGCCGCTTAGGCCTCCAGCCACCAGTCTGAGGCTGGAGGGAGCCCTGACCGATAGTGGTGGGTTTGGTCCTCTCTCCAGATCTCTCCTGGGTATCTGTGTCTCCCTCCCTCCTGGAGGGATGAACTTCTCTTCTCTGCAACCCCCAGGCCTGGCTCTTTTCTTGATTCTCCATTCAAACTCATTAGGATCCAGTCTGCTACCAATGCGCGTGCATAATTAAATCCCCAGATTCTGAATGTCGCCGCAGGGTCTGTTACTCCACCACTGGCTCTCGTTCTTCTTTGCCTGTGGGATGAAGATCTGGTTCTAGGTACGTGTGATGGGCCCCTTAGAAAGAAGAAGGGCCTGGATCCCAAAATACAAGGAACAAAGATAAGAATCAAGCAACCGTTCTAGGGAGTTCCTGTTGTGGCTCAGCAGTAATGAACCCAACTAGTATCCATGAAGGCTTGAGCTCAATCCCTGGCCTCCCTCAGTGGGTTAAGGATCCGGCGTTGCCGTGAGCTGAGGTGTAGTTAGCAGACTTGGCTTGGATCCTGTGTTGCTGTAGTCTGGACCCCTAGCCTGGGAACTTCCACCTGTCCACGTGCCGTGGTGTGGCTCTAAAAAACAAATAAATAAATGAATAAAAAATAAAAGACAAAAGCAGCAAGTCTAGTCTGGGCTGTGGTGTGGCAGACACTTTAAGATCGTCCCTGAGGCCTCCCCCAGGTCAGCACACACACAAGACGTTCCTGAAGGAGTTCCTCCTGTGGTGCAAAGGGATCAGCAACTTCTCTGCAGCTCCAGGAGACAGGTTCGATCCCGAGCCTGGAACAAGGACTTAAAGGATCTGGCGTTACCTCAGCCGCAGTGCAGATGGCAACTGCTGCTCAGATCTGAGCCCTGGCCTGGGAATTCCTTATGATGTGGAGTGGTCAAAAAAAAAGGAAAAAAAGGGAAAAGAGTTCCCGTTGTGGCTCAGAGATTAACAAACCCAGCTAGTATCTGTAAGGACTCCGGTTCGATCCGTGGCCTCGCTCAGTGGGTTAAGGATCTGGCACTGTCATGAGCTGTGGTGTAGGTTGCAGACGCAGCTCCGATCCCGCGTTGCTGTAGCTGTGGTGTAGGCCAGTGGCTACAGCTCCGATTACACGCCTAGCCTGGGAACTTCTCTGTGCTGTTTGCGGCTCTCCCCCAACAGAAAAAAAAGCCAGAAAAAAAGAGAGACACAGCGATTCCTGGAGTGCGTCTACTTCTTCCATCTGCATGGCCATCGGCCCAGTCCAGGCATCACCATCTCTCGCCTGGACAGCTTACCTGTGTCCAGCTGCCTCCCTTGTCCCCATAGTCCATTCTCTGTACAGCGGCTGGGTAGTCAGGCCCTTCCCTCTCCCCTGAACCCCCTCCAGTTAGAGGTGGGTTTACACATGCATTTAGCTGCATGACCTGCCATCCTTGGGCGCCTTCCAAGGTCCTGCTATGGGGGCGGTGGCCCTGTGGTTAAGGAGCATCATAATTTGAAGATTAATTGGGGTTCATTGTTGCTCGAGAAGATTTAAAGGGCCCCGAATCTCCCAGCTCCCATGTGAAACAACTGGATAGAAGTTTTTTAAAGTTTGACGACAATTCTAAAAATTTACAGGATGACTCATCAATAAAGAGTTGTGATGATGAAAATAACAACGCTCAGGAGTCATCGATAATAATAATAATAAAAACAATTTCCATCAAACTCTGCTAGAGGAAAGGCTCAATTACCTTTCTCTCCTCTCCGCAGAAAATGATATCACAAATTATGGCCGTAAAAGATGAAATCTGAGGCAATGCATCCCCAAAATGGAAGTGGAAAAGTGCTCTGGAGGTGTGTCAGGGTGCTCATTCAAAAACGTCTTGTTATTTCTCTCGGTTCTGTAATTTGGGGGATCATCTTCAGCTTTTTAAAATCTGTAATTTATTGTGATTTCTTTTCTGCTTTGAAATAAATATTAAATCATGCAACTAAATTCGATTTCTAATTCTGGGCTCTTCTAACAAGAAAGCCCTAAATCGTACGTTTTGGGTCCCACCAAATGTGGATCAGCCGCCTGCTAGGCCTTCCTGCTGCACTTGGAATAAGACTTAATCTCCTCCGCAGGGTCTATAAGGCCTCCCCACCCCGCCCACTCTGTCCCCCTTGCAGCCCCTCGCTCACACTCACCAAACTGCACACACACTGGCCTTCATCCTGTTTCTCAAACTGCCAGGCTCCTTCCTGCTGTGGTGACTTTGCATTTGCTGTGTCTCCTGCCTGAACCTCCTTCCCCTGGTTTCTGCTTTGGGTTATTTAGGGCTCAGCTCAAGGCCACCTCCTCTGAGAAGCCCTTGGGGATAATCCTACTTCAGGTGGAGCCCCTGCCCGTCTGATCCGGCCTCGGTCACTGCTCTCCTCTCTTTCTCTGTTCACCTAACTATGCACTTTTCTATCCGAAAGGACAGTGGGGTAATGTCCCTCTTCAGTGCCTGTCCTCTTCCCCCACCCTGGGAGTACAGCCATGTGAGCCCCAGGAGGGCGAGGGTACCTCCGTCCTGTCCACTGTGGCATGCAGCGCACAGAGCAGTGCCCAGCTCGCAGCAAACACTCCGGGGCTATTTGCAGAATTAATAGACTGTTGTTTCTAGTTTGAATTGACAACTTCATTCCTGAAGGTTATGTGCCTCAAAGACCTTAAAAGGCGCAAACCCTTGACCCATGATTCCCATTCCTAGAGATGAGGCCCAAGGCAACTGTCACAGAGACACGCAAAAACAGACGCCAGACACTGGTGGAAACGGTGAGAACCAATCAGATCTGGGTTTTCATCTGGGCTCCACCAATTAATTAGCTGCTGTGTGACCCTGAGAAAATTCTTGTCTTCTCTGAGCCCTGATTTCCTCATCTGCCAATGGGAACAGTCTTACTACCTCCTAGCGAGGGAAGCAGGAGGCTCGTATACCGCGGTGCATGGCGCAGAACCAGGCGTGCAGAAAACACACAGTGTATGTCCGCTATGACTTCTCCATGATGCTCATTACACTGTTGTTCAGAATGTAATAAAATTTTGAAAGTGCTTAACTGTCTGACCATGGGGGACTGTTTAGGTCAGTGCCATCCAACTGAAGTGTCATGCAATGCAAACCACAAATGTAAGCACACATTTAATTTTATTATGTTTTTACTGTTTTTCTTTTTTGGCTGCTCCTGCGGCATATGGAAATTCCTGGGCTAGGGATCTAAGCCGAGCTGGAGCTGTAATCTATGCCACAGCTGGAGCAATGCCGACTCCTTAACCCACTGCACTGGGCCTGGGATCAGTCAGCGCCTCCACAGAGACAAGCTGGATCATGAACCCACTTCACCAAAGGGAAATTCCAGCAAATGTTTCATTTTAAATTCTCTAGTAGGCATGTTAAAAAAAGGTAAAAAGAAATTGGTGAAATTAACTTTAAGAATATATTTTGTCTGAGCCAGTCTATCTAACATATTATTTCAGCAATAATCAGTATAAAAATCATTAGTGAGATTTTCACCTTTTTTATTTGGTACCAAGCCTTCAAAATCTGATACGTATTTTCCATATGCACCCATTTTCATTTAGGCCAGCTACATGTCAGCTGCTACGGCAGCTGCCACACTGGAGGGTGTGTATCTAGATATTTTACTATTCTAATTTACACCCATGGAAAGGCTTGTATTTGGGGGGGGCTTTTTTTTTTGGGGCTGCACCCGAAGTATTTGGAGTTTCCCAGGCTAGGGGTCGAATTGGAGCTGCAGCTGCTGGCCTACGCCACAGCCATAGCAATGCCAGATCCAAGCTGCATAGGGACCTACACCACAGCCCATGAGCAATGCCAGATCCCTAACCCACTGAGCGAGTCTGGGTATCAAACCTGCCTCCTCATGGCTATGAGTCAAATTTGTTTCCGCTGAGCCAGGATGGAACTTCTGGAAAGGCTTGTTTTAAGATAATATTTAATCATTTAAGAAAAAGCTCACAAATGAGATTAAGTGAAAAAAGGCAGTATACAAAACCAAATAAAGTACGCTTCTACTTTTGTTACATACAAAAATATGCTTATGTTTATTTGATTATGTAATTTGATGGGCATACTGCAAGGAAAAGCAGCAAAATCTTACCAGGGACCAGCTGAGAAAAATAGAGTTATAGTAATTTTCATTTTCCCCTTCATGCTTTTTCACTCTGAGTGTGTTTCTTTTAGAGTTAGTGGAGAAATCACATAATTTTTACACTTCAGCAGCTCACACCATGATCTGACCTCAGCAACCATTTGTGGGTGTGCAATGTGGGATTAAAGATCTGGCCCCAAATTCTTCACCCTTCCTGTCCCTGTGCACTTGGCCATGTGACTCTGGCTCCTCCGACCGAAGGCAGAGTGAGCCTCAGGCTCTTAACCTTGGACTCAGTCCATGCCTCTTTTGTTGTTGTTTCCTGGCTTCCTCCAAGCCATGTGGAGGTTCCTGCGCCAGGGATCGAACCTGAACCACAGCAGCAGCCAAAACTGTTACAGTGACAACACCAGATCCTTAACCCACTGCACTGCAAGAGAACCCCCCTGCCTCTTTTTGATCAGCAGAATGTGAGTTCAAGTGATACTTATCAGCTCTGAGTCTGGACCTCAAGGGCCATTCCCCCCCCCCCCTTTTTTTTTCTTTTTAGTGCCACACCTGAGGCATATGGAGGTTCCCAGGCTAGGGGCTGAATCAGAGCTACAGCTGCCGGTCTACACCACAGCCACAGCAACACAGGATCTGAGCCATGTCTGTGACATACACCATAGCTCACGGCAATGCCAGATCCTTAACCCGCTGAGTGAGGCCAGGGATCAAACTTGCATGCTTGTGGCTACTATTTGGGTTGGTTAGCACTGAGCCGTAACGGGAACTCCCTCAGGCACAGTGTGGCCAGTGGGGCTGCAATGAGAGGATCCCCCACATGGGGTTGTTTCAGGCACTTTCTTCACCTTCTTTCTGAAGACCCTCAAAGCTCTGTTTTGCTAGGGGACTTTGGCACTGTCACCATTATTCAAGGTTACTGAGGAAGCCAAACTGTCTTTGACGTTTCACTGGCCTGACTTTTTCTTCAAAGAGTCCCTATTAACTGCTGCGCTGGTTTCCACCCTTTGGATGAGTTGAGCATCACTAACTCCCAAAGGGGAAACTTGATGATAAATCATCTAAAAGAGAAGGGAAAAGGGCTGATTTCATCTGGGACTGGTTTTGATGGAGATGGAGCAGGAGAGTTACACAGGTAGTTGTAGAAGTCCCAGGAGGGGACCACGGAGAGAGAGGGAAATATAGGGAACTTTGGGAGACCACGGAAAGTTAATGATCACTCAAGAAAATGGATGAAGCAGGCTTGCTTAACTCTAAAAACATAAACAAAAGCCGGACTTATGCCTCAAGTCCTTAAGTGGAAGATAAAAAGAGCCCTGCATTCAAGTTCAGCAAGGTAATGATCCTTGGGACCAAAGACAGGAATTTCAAGGCAAGATGACAGTCCAAAGGAGGAGGCCCTCATTATGCGGCAACCTGAAGTGACTCAACATATTTTAGCATCTGTTTCCACCCTTCTGCTGATGTGAATAAGCACCAGGACAGTCCTGGTTGGACCTCACAGGGTCAAATACTCTCTTACCCAATATGAAGGAGGAGCTAGTGATGTAAGCCTGACATCTATTCGAAGAATGCGGATGAAGGTGGTCTTTTCCCCTCCCCACTGTCCGTGGGTGATAAAGCTATAGCCCACCTAATCCTCGGGGCCGAGCCTTCTCACCTGCCCGCTTGCATTTCTCACAACTATCTTAACTATCTGTCTTTCTTATTACTTTGTCTCTAGCTGAATTCCTTCTGTGCGGAGACCCAAAGAACCTGAGCCCCAGTAAGTCCAGACACCAGGTGAGGATTTCTAATTCAAACAAACAAACAAAAACAAAAAGCAAAACCCCTTGGGTTCAAGTCCCAATCTGAGTTTAGGCTGTGTTCTACTCAGTTTCTACACTAACCATTCAGTTTTGGGAGGCTAGCTTGGGGGACTGCCCCTGATGGTTTTATGTGGGAATTCCCAGCAGGGTCAGTGGGTGGCCTGGGTGCTGCTGGGGCATCTGGGGGGTGAGAGAGCTGCGAGGGAAACATCCCCAGAAGCTTAATCCTGTGGCTGCTGCGGGCCCCTATGTGAGGGAGACTTGGGGATTCAGGCTCGGGTCTGCCCCACCAGCTCTGGTCTCCGCCACCTGCCCCCAACCTCCCCCAGGATTCCAGGAACCTATGTGTGTAACCCGAGCGCAAACAAGTCTATTAACTTCAACCGTTTAAGGCCGCGGCCGCCGCCGGCTTTGCTGGCTCATAGTGTTTGAGAGCTGGAAGGGACTTTGACTTTACAAGGTCTAACCCTTCAAAGACCATGACTGGACGACTTTATAAGGTCTAACATTTCAAAGGCTTTCTGACGCACACCCCGCTACCCCGACCCTTTGTTTCAATAGATACTGCCCCGTCTTAGCACAACTTTGAGCTGTCACACCTGACCCACTGACGCTCTGGATGCTTCCAGTCTTGCCTCTGGCCTCTGCCCTGCATGGACCCTCAGCACTAATCACAGTAGCAGCTGTCCCGATACATGAGTCCCCCCCCCCCCAACCCAGTACTGAACCTTTGCTCTCATGTCTCCCGTGTCTGCAATATCCATCTTCTCTCCCACCTGGTGAAATTTTCAGCCCTCACCAAAGGCTAGATGAGGTGTCACCTCCTCCCTGAAGCCTTCCCTGATACCACTGGGAAGAACGAACTGCTCCATCTTTCATGCTCCAAACAGTTCTGTCAGAAAATATGGAGTCTTGACTGCTGTTATTTGTCTGCCACTCCTTCTCCCAGAGATGGCGACCCCTTTTTTAAGTTTATTTTTATTTGGCCACCCCCTGACATACAGAAGTTTCCAGGGCAGGGATTAAACCTGCACCATAGCAGTGACCCGAGCCGCTGCAGTGACAGCTCCAGATCCTTAATGTACTGAGCCAACAGGCAACTCCCGGGGAGCACTTTGAAGTTAGGGGCTATCTGTTTTTCATTTTTGTGTTCTAAAGATAAGTGTCTGTTGGAGGGCAAGTGGAAGGGATAGCACTTGAGTAACTGGCTTGTTGGGCAGCTGAGCTGAAGTGGGAAAAAGAGGAAGATGATTTTGAAAGTAGAAATTTGTATCAAATGGAATCTTTTCTAGTAACAGAAAGCATAACACACACTTTTTAAAACAATGGAATTTAAGTGGTTCGTAGAACTAAAAATTTTTAGATTTGGGCTTCAGGAGGGGTTTGATCATGGTGCTGGGTTATTTATTTATTTACTTATTTGTTTTATAATGTTCTTTACTGTAGCCACCTTCATATGTTGATTTTATCCTCAGGCTGGCTTCATTCAAAGTGACCAAGTGACTACATCAGGTTTCCGTTTCATATCCTCACATCAACCATTCAAAAAGACAGAGAACATCCATGTCCCATAATTCTCAACACAAAATCTAAGGTTTACATTGATTTAAATACAATTGCTGTGGCAAGGTGAATGTGATTCCTGTGTGGCTTTGATCAGTCACAGCCCTCCTCAGTTTCTCAGGAGGGTGAGTCCCACCCAAACTTCAAGACTGTGCATACTGAGGGTTTTTTTATTTTATTTTATTTTATTTGCCTTTTTAGGCCTATACCCGTGGCATATGGAAATTCCTGGGCTAGGGGTAAAATTCGAGCTGCAGCTGAGGCACAGCAATGCCCGATCAGAGCCACATTTGCAACCTATGGCGGAGCTCGTGGCAATGCCGGATCCTCAATGCACTGATCAAGGCCAAGTATTGAACCTGCATCCTCATGGATACCAGTCAGGTTCTTAACCTGCTGAGCCACAACTGGAATTCAAGGATTGAATCTGGGCCACAGCTCCAAGCTGAGCTACAGCTGTGGCCACCCCTGATCCTTTAACCCACTGTACTGGGCCAGGGACTGAACCTGCAGTGACCTGAGCCACTGCAGTCAGGTACTTAACCCACTGCACCACAGCTGGAACTCTGTCATATCGAGGTTTTTAAAAATAGGCATTTCTGGAATACCTGTTGTGGCTCAGCGGAAATGAATCTGACTAGCATCCATGGGGATGCAAGTTCAATTCCTGGCCTTGATCAGTTGGCTAATGATGCTGCAGTGCTGTGAGCTGTGGTGTAGGCCAGCAGCTACTGCTCTGATTCAACCCCTAGCCTGGGAACCTCCATGTACCCTAAAAAATTTTAAAAAATAGATAAAAGTATGTATTTCAGTTTTCCTTCTGTTCTTCCTTCAACCTACAAATAATAGACAACATTATAATACGGATTGTGTGCTATGTGTTGAAGATAACATGTAAAATAAATTTGAACATGTTGTGACCTCAAGCTAATGACAATACTACCTAAAGAGATTTTTGACTGAGTTTCTGTCATGGCTCAGTGGTAATGAACCCAACTAGTATCCATAAGTACATGGATTCAATCCCTGGCCTTGCTCAGGATCCAGCATTGCTGTGGCTGTGATGTAGGCTGGCAGCTGTAGCTGCAATTCGACCCCTAGCCTTGGAACCTCCATATGCCATGGGTGTGGCCCTAAAAAAAAAAAAAAAAAAACAAGGAGTTTGAAAATTATCTGAAAGGTGGTGAGAAGACAGAAGGGAATTTTAGGCCATTGAAGGACTATGTATTCGTTATCTATGCTGTGTAACAAGTGACCTCAAAACCTAGCAGCTCAAAGCACCAAATACTGATCATTTGGTAGTTTCTGTGGGTCAGGGGTTTGGGCACAGCGGAGCTGGAGGTCTCTAGCTCAATATCTCTCATACGGCCACTATCAGCCAGGGTTACAGCTGAATCTGGGAGGATCTGATTCTAGCTCACTTCTGGGCTCTGGGTAGGCCTCAGCTGATTAGCTTCCAAGTTCACTCAGGTGCACCCCTCCCCTGAGCCGCATTTTGCCATGGGCCACCCCCGAGACCAGTAGCCGAAGACAGAGTGAGAAAGAGCCCCTCCCAATCAAAAATGAGAAATGCATCTCATTTTTCTGGCATGTTCTGTTTAACAGAAGTGAAGCAGTGAGTCCAGCCCTCCTGGTAGTCACTGGGACCCTCTAAAATTCTGCCTACTGCCAGGACTTCCCAACAGCTCAACGTCTCAGAGTGACGGCATTACATCAGCCTGCAGCCTCATGGGAACAACAATTAATAAAGGAGGATTTTGGAGTGGGCAGGAGAAAACCGTGTTGGACTGGATGGATTTATATATTCATTCAAAAAACATTTACCGAGTGCTCATGTGGGCTAGGACCTTGCTTGGTGCTGGGGTGGTTGCTGTGCCAAAGACAGACCCTGTCTCCACGCATGGGTATTAATGTCCAGCAGGAAACAGAACTGAACAAGACACTCACTTTGAATGTTACTGTAAAGGGTAAGAGTCAAGACTCTGAAAAACAGCCCCATATGACAAAGTCAGTCCGGGAGGGCCTCCTGGGGGAAGGGGCCTTTCAGCTGAGCCCTAAGGGTTGAAGAGAGTCAGCGGAAGGGGAGAGCAGAATATTACAGTGTAGCCTCTGGGTGAGCCCCTCTCTCCACCCTTCCCGGCACCTCTCCCTATATCTGTCTCTGCTCCTGCCTGGAAAGTTATTTCCTCTGATACTTAAATATCGTCTATTCTTTTCCATCCCTCAGGTCTCAGCTCAGAGGTCCCCTTCTCAGGGAGGACTTCCTTGTCCCCACCACCCAAGGTCACTGTCCATCCTCTACCCCAGAGCCAGAGGCTATAATGTCTTGCTGTTTCCTTTCTTTCCAGCACCTCTTCCCACCTGGCTGGGATGCTCTTGTTGCTGATTGGTAACCTGTTCCTTCCCGCCTCCCTGCTCCAGATGTTGGCTCCTGGGCCAGAGACCTCATCTGTTCCCTGCTGCACCCCCACTCCTATGCGGCCGGCACAGAGTAGGGCTTCAGTAAGCCTGGTGGCGTGAGCAAAACTTTATCCTAGGTTCTCTTCTTCCTCTTCTTTTTCCTTTTGACCACGATGTGCAGCAGGTTGATGTGGGATTTCAGTTCCCAGTCCAGGGACTGAACCCAGGACACAGCAGTGAAAGCTCGGAGTCCTAACCACTAGACCACCAGGGAACTCCCTCCAGATTCCCCTCTTGAGGACCAATCAGTGTCCTGAAGTGTGGGCAGCTCCTGTGACCCCCTTTCCCCCCCCATGCCAGCACCCCCGGTTCTCCTGTGCAGCAGGAGGGGCTCAGAGCCCAGGGGGTGACTTCACCAGCCTCGCCCCGTCACGTGTCATGTCTCCTCTCTGGGCTCCTAATAACGGCTGCATTGGAGGGTGTGGGGAAGGAGGGTTAAGGCCAGTCAAGTGGATAAATCACATCTCGGCAAATGGGCCAAACACGGATTTACACAATAGCCTGTGACAAACGCATCTTCAGGGCACGATCTGGCAGGAAACAGCCCTTTTTTAAAGGGCGCCTCGGCCCTGGGAGAAATAATGAGGCTTTTTTAGGATTCCAATTATTCCTGATGCTGACAGGCTGCGGAGCCTGAGACGCCGCCGCCCAGCGCTCACGCGGTCGCCCAGGGTGTCTGTTCCTGGGTCTCCAGGTGAGCGCCCTGCTCCAGGGGGACCTGCTGGCCCAGGGTCTGCGGTTCCTGCCTCCTTCCTGCAGAGATACCCCTTCTTCAGGACCAAGGTCACCATGACAGCTGCAGGATCCTCACCGCTCACCCCCGCCCCCCCCCAGGTCACCCAGCACCAGCCTGGTGCGGCTCAGAGGAGAAACCAGGGAGCTGTGCTGTGAGACAGGCCTGCGAGTCCAGCTCTCTCATTAAGAGGTTACGGTGGGGAGTTCCCATGGTGGATCAGTGGATTCAAGACCCAGCGTTGTCTCCATGGCGATGCCGGTTCAATCCCTGGCCTTGCTCACTGGCAATATTCATTATTTTCCGAAAATCTCATGATGTTTTGTTTTTATGTTTATTTATAGTTTGAAATAAAGTTGACAGGGTGATTGGTTGATAAGCCCCCCACTTTTTTTTTTTTTTTAAGGGCCACACCTGTGGCACGTGGAAGGTCCCAGGCTAGGGGCTGAGGTACAGCTGCCAGCATATACCACAGCCACAGCAACTTAGGATTCGAGCTGCATCTGCGACTACAGCTCATGGCAATGCGGGATCCTTAACCCACTGAGCAAGGCCGGGGATCAAACCTGAGTCCTCATGGATACTAATTGGGTTTGTCACCACTGAGCCATAATGGGAACTCTGATTAGCCTTTTATGTCTCTTTTCATCAATAGTTTCTCTTTCATGCGCTCGTCATTTTTTTCTCCCAACTTATTTGTTGCAGAAACTGTGTTGTTTGACTTGTAAGCCTCAGCACAGCCTCTGGGGCAGCTCCTGTGGGCCCTTAATCCCAACCCGAGCCAGGGAAGACCCTAGTGATCAAATCTGAGATCCATCCTCTGTCCAGTGGCTTAAATATAGACAATAAATAATCTCATGTTAGTTTCAGTAAGGTTTTGCTATCAAATTAGCTTTTATTCATTTTTTTAAGGTTTTATTGAAGTGTAGTTGACTTACAATATTGTGATCATTTCTGCTGTACCACAGAGTGACTCGGTTATACATGTACACACATCGAATTCATTTTGATACCAAAATCAAGGGGAAAAAAGTCTAACTTTCCCTTTTGGGAACTTTGGGGATTGGGAATTTCGGATGAGTTGTGTTATGGACTGAATGCTTGTGTCTTCCCCCAAATTAATATGTTGATGAACGTGAATACTGATGTGATGGTCTTAGGAGGCGGGGCCTCAGGAAGGTAATTAGGTTCAGGTGAGGCCATGAAGGTAGAGCCTCCAGACTGGGATTAGCGCCCTCAGAAGAGGAACAGAGACCAGAGCTCTCCGCTTGTTCACCAAGAAGAAGTTATCTGCAGACACAGCCAGTCAGTGGCCATCTACAAGCCAGGAAGTGGGCCCTCCCCAAGAACCTCCCCAAGAAACTCAAATATGCTAGCATCTTGGCCTTGACCTTCTCGAACCCCCAGAACTGTGAGAAATAAACGTCTGCTGTCTAAGCCACCCAGTCGATGGCGTTTTATTTATTTATTTATTTATATTTTGTCTTTTTACCTTATCTGGAGCCGCACCCGTGGCCTATGGAGGTTCCCAGGCTAGGGGTCTAACAGGAGCTGTAGCTGCCGGCCTACACCACAGCCACAGCAACGCGGGATCTGAGCTGGGTCTGCAGCCTACACCAGAGCTCACGGCAGCGCCGGATCCTTAACCCACTGAGCAAGGCCAGGGATCGAACCTGCAACCTCATGGTTCCTAGTCGGATTCGTTAACCACTGAGCCATGTCGGGAACTCCTATGGCGTTTTCTTATAACAGCCGAGCTGACTTAGGCAGACTCTGAATCTGAATCACGATGCAAGGTACCAGTCGAGGCCAAGCCACCAAGAGACCACGTAATCATGTGAGGTCATCCTCAGAAGAGACAGGATGAACACTCGAGCAGTCCGCTGCACCACTGTTTCAAATCCTGGTGCTAAGCTGCCCCTGCCGTCCACCAGGTCCAGGTATAGACAGAGAGGGTTCTAAGCCCAGCTCTGCCCCTCTCCAGCTGAGTGATCTCAGGGTGGCGCTTTGCCCACTGAGCCCCACTTTCTCCATCTACGTGGTGGGAGTCATGGCACCCACTGGGAGTGCAGGAGAGAGCTGTGAACAGGCGGCAGGGGGTAAGGGCTCAACCTTATTGCTTAGGGCGAGAGTATGTATGGGGCGCCCCACCCCCTGCACCCCCACCCATGCTCTGCTTCAACCAGCGGGGCCTGACTTGCATGGGACACCATGGCCATCTGACCCTCCCACCCTCTGGCAACAGCTGTCCCTTGGCCCCTCAGGGGGGCTCTTCTTGGGGGAGAGGGAGCCTGGGAAGAGGCCTGCACAGGATCTAAAGTGGCTTAGGGCCATTTGGGATGGGAACTCCACGAGCCTGGCCAGGCAGAACATGCTCATAGGAGGGGGCGGTGGGCTCTGAGTGGCCACATCTTCTGGTCCCTGCGGAATCCATATGCGGTCCTGGAGTTGTGAGATGATGCTCAGTCAGAGCGCGGCCGGAGTGGAGCCCTACCAGTGTGGGGACTCAGGGCATGGGCCCCTTGCACTGGGGTGAGGGTTGGGCTGCCTTACACATGCACACTGAGGAATATGGAATGACTGGCCAGCGGGGACCTGCTGTACAGCACAGGGAACTCTATCCCCTATTCTGTGACCATCTCTATGGGAAAAGAATCTGAAAGAGAATGGATGTGTGCACATGGACAACTGAATCACTCTGCTGTACAGCAGAAATTATCACAACCTTGTAAATCGACTATACTTCAATAAAACTTAAAAAAAAAAACCAAACACCTGGGAGTTCCCATCATGACGCAGTGGAAACAAATCTGACTAATATCCATGAGCATTTGGGTTCCAACCCTGGCCTTGCTCAGTGAGTTAAGGATCCGGTGTTGCCGTGAGCTGCGGTGTAGGCCGCAGACGCAGCTCAGATCTGGAGTTGCTGTGGCTGTGGCGTAGGCCAGCAGCTGCAGCTCCAATTCGACCCCCTAGCCTGGGAACCTGCATATGCTGCAGGTGCGGCCCTAAAAAGCAAAAAACAAACAAAATACCCAAAAGGGTGGGCTGCCTTAAACATTTGTCCTGTTTGTCCCCTTCCATCCCCTACCCGCCCCACCCCAGGCTCTCAGAGTTCCCCCTCCCACCCCACCGGCAGGTGCCTGGCCCGTCTCAGCCCCGCCCCTCCGCTCGGCTCAGCATGGAGTGCAGCTAATGGTACTCTATCAAAACCTCTAAATAAGAGCTTTTCTTGCATGTCAACCCTTCATCTTCTCACCGCACTACTCCCTGCGCATTTCAGAGCAAAAGAACAGGGAGCGGAAGAGAGTCACCCTGGCATTTATTGAGATAAATTGTGAGAGTCTGCGAGGCTGAATTGTTAAAAAATGCATCTTCACCTGCTGCCAACAGCGTGAATGTGGCCGATAAGTCAGGTTTCCTTTATCTTCTGGAAGTGTCTCTGCAGAGAGGGGGCTTCATCCCCGCCCCTCCACCTCCTGCTGTTTGGAGTGCTGGACGTTTTTCCACCCTCATCCATCCCGAGATGACAAAGATTCCACACAGATCACTCACGAATCCCTCCCAATTCAATTCCAGGCGCCGCGCTAGAATACTTGGGACGGATTTTTTTCTCCTTGCCTCTTGTGGGCAAGACTAGAAGGAGCCACACCTGCTGAAAGGCGGCCACATGTAGGTGCTGGGCCCATCCCATCACTTAGCTGTTGTGGGAGACGCCTTCCCGGTGTGTAGGGCCCTCAGACATGAAGGACCCATTTTGCCCACGAATCTGGGGATCATTGTGGGGGTGGCTTGCTGGTCTGTGGAAGGGGGTGGGTTGTCTCCTGAGCCTGGAGCCTCTGCTGGAGCTGATGGACTGATGTGGCTCTGGTCCACGTGGCCGGGCTGGGCCTTCTTCACTTGGAGGTCACAAGGTCGGGGGCGGTGGGGAGGAGGAAGTCCAGCGTCCCTTGAGGTCAGTGTGCCGAGGTGGCATGAAGCCTCTTTGGTACATCCTCTTGGCCAGAGCAGGTCCTAAGACTGGACTTGGGTTGAAGGAATGGGAAAGAAGACTCTGCATCTCAGTGGGGGATGTCAAGTCCCATGGCAGGTCACACTGCAGGGCACAGAACAAGGAGGAAGGCATGGGGGATAATCGCGGCCCTCTTTGCAAACAATCCACCTCATTCCCAAGATAGCATTAGATCCTTGAAGCCAGCTTGTGAGTGAGGTGTTATTCAGCCCATATTTCAGATGAGGACACCGAGGCTGGGAGAATTTCCTTGGCTCATTCTTTTGTTCCCTCCTGATGGCTCATCCCAGTGGGCACTGACTGGCACTGGGTGGGTGGCCGTGACTCAATCTGAGTCAGTCCTGCCCTGGGGAAGCCAAAGGTGAGAAGCAGACGTAGAAATGAATGAGGACAGTATGCGGATAATTTCTGCTAATGGGGCTTGGGGACCAGGGGAGAGTCTGAGAAGTTTTCCCAGAGGAAGCTCTAAGCTGAGGTCACAGGAGGAGGAGGGTTGAAGCTGGACAAAGAAAGGGGAAAAGAGGGAACAGAAGAAGAAAGCACCATATCAGAAATCATGAGGTCAGTGGACAGAAGCCAGGTTACATGGGCAGAGTCAGGATCCTAAGCCGGGCTAAAGTGCTTTAAGTGTGGAACTCACAGCACAGCCAGCCGTGGAAGGGTCAGCCTTTGGAGCAAACTCTGAGAAGGGGTTCAGAGGCCCAGAGAGATTGTACGTGGTTGGGGAGCCTCCCTTTCCGGAGCTCAGAGGCCATGAGAGAAGGTGGCGGCCTACCAGGTACATGGAGCCTGAATCCTCCATCACTGCTGGGAGATGCTTCTGCCCAGAAAGAACACCAACCAGGTGCCTCTGCTTCGATTTTGCACAGGAGAGAAAACAACTCTTATTGAATGGACCCACCAGGTGTTGGGGCTATTTGTTATTTCATCCGGTTTGACTGATACAACCCAATCCCGGTCCTCAATCCAGCCCTTCAACCAGCAGATACGTCCCAGGCTCCTCTGGGTGCCAGCATCTGGGTACCTGGACACAACCCTCAACATGAGCAGCAGGAGATCTCAGAAACAGTTGGGAAAAAAGCCATAAAAAAAATTATATAAACAAATAAAATGGTCACCTAGCCTGAAAATCGTGGTGCAGGGAATAAACAGGGTGATAAGACACTGAGTGCCAAATTCGGGGAGGCTGTGGGAGGAGGAGGCTGGGAAGTGAGTGGGGAGGGGGAATGGCCGGGTGTGGGCAGGAGGGGTGGGGGGGATGTCTTCCTGCAGAGAGGACAGCAGAGTTAGCACCCCCTGCTGGCCAAAGCTTGATGCAAATTACTCCACTCTATTCTCACAGCAACCTCGGGGAATGGGGACTGTTACTGCCTGTTGTACAGGGGAGGGCCTGTGGCCCTGAGAAGGAGGGAAGGGGCCAAGTCACACAGTCAGGAAGGTCCCAGCCAGGACCATCCTGCCTTCATGGGGCAGCGAGGAGTCAGGGATATGGAGGAAGACTAGCTTGGCAGCCTGTCTGCGCTGGGTGCCAAGTTCCTGTGAAATGGCCTGGGGGGCCCTCTGACCCCCACGGCTAAGATCCCAAGGGCTTCAGGAGTCAGCCTGCAATGCAACCCGGGATCAAGGGAACAGAACAGCCAGGAACTGGCCTGGACCCTCCTAGGGTAGCTGTATGCCTCTGGGCAGTGTCCTTGACCTCTCTGAGCCTTGGTTTCCTCGTGTCTGCAGAGGAGCAGAATCAACCCTTGAGATTGGGGAGAAGAACAAGTAGAGGAGGCGAGTCAGCACCTCAGAATCCTTGGCGACCCAGCTCGTCTCTCAGCTGCTGACCTTCGTCCCACAGATGGTGCCCAGATCTGATGGCATGCAGACTGTGTCCCGGGCCCCAAGTTCATTACCCTCATCCTCTTAAGCCTAGGACACAGCAGGGTTGCCCACTAGGTGAATGCCATGGAGGCAGGAACCCTGTCTGGCCCTACTACTCTGTCCCTGTACCTAGGACACTGCCTGGCACACTCCAGGCACCCAGTTAACATTTGGCGGATGAATGAAATATTCCTGCTTTACAGACAAGGAAGCTGACAGCTGGCAGTCAGGGCAGCCAAGATTGACGCAGGTACCGAGGGCTCCAAATTCACCAGGACACCTCAGCAAGGGACTCTCAGGTCAGTCTTGGCTGTGACATGCTGGGGAAGTAGCCCGGAGGCCATTCCTGGAATGGTCCCTGGCCAGCCCTGGCTCAGCTCTCGGCCTTAGATGGGCGGGAGGACCTGGGATGGAGGGGGCTGCGCAGGACTGGGGGAGGGTCCCTCTGCTCCCCAGGGCTCAGCCCAAACCCACTGCCCGGCTGGGGTCGGACCAGACACCAGCTCCCAGCCTCCTGTGGGGCCTCTGCGCTTCCAGGCTGAGGGGCTGGGATTTCTTCTGCCCCTGACATGGCGGATGTACCCAGCTTAGTGTGAAATCACCCTCATAAAAAAAGTTTCACTCCAGAAAGCTCTTCTGGGAGGTCAACTCTGACCAGTTCTCCACCTGAGGCACAGAACAATTTGTACTTGATTAAGCCAAAATGTTACAGGTCACAGTGTGACCATTTTAAATATTTCGTCTTTTCTGCTTTCCTCACTTCTCACAACCTATTAATTTCCAATTTTCTCCTCTGCCTCCAAGTCCTCACTCTGTGCTTGTGAAGCAAATCCCTCCGTGCCTCCCTCCCTCCCTGCCCTCCTTCCCTGTTTCTTTCTCCATTTCTTTCTTTCTTTCTTTCTTTCTTTCTTTCTTTCTTTCTTTCTTTCTTTCTCTCTCTCTTTCCTTCCTTCCTTCCTTCCTTCTTTCTTTCTTTTCTTTCTCTCTCTCTTTCCTTCCTTCTTTCTTTCTTTCTTTCTTTCTTTCTTTCCTTCTTTCTTTCTTTCTTTCTTTCTTTCTTTCTTTCTTTCTTTCATCTCTCTCTCTTTCTCTCTCCTTCTTTCCTTCCTTCCTTCCTTCCTTCCTTCCTTCCTTCCTTCCTTCCTTCCTTCCTTCCTTCTCCTTCTTCCTCCCTCCCTGCCTCCCTCACTCCCTTCCTTCCTTTATCCCTCCCTCCTTCTTTCCTTCTCTCCTTCCAGCACTGCCATCCTGCTGGGTGTCCCACATCCTCCTCAGGGTGGAAGAAGGACAGAGCCCTGCCCTCCCCTCCTAGAGCCTCCAGTCTGGAGGGAGGGTGACAGGAAGGAAATTAAGACTTGACACCCCTCACCCCCAACCCGTCTGCCTTCCTAGGAGGAGGCCTGAGGGCCTGGCTCATGAATCAGCGGGGACAGACCAAGGGTGCTCTCAGGGTGCTGGGAAGCCCGAAGGAGGGGCAATCATCCTGGGGGCTGGGGGCTTCCTGCAGGAAAACATGCCTGAACTGAATGTTAAGGAACCAGTGTGACCCTGGGAAGAAAGGGGACAGATGCCACAGCACAGTGTGTCCAGGGCTGCATTCCAAGGTCACTTTTGTTAAATGGATAAGTCATTGGTTGTGGGAACCTAACCCACTCCCCTTTTAGCACCACTGCTTAAAACACTCCAGATGGCCCCTCTGTTCTTGGGACGAAGACTCATATCCTTAGCGTGGAATTTGAGGACACGCATGATCTGGTCTGTGCCCTCTTCTCAGGCTGCCTCCCACTCCCTGTCCTTCAACCAGTATAGGCCTTAAACTCTGCCTAGCTACCAGGAGCCCTCCAGCCACGGTGCCTTTGCATGTGCTGTTCCTGTGACAGACCATGCCCGGTCACCCCTCAGACCCCAGCTCAGGAACGCATTCTCCAGCCTCCCCTGAGCCTCCACCC
Source organism: Catagonus wagneri (assembly GCA_004024745.2). Classification (NCBI taxonomy): domain Eukaryota; kingdom Metazoa; phylum Chordata; class Mammalia; order Artiodactyla; family Tayassuidae; genus Catagonus; species Catagonus wagneri. The sequence continues at coordinate 18,169,491 of PVHT021183551.1, forward strand.
TTGTGGCTCCGAGTCCCCCAGGAGCCTTTTCTTTAGAGCACGCATCACTATGCCTTGAACTGTGTGATTCTAGACTAATGTCTGTCTCCCCCTGCAGAATGTGAGCTCCAGAGGGCAGGGACCATGACGGTTTGCTTACTCTATTCCCCAAACACACTGGCTGTCACCGAACAGGGGCTCCACAAATGTGTTGCATAAGTAAATGAATATCCTCACGGCCGGGTCTTCCTCTATTGGCACTTGTACCAAGACAGGCCATCCACCAAGGGCTGGGATCCGTGTCACCCGTTACCATAGCCTGGCATCCACTTTGGTGTCTACAGGTAAAGGGCGTCAGGAAACCTGTCGAAGGAAATGGCAGGGTGAACAGGAAGGAGAGGCGATTTGACGTTTAAAAGGTTTAAAAGAATCGCTGACTGGAGTTCCCGCTGTAACTCAGTGGGTTATGAACCCAACTAGCATCCGTGAGGATGCGGCTTTTGACCCCTGGCCTCGCTCAGTGGGTTAAGGATCTGGCATCGCTACAAGCTGCCGCATAGGTCGCAGATGCAGCTGGGATCCTGGATCCCGAGTTGCTGTGGCTGTGGCGCAGGCGGGCAGTTGCGGCTGCAGCTCTGATTTGACCCCTAGGCTAGGAACTTCTTTGGGCAGTGGGTGCGGCCCTAAACAGAAAAGAAGAAGAAGAGGAGGAGGAGGAGGAGGAAGAAGAAGAAGGAGAAGAAGAAGAAGAAGAAGAAGAGGAAGAAGAGGAAGAAGAGGAAGAAGAGGAAGAAGAGGAAGAAGAGGAAGAAGAAGAAGAAGAAGAAGAAGAAGAAGAAGAAGAAGAAGAAGAAGAAGAAGAAGAAGAAGAAGAAGAAGAAGAAGAATTGCTGACTAAGCACGTGGGGTCTCATCCAGAAAGCTGGCCTGTGCAGAGAACTGACGTGTCTCCCCTCAACACGCAGGCACTGGCTCCCCAAACACCCAGCCTTCTCCGTCCACCTGCCCACGGAGACTACCCTGCAGAGTAGCTGAGGTGTATTCTCATGCCTTATGCCTGGAGTTTGGCTTCTGTGGGCTCATTATGGGGGAAAGGGCTGTCAACACGGGCATCGGAGGCGGAACGCCAGGCAAATGATTGTGGACATAACAGGTGGCTTTACCTTCCCAAGTCCAGTAGGCAGTGACGTTCTCAGGCCGATGAGACCTTTGCAGGCATTGTGTCGGGTGGGGCTGACTGGCTGATGGAATGTGCTCTAACGGCCCCCTCGGAGCCCCTGCGAGACCGTTGTCCTCTCAGAGCAGACGGGCGAGGTCCTGCCATCCTCGCTTCCATACGGGAGCACCTGAGACAGGAATCAAGTGAACAGAATGTTCCCAGGAGCTCGTCCTCCGCCCAGTCCACCGCCTGGGAGCCGCCTCCAGCCCGGCCCGGGATGCAGTTCCATCTGCTCTGCGGCCTCGGGCAAATCACGTGACGTCCGTGGGACTCCGTGGCCTCCGCGTAAAATGGGGACAGAAAGAGCAGGGACAATCGCCATGCTCTTCTCTCTTTTTTCTAGATCCGCCTCCTTCCTGCGGTGGTGGGTTCTTAAGGCTGAGGACTCTATCTCCTAAGTCAAACTAATACTTTCTAATTCCCGAGAGCTGCCTAACTTTCTCTTTCAGTCTCATTCTTAGTGGTATCCCAACAATCCGACATACCGGAAACCCAGGATGTGGTCTCAAAAAGATCAAGAAGAGATCACACTGGTGGGTGCAGAGACGAGGATCTGACTAGTAGCCATGAGGATGCGGGTTCGATCCCTGGCCTTGCTCAGTGGGTTAAGGATCCAGGACTGTCGTGAGCTGTGGTGTAGGTTGCAGACGCAGCTTGGATCTGGTGTTGCTGTGGCTGGGGTGTAGGCCGGTGGCTGTAGCTCTGAGTCAACCCCCAGCCTGGGAACTTCCCTAAAAAGCAAAAGCAAAAAAAAAATTTTTAAATGAAGATCTCACTGATGGTCCCTGGATTAATTCGTCCCAGCCTCACTGACACTCACTCTGTGCTGGGCCTTGGGTTTGCTGCTTACAGAGCACCAAGAAGG
>PVHT021183551.1:18171653-18189376 GCA_004024745.2 Catagonus wagneri
GGGCTGTGATTGTGACTGCACTTCAATCCTCAGTCACCTCGAGAAAGTGGACATTCAGAGAGGTAGCTACCACTGCTGTCAGGCCGGGGCCTAGCCCCTTCTCTGCGTTACCTTCTGAATCCACACCACGGTCCTGAAAGGCAGGCACCCCCATGATGCCCATGTTGCTGATGAAGAAACTGAGACCCAGAGAGGCTGAGTGACTTGTCCAAGGTCACTCAGCAAGTGAGAAGCAGAAACGGGACTTGAACCCAGCTGTGACTGACCTGAGCTTGTGCCTGTGGTCACCCACACGGCCGAGGAGGAGCACACCACCCCGGGGTGGGAGGACAACAGCCACCTGCCTCTGGGGCCCGGTCCCTTGCTTTTCCTTCCACCTTATTCTTTTCCGCTGCTCTCTCCTCTGCCTGACAGGCTCTTGCATCTGACTCTGCCTCCCAGCCCAGGCCACAGGCTCCCCTGGTCCCCGTGTCTCTGCGAGTGAAGGACAGGGGCCCTTGGGAGGGGGAAGTGTGGTATGAGAAGCTGTCTTCTGCATCCAAGTCGCCCTGTTATTGTGACGGGAAAGGGCCTGAATCAGGGGTGCGAGCCTGGCTGAGCTCCCTTCCTGCAGCCAGGCAGCCTGGCCTCTGGGCCGTGCTAAATGCCTGGGTCTCTCTCTTTTCCAGATTCCCTGGGGGCTGCTGACAGGGGACAGCTCAGAGTCCCAGAGCGATCTGGGTTGGGAGGGAGAAAAGGGAAGACCCAGGGCTAGCGGCGCCTTGCCTTGATGAGAACAAACGGACAGGAGGAGCGGGCAAGAGAATCAGCGTCTGTAAACGCCCATAGTTGAAGGAAGTGTGGGGACATGCCGGGTGGCTGATCCCAGAGTGGGTGTGTGGAGGAGGATGGGGGTGGGGGCGGCTTGAAGGCCAGGCTAAGGCAGGGAACTTGGGAGACAGGGGCTCACAGCAGGTGTCCAGCCAGCTAGCCGCAGGTGGCGGAGGGTGGGTTGCAGTCTGCACAATGAGAAGCTGGGCCCACAGGGCGGGTGAGCCAGGACGGGGCCTGAACCCACCAGGATAGACCCCAGGCGGGCCCTGGAGGGATGGCGGCCCCGGGCCCGTGTTTACAGGGTTTTCCCTGTTCCAGTCTCATCGGGTCCCGGCCGCGGAACCTTGGCCTGGGTCAGACTCACCCCTTGCTGCGGCCAACTAATTTTGACTTGTCATAAATTTTTAACGGTTTGTTAATCGATACGAACTGGGCTGCCAGCCACTGGTGAGTCTCTAAGGGAAGGGAAAAAGAATCGAAAGGCCGCCTGCCAGGTTCCTGTATTAATATCTTTCACGTTTATCGCCTGTTGCTTTGAGTTAATCACCTGGTGCCTAAATGTTTCCTTGTAAATCTCAGGCGAGGCTCTAGTGATCCATTCATAGTTAATTAACATGACAAGTGGCAGTGCTGTGGCCAGTGGCAGAAGGAGGCCTGCATCCCTGTCCCTGGGCTCAGGGCTGCGGGGGAGGAGGGACTGACCTGGTGGAGGGAAGGGGCCCCCTCACAGCCTCCAGAGGGAGCAGCTTCTCCACTGGCCCCACCGGGGTCCCGGCAGCCTGGAGCGGGGTCGGCCTTGCCCGACTGCCACCTGACGCTGGGCCTGGAACCTCGGGAAGTCACAGAACCTTGTGGGGGGAGTTTTTCTAAAACGGGGGCAAAAATACCAACACCGGGGGCTGCCTCCCTTCCCGGAATGTAAGCCTTAGGACAAGGCCAAGCTCAGCGGATGCTGCTGGAAGGAGGGGACTAGTGAACAGAGAGGGCGGTGGGTCCTGAGGACGGAAGCCCGCGCCGCAGCTGCTCCAGGCGGCACAGGGGGCTGCAGACGGTGCAGGAAGGGGGGTGGGGCTGTCCCCAGAGAGCAGGGTGCCTGGCCTGGGCATTGAAGTATGAGTAGGAGTTTCCTGGATAAATGAGGTGGGGAGGGTGTTCCCGGGAGAGGGGGCAGCATGAGCAAAGCCCTGGGGGCATCAACGGGAGTCTCACTGTCACCTGGGTCTGGCTGTAACCCAAGCATCTGTCACAGCAGAACGAGGGCCAGGCCCTAGGCTGCCAGGGCTAAAAGGTGGCCAGTTCCTGGGCAACCAGCCAGGAGAGCTGCTGGGAAAACTTAAATGTCTCTACACCAATTAAAATGCTTTAGAGCAACGGCCTGATGTTGGGCCAGTTACTGAGCTTCCCTGTGCCTCCGTTTCCTCACCCGTGAAGTGGGGTGAGGACCGCACCCCTACCCGGGCCGGGGGAGGAGGCGACCCGTGTAACGAGCTCCAAGCAGCGCCTGACCCCCAGCAGGCGTAATCAGAGCGTTTGCCAGATTGATGCTCATTAGATGCCCCGAGCCTGGGGGTTTCTTCCCGCTCAGAACCGCAGGGAGCCGGGAGGACGGAGGAAGAAACTGCATCCCAAGGGGGTTGAGAGGCCACACGGCTGAGCGGGTCAACTCTGCCAGGCCTGTGTGACTTCAGAGCCCACTGGGGGCCCAGCTCAGTGACTGGCCCACGGTGTGGACTGCTCTGCCCCCGCCCCAGACACACACACCCTGGGGAGGCTCCACTGGCAGCACCCGGACCCAGGGGTTCACACGGAGACCCCCAGATGCTGGCAGAGAAGGACCTCATCCGTACCCAGGGCCCAGACCCCCTGGGGCTGCTGTCCCTCTGCCTGGTCCCTCCTTGGCCCAAAGTCTCAGGGCACAAAGGCCCCCTCAGTCCCTCCCTGGGGAGACAGGGCTCTCGTCCCTCTGCTGGGCTCCTGCAGCCCAGGCACCAGCCCTGCCTGGCAGTCAGCGTGCGAATGGCAGCCTGTGTTAAAATCCATGTCTGGACGGGCCCCTGGCTGGAGGCATTAACTTGTGTACACACGGAAAATCTCTGAGACTTGTCTTCTAATATTTATTCTGAAAACTGGAACACGCAGATAAGGCAACTGGCTGACGCCGGAATTGCAGAATAAATTTGCATTCTCCACGCCACAAAGAGCTGCATATACATCCACTTTGTGAGCCAGGGAAAAGCTCCCACCTGGTGGATGAAAGATCCTGGCAGGTGCTTCTCCAGCAGCAAAAGCCGCCAGAGCGGAATCCCAGCCTCTAAAGACCGGGCTGACCATCCTCAAATCCCAGAGTCTTTAATTCCCAGATCTTTACTTAATAAACTCTCAAATATAAAATTCTGGAGTAAGAATCCCGGGATCTTAGATCCTCAAGTGTTAAACTTTTGACTTTAATACACTCTTAAAACTGCAAAATACCGGGTCAGAATCATAGAGTCTGAGCCTCACATCAGATTATAGGATTTCCCGGACCATAGTGGTCAGCTGTAGTCTCAGATGCCCAGCCCACAGGCAAGCTTGCTTCATGGGTTCCAACAAGTGACCTCAGGACTCAGATCTTGCTCTGGGTCACCTCCTCCAGGAAGTCCTCCATGACCAGATCAGAGCTCTTACAACAGAATCTCCTGGTTCCATCTGTGTTGCCTTGTCTGTCCTGCCACGAGTGCCATTTTACATATATTTTCATAGTTATATTCGAGTTTGTCTCCCCCAGTTTCCCAGACCCGTGGGGATAGGTGTGGTCTGCTTTGCTCATTGACGAATCCCTAGTACAGAGCTTGGTACGCAACTGCTGGATCAGTATCTATTGAATGAATATCCAAATGAATGATTTGAATGAATAGATGGATGGATGATTGGATGGACGGCTGGGGAGCAAAGCTGCGCTGTCCGCTCCCCACGGGTACACACAGAGCTGCTCCCGCCTGCATTCACAACACACTTGCCCCAAAAGGCTGGCCAGGGGCCTGTGCTGTGCAGGCTCAGCTAGGCTCCTGAGTTTCTCTGACCCTTGGTTTCCTCATCTGTAAAACTGGAACGTAACTCTGGGAAGGCTGTCATTAGGGTTAGATGTTGTGACATAGGTTGAGGGCCCGGTGCGGTGCCAGCGTGGAGTGGGCACTGAATGCGCCGGGCTGCTTTGGTGGGAGAAAGAATTTCTGCTTTCTCTTCGAGCTCAGACTTTTCCGGCTTCTACACGTAGAACGGGACAGGAAGAGCAGTGGGGTCAGAAGCCGGAGGAGCTCTCCACTGGCCTCTCTCCTCCACCCCCGCCTCTCCGTGCAGCTTGGGCTTGTCACACTGCCCCTCCCCGACCCTCTGTCTCCTTTCCTACAAGACAGAGAAAAGTACACTTGCCCCTAAAGGAGAGCCAGGGGGCCAGATTGCAATGATGCCTTGGGAGTTCCCACAGTGGCTCAGCGGAAGTGAACCCAACTAGTATCCATGAGGATGCGGGTTTGATCCCCCTTCTTGCTCAGTGAGTTGGGGATCCGGCATTACCATGAGCTGTGGTGTAGGTCACAGACATAGCTCAGATCACGCATTGCTGTGGGTGTGGTATAGGCTGGCAGCTGCAGCTCCAATTTGATCCCTAGCCTGGGAACCTGCATATGCCGCAGATGCAGCCCTAAAAAGCAAAAAAAAAAGGCCTTGAAGCCCCCTTCTAGGACCCAGTGTGTGTGTGAAGGGCATGAGAGCGCCTGAGAGGTGAGGCAGGAAAGGGTTGTGTTCTTGCTCTGTGAGAGATTCCGATTGATATGCGGGGAGAGAGTGCCCCGTTTGGAAGTAAACACTTCATTACTGAACAAGTTTTCGTAAAATTGATTGCATCGCCTGTTCTCTGCATTTTTTAATTGCAAAATCCATTAGCTTTTTGGAGAAGGGGCGGGAAGGTGGAGCTCAGATTAGCTTTGCAAACTCTGCCTTCATGGAGGGGGCGGGGAGGCGACCCCATCCCCAGGGCAAGAAGATGCTATGAGACTCAGGGAGCCTGGGGTTGGCAGACCCCTCGGAGCAGCCAGGGGGAGCCTTCGGGTGCAGCCTCTTCCTGCACAGTGGGTCAGCCTAAAGAGTGGACGGTCCCCAGCAGTGGCCAGAGTGGCCCAACATCAACTCCCTCTCCTCCCAGGACCCCTGGCTCTTTCCTCGTCTGACTGAGAACGTATCTTTAAATAAATCAGCTCCATTGAGTCATATCTGCCTTGTTGGCTGCTGTCTCCCTGGACCTGGACCCTGGCATGTAATTTGCATCAATATGAGTGATGGATGAACAAAGGGGTAGAGGAAGGAATTTCAGCTCATGGGGAGAAACAACTTCTGTTTCCAAGCTGCTCTGAGTGAAGGGCAGCCTGGGAGGAGGAGGGGGGCTTTGCTCTGTGACTGGAGGGGTTTGAAGGAAGCCGGAGACCCACTGCAGGGGATTAGATGGAAGAGACTCAGGCAGTGCCCGGTGGGCTTCTGATTATACTTAGGACCTCTGGACTTCTCACCCATGACCCCGCTCCTCCTCTTTTGCCCAGAGATTCTGAACTCCCCACTCTGTCGGAGAAGGCAGCTATTTTCTATTAGTTGAATGTGAGTTCAAGTTCACCTGCCACCACTCACTACCTAGAAACTCTGGAAGTGAAGAGCTTGCCTCTCTGCCTCTACTGTGTCATCTGTAAAATGGGACTAATCATTCCTTCAGCCTCTGTGGGTCATGGAGAAGGGACAGGAAAAGAAGTGCTTTGTAAAGATCCCCACCACCACACACACAGAGCTAATTAAATTCTCCCAGGTTCCCTCTCTGCCTGCATGAATGCACATGGTATAGGCCGCATCTGAAATTCTGCAGAGGAAGAGCCTGGCAGCCAGAGTTTGATGGCCAGAGTGCAGCATGGCGCCCCTCAAAGCCTCCTGCTCAAGTCACCCAACAGTAGGGAGCAGGGGCAGAAGGGGAGGGGGAGGGGGGAGGAGGGAGGGGGGCAAGTGTTCCATTCCCCCCTCCTTCCCAAACCCTCACGCACCTGCTCCAACTGCTGCAACAGATTTCAGATCAGAACTTCCTTGTTCCATCAGTGCCAGCAGACAGGATAAAGCCCGGGGTGGAGGTGGGGGTCAGCTTGGCATGGGATGCTCATTAAGGGCCATGACCAGTGAGCGGACAGACAGAGAGTTTTCGAGAGCCTCTGGCTGGGCAGAGGGAGGTTCTGGGGGTGACAGAGGAGAAGGGGTGAATCCGGGAGTGCTCCTTATTTGAGGAGTCCTTTTATAACGGTGCCTGGGGTTTGCCATTCTCAGATGTCCAGAGCAGAAGCATTCAAATGAGCTGCGGGCTGGGGTACCAGGCAGCCTCTCCATCTCTAGCTGATGGCTCCAGCTTTAGGGAGCCAGGAGGAGAGGATTAACTCACAAGATTCAGTGGGGCCAACCCAGGCGAGTGGAATCACTGGGGCTTCCTGCAGGAAGGGACTCTTTATGCGCAGGGGGTCCCCTTCCCTCCCCAAAAGATGTGTGGAATCCCCAGGGGCCATGGCAAGTGATTTTTCCAGGGAGGCTGTGACCTCTCTGTTGGACTTCAAGGCCTTTCCAAGGAGATAAAACTCAAAAGGACTCTGGATGGGATAAGAATTACCAAACCCATATCATACCACCCTTCTCATTGCAATTGCTACAAAGTCACTGAGCCCCCAGGCCCCCCTTGAGCAACCTGGCCTACTCCTTCCTGCCGCCTACTGGGAAAAGTATTTGGCCCACTCCTTACCCTCCCCCCAAAGGCATTATATGCCCCCAACCAAGCAGCAGGTCAGCAGGTGTATTGAGAGACCTCTCCTCTCTCTCCATTGTCCCTGAGTTATGAAAACAGTCAGGACCATGAACTTGGGGGTCAGATCTCCTCGATGAGCAGGAATTTGGCCCGCTGTGTTAGCAGGATTTCTTGCCTCGATACAATAAACTTGGCTTTTCTTCACCCTGCTCTGAATCTGGAAATTCTTTTCCAACCCACTCGTGGACAACAACACTGTCCATTCCTGCTCACCTACCCTGCCCCCTCCCAGCAGCTCACACTAGAGGCGAGTCCAGGGTGCAGAGTTTACAGATCTCCACTTCACCAAATTCCACCTCCACCATTTACCTTGAACACTGAGACATCTCAATTTTCTTATCTGTAAGATGAGGCTGATGATGATACCAGCCTCAGAGAGGTGATGTGATCTGCAACTGCCATGCTCCAGTAAAGCTTGGCTCTCCTTTCACCACCAGCCAAATAACCCTGAAACTGAATGCCCCAGCCTCAGCCCTTCCTCAGTTTCCCCGGTTTAGTAAGTATGCAGGGCCCGAGTCAGGTAGACGTGGGTTCAAATCCAGGCTTAGTATCTTAGGTTCATGACATTGCACATGGCACTTAGCCTCTCTGACCTGACTTTCTTCTCTGAAGGTTTTTTTTTTTGTCTTTTTAGGGCCACACCCGCAGCATATGGAGGTTCTAGAGGTCAAATCGGAGCTGTAGCCGCCGGCCTACGCCACAGCCACAGCAACTTGGTATCCAAGCCACATCTGTGACCTACACCACAGCTCACGGCAACGCCAGATCTTTAACCCACTGAGCGAGGCCAGGGATCGAACCTGCGTCCTCATGGATGCTAGTCAGATTCGTTTCCACTGAGCCATGACGGGAGCTCCCTATCTTCTCTGCAAAAAGAAGCAAATAGCACTGTCACTCAGGGCCACTGGGATCAAAGGTTGTGGTACACGGGGTACACGGGCCACCACTGGACCTCGAGGCGGCTCCCCCCACCCCCTGCTTCTCCATTACCCTCTCCTCCCTCTTCCCCTTTCCTCCTCTTCCTCCCTCTCCTCCTCTTCCTTCTGCTCTCGCTCCCCCCTCCCTCCTCCTCTCCATCCTTATCTTTCACTCTGCACATATTGAATTTTATGTAATTGCGATCATACAATCTATTCAGCTATTCAGGTTTTTTCTTTATAAACTTGCCATACCTCATCAGCATTTTCCCACATCACTGAAAATTCCTCAAAAGCATGATGTTAATAGCTTTGCCATTGTGCCTCATTTAGACGCTCCATAATTTACCTCACAATCTTCGCCTGCCAGATTCTTGGAGGATTTCAGGCTCTTCTCTTGTGCATATCAGGCTCTGATGAACTTCTGAGCCCCGTGTGCTGAGTTCCTGACTCTGTCCTCAGGACAGATTCCTGCTGTGGAACCTCAGTGTCTAAAGCAAACTTGTTTCTCACTCGGGCTTAGATTCTTGATCGTCCGATCACTATCCTGAGAGTTGCCATGACAGACACCTCTCCCCTCCAGCAGCCCACAAGGATGCCCGTCTCAGCACCAACAGCTCTGGCCTGTGTCACCCAGCTACAGGATGGATCATGGATTCACATTCCTGGGTGTCTGGAAGCCTCACAACAAGGACAGAAGTAGCCTGGGGCAGGAAGCTCAGGCAGGGAGTCAGAGGAGCTGGTCCTGCCTCATCTGCCCTCACCTGGTGGGTACATTGCCTGGCCTTCTTCTAACTCTGTTTCTCCACTTACCCAACCATTGCAATAGCCAGCCAGCTAGTTAACCTCCCTCCATCCCATCCAGTGTCCAAAACAGGGCTTGACACAGTAGATGTTCCTCAAACTGTATTGAAATGTGAAGTATCGGAATATTCTTTAAATACGCATGCACATGGCCACATCAACCCCCTTCTCCTTTGCTCCATTTCCCCACCACTTACATATCTCCTCACTGCCTTGAACCCCAAGACACTGCCTCAACTGTCTTGCCTATAAAATGGGGTCGCTGGTGAGACCATTGCATTCCAGCGAGGATAGTACAGAGTGGTGATAAAACACAGACTCTGGAGGCAGAGGGCTGGGTTTCAAAGTTAGTCTCTCTATGCCTCAGTTTCCCCTCAGTAAAGTTTGGAGAACCATGCCCACCTGAAAGGGTTACTATAAGGATTAAAGTGCCACAGGTCAGGTGTTAGAATCGTACCTGCAGAGAGAAGCACCCAGAGAGTGAGTTTGAGATGCTGCCTCCTATCTCTAGGTCATAGCCCTAAAGCCTACAGGCATGGGGTGGAGACCTCTGCTCACCCAGACTCGGTTTCTTCTCCTCCTGGGAAAAAGAAGGAATCTTTCTCTCTGCTCCTTGCAGTTATTCAGGCTGATGTAACCAGGTCTCTCTAGTGGGTTGTAAGCAGAAGACGTGTCCCAGGCTGGAACATTTCATTTCCAATGGAGACCCTCCAGCATGCTCTCTCTCTCTACCCTGGGCACAGACCAGGTCTGCTTTCTGATGATGGGGCCACAGTGGCAGCCTGCATTGCCAGATCTCTGCATGGAACACAGCTGCCCTGGAGAGCCAGCCAGACCTGAGAGCCAGTTGTACCCCTGGTGCCTTTGCTATGTGAAGCCAATGAGATGTGGGGTAGTTACTGCAGCATAGCTTCATTTATCCTGACCATTCACAGGAGTCACAATGGGACGTCGTGGATGATGTGGCCCTTGCAGGTGGTTGCAAACTGGACAGCATCTGTCCTGTCTGATTTGGTGGAAGCCACTTGGTTGCAACTTCCCGCTGCAGGAAATAGAGCAAAAGATGTCATACCAACAGCTTTTTCCAGAGAATCCAGGAATGAGGATTCTTATGTAAAATCTGATGGCTTTTAAGTGTTTTAAATCCTCCAAACAAATTCTCCTTGCATACCAACTATGCTCAGAGGTTCCCATTGTGACTCAAGCCTACATGACTGAATCTGACCTCCATGACCTGACATTCACACCCCTCATGATTTAGCCCCAGCTGTCTTTTCCCACAGCTTCCAAACCCTGAATCTGAGCTCTGGTCACACACAGCCACTGACAGGTCACCTGCCTGGACCTCTGTTCAAGCTACTCCTCAGGGCCAAAATGGTGCCCTGGACAGGGCATGGCCTTTGGTATCAGTCCATTGGCTTGCAACAACATTGTGAGGGCTGGTGACCTCTCTGAACATCAGTTTCTTCTTCTGTAAAATGAGGGTGATCATACCCACCTTACAGGGTGCCCTAAAAGGGTATAAATACCGTTACAGAGGTCTCAGCCCAGAGGGGTGCTGGGTAAATGTAAACCCTCACCCCGTTCTTCCCCTGAAGAGGGAACTGTTGGATTCAAGGCCCCGTCGAGGAGACAGAACTCAGGGCCTCTGGCCAAGACAGGAATTACCAGACCCTTATCGTCACCTTACCTGTCTCATTGTAATGCCCCTTCTCCCACCTTGAGCATCCCGGCCTACTCCTTCCTACCCCTGCTAGGAATGGTATGTGGTCCACTTGTCACCCTGCCCTGCGTATAGGACTTTATACACCCCCAACCAACCAGCAAATGTATAGTGCAACACCTTTTTCCCCAACCAATCAGCATGTCAGCCGTGTACCCTGAGACCTCTCCTCTCCCCGGGCTATAAAAACAGACACAACCAGGTGCCTGACTCCTCTCCCTGATTATCAGAAAGTCAGCCAGCTGTGCTAACAAAGTCTCTTGCCTCAATAAACTTGTCTTTCCTTCACCTTGCTTTGAATCTGGAAAATTCTTTTATCAGACCTGCATGCACAAACCACAACAGAACTTTGCACAGTTGCTCACTGCAGTCTAAGGCACTCCCCCAGCTTCCCTTTGCCTCTCTTTTCACAAGGATCAGACTTGCACTTTGGTCTTAAGGCTGTGTCAGCCCCTGGCTCCCTCCCTGTGGGCCCTCACAGGGCTTCACCATAACTCACCTCTTGCATGTCTAATTTCACTTCCATGTATGCTTCTTGGAAGATTCAGACTAACACTAGTTAGTAGTTTGAAGAAGGAGGGCGACCGGTGAGAAGGGCTTCAGGACTGGTTCACTGCCCTATGCAGGGTGGAGGATATCACTGAGAAATAGAACATCGCATTATTGGTAAACAAATGATGTCACAGGCATCAGTGATAACAGCCACCTCCAAGGTTGAGATGGGGAGCCCTGAGGGAACACAGGAAGGAAACAAAGAACACCTGCCCTCTGGCAGCCATCAGACCACAGCTACTCCCAAAGGTGAACCCTGAGGAAATTCAGGCTGTAAAAACACAGGATACTGGCCCCACAAAGCTGAGGCGCATATCAAAGGAATGGTTTCAGTGAGCCTTTCATCTCCCCATACAGAGAATAGTGCTAAATTCCTTAACTTGAAATATCTGGTTTTCTTTTATTAATAGAAGTCTTTTGTTCTGACTACCTGCCTTTTGATGTAAAACTCCTATATATCCTAGATCCCTGCCTCTTCAGAACGGTTTTCTCAGGGTTGCTTGAGATGCTGCTTTAGGGGCTTAAGTCCTCTGTTTTATCCATTGAATAAACCATAACTCTCAACTTTCAGGTTGTGCATATTTTTTTTATTGGCACCATCCTGGTGAGAAGTTTGGGCATAAAGTGGTGCCTCGATTGCTAAAGAATTTATCTGAGGTTACCTGGGAAAGGGCCTCAGGGGAGGGGCATCCTGCAGGTGTGATGGTGCAGGCATTTGAAAGGTAACTGTGTGGGGGTGGGGGCTGGACAAGGAAAAGGCAATACCTCCAAAGGCTGCAGAGATGGCCAGGCATTTTCTTTACCATCTGCCAAAGCCACTCACACATTTTCACTTGGTTGAGAATTGAGCTGATAAGTTGCATTCACACAGGCTGAGAGGCTGTGAGAGACTAGGGGCTCCTGACAAGTCTTCAAAGCCTCAGCCTGAAAGCCAAGGGCCTGTTTGCCACTAATTCACAGAGACCTTTATCTCCTGCAGTAGAAGAGCAGACTTGGCTGAAAGGCAGAACTCAGATCTAATTGTCAGAGTCACAAAGTTCTAGAGACATTTCAATGCTGCTCCGCCAAGGGAGGTCTTTTATACAGAGGTCAGGATCCTGACGGGAGAAGCCTGAAACTCTGAAACATGGGTCAAGGACATCTGAGATATTAATTCTGTCACCCCGTCCAAACACTTAGGGCTTGCAGGGACAGCAGCCCCTTCCCAAGGAAGAGCCACTGTCCTGGCCTGTGCATGGGTTGGAAAAGAATTTCCAGAATCAGAGCAGGGTGAAGAAAAAGCTGAATTTATTGAGGCAAGAAACGCTGCTAAAACAGAGGGCCGACTTCCTGCTGATCAGAGGGAGCCAACCCCGAGCACATGGTTGTGTCTGTTCTAAAGGCCGGAATAAAGGAGAGAGGAGACGTTTTATAATTTACTTGCTGATCTGCAGATGGATTGGGGAAAGGGGGGTCTTACGATGATAGACTTGCTGGTTGTGGTGGCCCATAAGGCCCCTAGGGGGCAGGATGAGGAGTGGGACGGGGGAATTAAGACAGGTTGCTGAAGTGTGTGTGCGGGGGGTGGTCAAGGACTTTTGTAACAGTTGCAATGAGACTGATGGGGGATAAGGGTCTGGTAATTTCTATCCTGGCCAGAGGCTCTTTATCTCATTCAGGAGGCCTTGAAGTTCCATAGCCAGGACTTCAGAGTTGAAAGATGCTTCTTGGGCCTTCCTCCTCAGGTGACTATGTGCTCCCCTCAGAAACTGGACCACCTCCTCTCCTGGCTGCCAGGCTGAGAGGAAGGGTTTCAGTCCCAAAACAATTTAGCTGTAGGCATACTGGGCCTGAAAAAAGGGGGAAGCGAAGCATCCATCCGAAGAGTGGGAAGAATGACCCAACTTATAATCATAGCAGCCAGGGTAGTGGATAGTGAGTATGCTGATCGAGGCAGCCCGATCAGCAGCTGAATGAACAGATCCCTTGACTTGGGGACACGTGGGGGGATATAAGATTTAACAGTCTAGTACAGACCCCAAGAGACGGCCGATTCTCAACAGTGTGAAGACACCTGAGTTGCCTTGGCATGTGGTAGAGGATGGGATAAGACACTGAGTGGAGTGGGCAGGCTGGTATAGATTGTGTCCCGGGGTGGAGGACACGCTGGTCACCAAGGTCATCAGGAAGGCTGGTGAGGGGCCACTCACGTCACTCAGTGGTCCAGTGGTGGGTGGTTCTCCTCTCGTCTAGGGTTGAGGAGGAGGCCCTGGGGTAATAGAGGCCAACTGGAGGCACATATTGCCAAAAGCAAGGAGGCTTCAATCACCAAAGTGACCATCAAGGTCAGAGGGATTCTGAAGGGGCTGGGCTTGTGCGAAGGTGTGGAAAGAGAGGCCAACAGGCTTCTGCTTAACATTTATAACCAATATAAGATGAGAATGGATGGCCATACTGTGCAATAGTGCTCAGCAATATAAACAACAAACTATTGATATTTGTGACAACCTGGGTGGGTTTCAAAGGCATTATGTTCAGGGATCAAAAAATAAGCCAATCTCCAAAGTGGCATGGCTTCACTTACGTAGCAGTCTTAAAATGACACAACTGCAGATCTGTAGAAAAGATTCATAGTTGCCAGGGGTTAGGGTCCGTGTGACTCCTGCGAGGTGGCAGGAGAGAGATCTTGGGCGTGATGGAGTTGTTCTGATCTTGGTTGGGGTGTGGTTTCAAAATTGCCCCTGGGTGATAAAATGACATAGAACTGTACATACAGATGGCACCAATGTCAGTCTCCTGATTTTGATATTGTACTTTAGCTCCGAAGGGGTAACCATTAGGGGAAACTAGTCAAAAGTTACATGGAACCTCTCTTCAAATTTTTTTGCAACTTCATGTGGATCTATCCTTATTGTAAGAGCAAAATATTTAAAAAAGACAAGAATGGAGAAGGTGGCATATAGCCGTGGCCCCAGTCAAAAAGTAGCAGTTGCTTGCTCAGTTATCACATCTGAGCCAATTTTCAGAACTGGAACCCACTGATGGGAGACGTGGCCAGGTTCCTGGGATAAGGATTCTTCACTGTCATGGCAAATGTGTAACATGATGATATCCCGCGCCCCCGCCCCATCCTTCCCCAAAGGGATGACAGCTCTTTATTCAGGTGACTGAAAGAACCGCTTTCAGGACAATTGGGCGTAGGGTCTGAGTTGGCACCGGTGCCTGGAGACTCAGTATCTTCGTGACCCACCTGCTAGAGTGAGGGTCTGTGGGAACCAGGCAGAAAGTGGTTTTCTGGCCAAAGTCTGGCTCACAGCGGGCCCGCCTGGTGGCCCTTTCCCCAGACCGAGAGGGAAAACTGGATTTGATAGACTTGCCAGCAGGGATAACCCCACATTTGGATATTCCTGGACGGTGGGGTAGAGCTATCACTGTGAAGAAGGCCAAATACAAATCTTTGAAACTGTCCCCCACCCTAGTCAAGGTTATCATCAAAAACAGTAACTCATCTGGGCTTTGGGGTGGAGGATGGGGCAGATGAGATCCCCACTTAAAAATCAAACAGAGGAGCTCCCGCCGTGGCGCAGGGGGTTAAGAATCTGGCTGCAGGGGCTTGGGTTTCTGTGGAGATGCGAGTTCTAGCCACAGCCCAGCACAGTGGGTTAAAGAATCTGCTGTTGCCACAGCTGCAGTGTAGGTCAAGCTGAGGCTCGGATTAAATCCCTGGCCCAGGGATTTCCATAGGCCATGGATGTGGCCATAAAAAAAAAAAAAAAAAATCAAGCAGATACAGTGTCCCTATCATGTTTCTATTCTGAAAATACAGCCCCTACAGAAACAGGTGAATGCTGAGAAATGACCTCAGCCTATGCCAGGCTCAGCCTGGTGGCCTGGTTGATTGGAGGTCATGTGCTGGATATGATGTCATTGCTAGAACAGATCGAAGAGGCCTCAGGTGGATGGTGTGTGGCCTGGACTTAAGGGACGTGTTCCTTTCCTTTCCTTTCCTTTCCTTTCCTTTCCTTTCCTTTCCTTTCCTTTCCTTTCCTTTCCTTTCCTTTCCTTTCCTTTCCTTTTAGGAAAGAGGATGGAGAACAGCTCACATCTTCAGGACACACACCAATATATGTTTACAGCTCTGCCACTCTGGAGTCTGAAGCTTTCATGGTCCTAGTCCCCAAAGAGGCCTGCTCCTTTTTTTTTCTCTGCTTTTTTTTTTTAAGGCTGAATTCGTGGCATTTGGAAGTTTCCAGACCAGGGGTCAAATCAGAGCTACAGCTGCCAGCCTATGCCACAGCCACAGCAACGTGGGATCCAAGCTGCATCTGCAAACTGCACCAGAGCTTATGGTAACACCAGACCCTCAAACCACTGAGCAAGACCAGGGATCGAACCCACATCCTCATGGATACTAGTCGGATTCATTTCCACTTCACCACAATGGGAACTCCCCAAAGAGGCCTGCCTTCACCAGGGCACGCAGCAAGGGTCCCATTGAACTGAAAGCTATGGCTGCTCCCTGTGCAATTTGGGGTCAGCAGGCTGAAGCAGGGGTCACCCATGGCAGCAGGGGCAATTCTCTTTGACCAGCAGGAGGAGGTAGGGCAGGGAGGACACGTGGAGCCCATTTGACCCCTGGTAACCCCACTGTAACTGTGAAGGGACTTGTGTGGTCCTGGCTTCAGAAGGATTAGCCAGGAATGTGATCTGCCACCCTCCTGGGCATGAGGTGAGAGCCGAGAGCAGGGGGATTTCAGAAAGCAGAGTGGAGGAGCTCAGTTACACCCCAGGATCAAGTATAGGAACTGGGGCTGCACTTTAGTCACGAAACCACTGACTAAAAAGAAAAAAAAAATGCACGACCTAAAAGCTGAGAGTTACGAATGGCAGACAAAACTGAAGGTCTTGAACCTGGTGTTGCCAAAAGAAATAGCTTTATTGTTTCGCCAGGCAAAGGAGGGTCACAGCAGGCTAATGACCTAAAGACTGTGTCCCCCTTTGGGAGAGAATAGGAGGTGGCTTTGAAGTTTGGGGGGTGACAAATAAGGACCACAGATAAGGACCAGGGTGGATGCAAGCCAGCATCGTTTTTCAGAGCAGGTGACCCTTCTTTCTGGAATGAAGAATGCTTCATTAATGTCTTCCACTTGTTGGGGGTTTCAGTTCTGTGGCAGAGCTCAAAGACACTGTTATCCACATTCCTTGAGGAGGAACCAGGACCCCGCCCCAAGGCTGCACTGCTGTCTCTTGACTGCTCCTCCGTGGTCTCTGCATCCCCTTCCTTCCCTGATTAGCAGCTGTTTGAATCTGCTTTCTGGAACCCAGGGAAGGTCATGGAGGCTGAAACCCATTCCCCCAAAACAAGAAATGTGGGACCCAGAAAAGCTTGCATGCCCAGAAGCCCCACAGGGCCCTGCTCGGTTTCACTGGGACACGGCATCTCGGAAAGACTCTGAGACGCTGCTCTGCCCCCAAAAGGCAAGCGGGGGAGCCAGGATAGATAGATAAATTTTTTGCAATGAAGACCAGGTCGTTGGAACATCAAAAGTTTGCTGAGGTTTTTTTGTTTGTTTGTTTGTTTTTTAGGGCTACACCCATGCCATATGGAGGTTCCCAGACTAGGGATCAAATTGGAGCTGTAGCTGCCGGCCTACTCCACAGCCATAGCGACACCCCATCTGAGCCGTGTCTGTGACCTACACCACAGCTCATGACAATGCTGGATCCTTAACCTATTGAGAGGGGCCAGGGATCAAATATGTGTCCTCATGGATCCTAGTCAGATTCATTTCCGCTGCGCCACAATGGGAACTCCAAGGTTACCATTAATTAAAGAAAACCAGATATCTCAAGTTAAGGAATTTAGGGCTTTTCCTTTTCCTTCCTCCCTTCCTTCCTCCCTCCCTCCCTTCCTTCCTTCCTTCCTTCCTTCCTTCCTTCCTTCCTTCCTTCCTGTCTTTCCTTTTTTTTTGGCCTCCCTGTAGACATATGGTGTTCCCAGGCCAGGGCTCAAATCTGAACTGCTGTTGGAAACTATGTCTCATATCTTTACCTTTCTGTTCTGGGGGCCGGGGATCAAACCTGCTCCCAGTACTCCAGAAATGCTGCAGATCCCAGTGCATCACAGCAGGGACTCCCTTTCCTTTTATTTCTTTTTGTTTTTGGCTGCACTCCAGCATGTGGAAGTTTCCGGGCTGGGGGTAGAACCTGTGCCAGAGCAGCGACCTGAGCCACTGCAGCGAAAATGATGGATTCTTAACTGCTGAGCCACCTAGCGCTTGGGGACCCCTAGCGCTTTTGTATGCATGGCAAGATGCAGAGTCTGGATTCTCATTTTCCTTAGACATGCACCTCAGATGTCTGGGGCCCACATCTTGTGCTTTCTCATCCTGAGTGCCCCGAGGGTGGCAGCGTCAGAGGGTGGCTAGATGGTGGGCATCCCATTTCCAATGCTCAGGGCTTGCCGTCCAGGCGGCTGTGATGCGGTGGCTTGATGGCTGCAGCGTCCTTTGTTTTCTGATAAGGCCCATGATACTTTCCATCCACACTTCCTCGTCTGAGTTTCCCTCCTGGAAGGGAGGTCCCTGGGGACCACCGAGGTGCTGCTTCCCACACCTCTGTGGAAGGCCATGGAAATACCTGGGTGGACTGCTGTGGCCGTGAAAAGTGGCCTCTCGGGTCTCCAGCTGCAGGACCATCAGTGCCCGTGGGCCCACTGGCTGCAGTCCAATGCCCCCTGGGAGAGAAAATGATTTCTACAACCCTTTAGGCCCAGCTGGACAGAAAGGGATTGGTTGTCTTTGTGAAGGAAGAAGTGAGGGGGAGGAAAACAAAGTGATCATGAAATGCCGAGATCGGAATGGAACCTGTCACAGGCTTGCAGACAGCAAGGGCCATTTTCTCTTCCTGTGACTCTCATCCAGTGACTTGTCCAAACTCCTGGGCCTTTAGGGCCTCAGTTTCTCCATCAACAAATCGATTGGTTTTAAGTTGGTTGTAAGGACTCAGTGTAATCTAAAGTCCTCAATTAGGACAATGAGACTCAAAAAAACTTCAGCAAGTATAACTGGGACTC
>PVHT021183551.1:18199952-18214598 GCA_004024745.2 Catagonus wagneri
CCACGGGCCACCCTGACCTCACATCCCATCTAGTCCACCTTCTCACTCAGGATACGGAAGCTCTGGAGTTCCCATCGTGGCTCAGAGGAAACGAATCTGACTAGTACCCATGAGGACATAGGTTCGATCCCTGGCCTTGCTCAGTGGGTTAAGGATCCAGTGTTGCCATGAGCTGTGGTGTAGGTTGCAGATGCAACTTGGATCTCACATGGCTGTGGCTGTGGTGTAAGCTGGCAGCTACAGCTCTGATTGGACTCCTAGCCTGGGAACCTTCATATGCAAACGGCAACTCCATCCCCAGCTCCTTGGCCAGAAACCCAGGTGTCTTCAGGACAGATCCCTCCCCTCCATCCTGTCCCCATGATGGTGCAGTTCACCCCCAAAACACCTCCTGGCCTGCCTCCCACTGCACGTCCAAACCACCACTGACTCCTGCCTGGACATGCCTCCACCTCCTCCCTGGGCCCCTGCTCCCCCTCCAGCCTCCACGGAGGAGCCAGAGGACCTTCCTAAATCCCAGAAATGATCAGACCCCTCCGTCACCTCTCACCTTTCAGCATTGCTCAGGGAAACTTGTAATCCCAGGGCTACCAGCGAGGCCAAGGCAGTGAGTCCCAAGGGGTCTGGCTGCTGCTCCCTCCCTCTCCTCATGCTCCCTCCTCTGCTCCATCCCCCACTGTCACACTCCACCCCAGGGCCTTTCCTCATTCCCTTGCATGCGCCTTCCTGCCCCAGGGCCTTTGCACATGCTCTTCCTGCTCTGTACATCACTCCTCCCCCACACTCTTCAGGAAACCAGCTCCATCAGGTCTCAACCGACATGTCAGCCCCTAAGACCCCTTTTGAGCTAGTCCCCCTCATTATCCTCCCAGGTAGCCTCCTGTACATGGCAGGCTTGGCCTCATCCCGAGGTGTAATTGTTTGTGTGACTTTTCCTTGAAAGACCACATGTCCCTGTCTCAAGAGGCCAGCACCTGGTCTGACTTGTTTATTTCTCACCCCTTCCCCCAGTATCTATAGCACATAGTAGGTTCTTAGGAAATGACCTGGACGAACACCTGGATTTGTAAAATTGGGACTGGAGTGAGGAATAAAAAGCCCACGTCCCTTTAAATAGAGCAGGAATAACTGCGAGTGTTGTTAATTGTTTTTATTTGAAGGATGTTGGTTTTCATTTTATTTTATCTTTTAATAACTCACACTGCATAATCAGCTAGTAATTACAGCTTCCATCTCTGGCTCGTGCCTCCCTGACTTCTGCTCAGAAGATGGAACCGTTTCATATTTAATCAGTATTTGAGCCGGAACGCTCGGGGGAGCGAGCTCATGTGGGGTGTGTTTAATTCTCAGTGCTGTTAATTAGAACAGCCTAACAACCTGGGCCCCCCAGTGACAAGGATGAGGGACCACACCCTGCCGGTCTGCCTGGTCCTAGCACAGTGCAGCTGAGCCCCCGCCTGGGTTATTTCTCACCCGTACCAGGTAGAGGTCTCCCGGCCTTTGCCAAACCGGCCCTGGGGGCAGGAGGCTACTGATGGCTGGTCTCCTCTGGGGCTTTCTGGAAGGATCCAGGAGGAGAGGGGAGCAGGAGGGGTTGTAGTGACAGACAGGGGCATTTCTAGAAGGATGTTTCCTTAATCAAGCACCACCTCTCCCGCGCTCTCTGCTCTCACCTGCCTACTTGGCTGGCTCCCTCCTGCAGGGGGTGGCGCCGGGCCTGCTGGCCTGACACAGTCACAGTTTCCCCACTGGAGGATCAGGGTCCCTCCTTGATGCAGTGTCCTTTTTTCAAGTCACATTTGTTTGCGTGACTAGAGTTTGAGCTCAGAATGCAAGCTCTCCTATTTCCTTCCCACCGTGCCCAGCGCTCAGGGCAGGGGCTTGTTCCAAGAAGGACCAGATAGTGAGCAGAGCAAGTGCTAAGCAACAGAGGGGACTTTCCTTGATCAGGTCGACACCAGCGCCCCCAGCAGGCTAAAGGGAGAAGTGTTCAAACTCACCAGCTGAGATGTTTCTCCAAGTGGCTGCTGGGAGAAGGGCCCCCATCTCACTTGCTGAAATCAGACATCGTCTGTGCTTAAACTTCCTAAGTGTGTTCCATGTTAGTGACAGCAACACGGGACCTGTGGTGTGAGAGCTGAGAGGGGCCGGGAGAGCTCATCCTTCCAGCTTCTATCACTGCTACGCCAATCGGAGCTTCTCAGAAAAGCTAGGCATTTATTGAGCGCTTGTCAGGCCTTGAATTTCACACTCACTAACTCATTTTAATCTTCACATCAGCCCTTTGAGGGAAGAAAGTGCTCTTGTGGCATCCCCATTTTACAGATGGGGAAGCTGGGGCCCAGAGGTGCGGCCAGGTTCCCAAAGCCTCACAGTTGGGCTCCAGGGCTACTCCTGGTGACTCTGGGTGTCTGTCTAAACCTCACATCCTGCCTCTGAAAATCCCTTTCGGGGACGCTGATGGAGATAGCATCAGCTAAAAACTTAGCTTTGGTCCTGGCAAGCAGCAGGTGCTCAGTAGATGGTGGGGCCTATCCTTTTTCAAGCACAGACCACATGTTTTGCCATGACAATGACAAGATCTCTCCTGGCTCCAATGGGAGCCTTAATTTTAGAGTGAGAAGGACCACCCCCCACCCCCCAGCTTCCCTGACATCACTGAGCTCAAGGCCCCACTGCACAATAGGAGACTGAGTTGGGATCACAAGAGCTCGCTGTGGAGCAGAGACTGGAAATTCATCTTTTTATATGTGGACCAATGATTCTTCCTCACCCCAGGGCGGGGAGCTCGAATGCTTCCTTTTTGTAATAATTTTATTTTTTAATTAATTAACTATTTTTCTTTTTTGGCCGCACCGGAGCATATGGAGTTCCCTGGCCAAGGATCAGCTCTGAGCTGCAGTTAAGACCTACGCCGCAGCTGGGGTAATGCCTGATCCTTAACCCACTGTGTGGATCTGGGCTCGAACCTGCGTCCCAGTGCTCCAGAGACGCCACTGATCCCATTGAGCCACAGCAGGATCTCCCAGTAATAATTTTAAAGTTATTCAAGGAAAGAGCAGGAACTAGAGGACCTGGGTCATGGCGATTGCTGGGAGCTGAGGAGCTGGACTCCTCTCTGAGGGGTGGGGCTGGAGGCTGGGCTGTAACTGGCAGGTTTTCTGCCACAGAAGCAGGTCAGGTGAAAGCCAGGGTGATGGGGAAGGTGGGTGGGTCAGTGTGGCCCAGTCAGGTAGTGGGGGTTGGGGAGTGGCCGTGGAAAGAGAAGATGGTGAAGGCGGCAGGGGCTGGACCCCAGAGGTCCTCAGGAGCCACGTGGAGGAGTTTGGCCTTGAACCTGAGTGCTGTGGGGAGCTCTGGAGGACAGGAAACCTTGGGGAGAATCAGTGGGATGTGCATTTAGAAAGCTCCCGATGCTGCTGCGTGGGCATGGGCTGGGCAGGAGGCTGGAGTGAGGGGCAGAGAGAGGCAGGGGCTGTTGCATTGATTCAGACCAAACAAGCGGTCTCCCAGACTGCGGAGGGAACAGCGGGGATGGAGGGAGGGGCCGAGTTTGGAGAAAAAAATGGGGGGAGGCTGAAGAGACAAGATTTGGTTATTATTAGATGTGGGTGTGACAAAGTGATAACCAACTTCTAGCCTGGGGGGACAGCGAGGTCACCTGGAGGCCCCCTACCTAGAGCATCTCTTTAAGTGGCCAAGTCTAGGGGTCGGCAGCCAGAGTATGAGTCAGTTCTTGCCCAGAGGTGGCCACCCTACGGCCCAGCCAGTTGTCCTAACAAATGAGGGGAACGATGGCCACGGGAGCCTGGAAACCATGCAGAGTGCTCTCCCATCCCCACGAGGCAAAGAAAAATTCCTTTGAAAATGAAAGTTTGGCTTCAAGTAAACAGATCGGTAACGGTGATGTGCTTTATTAATTATGTGTCCTCAATCCATTTAAACCTAGGGATTTAATTCAGATTTATAGGGATAATTTAGATTTATAAGACTAGTTATTATGCATTAAGTATAGAAAATGCCAGTTGGTTTTCATGGACAATATTTATTGAAGTATGAAAAGGAAAATATGTACAATCTAATTGCCCTTGAGTTTCGCATCAGAGCTGACAGGGGAGTCTAGGAGTGAGGCGAATACACCTTGGCTCACCAGGCCTTCTCATTTTCTCCTGGGTTGTAATTTTGTCCTCCCCAAGCTGTTCATTTAAGTAAGGACCAGACATCACACCGTGACTGAGAGGCACATCTGCCCGTGATGGAAGATACCGTCTGGGGCTGTGCCTACACCAGCACGAGAGCGAGTGACAAATGGGGGACAGGGAGGCTTGGTGGGAGAAGCACTGTGTGGGGAGTCCAGGGAAAGGAGCACTGAATGGGGAGTCCTGAGCCCTGGGCTCTGGTCCTGGCTCCGATGCTGACTTCTTTGGGTCGATCCATCAAATGGGTGGGCTGGGGGCTGGGTGGCTCCGTGTCCTCTCCAGTTCTGAAGTTCAGAAAGGTGGTCCCACCTCTGGGTGGGAAGGTCATCACTCCGTTGTCACCAGTTGTCGGGTGTCACGGCTATGATTTCTCAATGTCTCTGTCCCACACACCCAGTCCTGGAACCAGGGCTTTCGTGGACCTAGGGGCCACACTGCATGGCCAGGTGGCCCAGTGGGCACTGTGTCAGGTGGGCCTCCATCCAAGTGGGGTCAGACCACAGGCAGTGAGGAGGGAAGTGAAATGAGAGCTGTGAAGGCCAGGCTCTGGGCTGGGGGTGTTCATAGTCGCATGGGTGAAACAGGACACCTGGCCCCCAGGAGCTGGACTGGGGAACTGTGAAGCAAGCCTGGAAGCTGCTAGTAAAAGAGGATTTGGTGATCATCCACTCCAACGCCCTGATGTCCCAGAGAGGTCTCATAGGGTCCCAGAGCCTGGCGACGACAGGTGGAGAAAGATAAGGTCTCTTGCCAGCTCTGCTGCCTGAAGGCAGTACTATAAGTCACTTAAGGGTGTGAGTTTTACTTTTTTTTTTTTCTTTTTGGGGCTGCACTCATGGCATAGGAGTTTCCTAGGCTAGGGGTTGATTTGGATCTGCAGTTGCCAGCCTACATCACAACCATAGCAACGCCAGATCCGAGCTGCATCTTTGACCTACACCACAGCTCATGGCAATGCTGGATCCTTAACCCACTGAGTGAGGCCAGGAATTGAACCCGCATCCTCATGGATCCTAGTTGGGTTCATTAACCATTGAACCATGAAGGGAACTCCATGAGTGTAACTTCCACTGGCCATTTCCCTCCCTGGGGTCGCTCCTGGGGCCCAGGACAGCCAAGCAAATCAGCCCTTGATCCTTCCCTCTTTCATCTCCAGGAGCCAACTCTCCCACTCTGTCTGTTTCTCAGGATTCATGGACTTGAGCAGCCCAGTAAGGTGGGGCCATTGGGAGCACCCAGATGGGGTGGGAGGTGTGCTCTACAGGACTGTCCCTGAGGCCACAGCCGTAATGGACCGAGCCATTCTCCAGACCCACTGAGAACCAAACACCTTGATATGTCAGTTCATCTAGTCCTCCCCACGGTACTCAGAGCAAGGTATTGTGACCCCTGTTAGACGGAGGAGGAAGGCTCAGAGGGGCTAAACACCTGTCCAAGGTCACATAGCTAGAAAGAGGCAGGCTGAGGATGGACAACCAAGCTCTTCTTCCTGTCCCCAGCTGCCTTCCTAACTGGTCTCCAGCTACATGTCACGTGCCTTCATTCTGTAGCCAGAGTGCCCCTCCCTGAATACCCCCTACTCCACAGCCTGCAGTGTCTCTCTGCTACCCTAGCATGCATCTCACCCCACCTTTGGTTGCTGAAGGTCCTTCCCAGGCTGACTCTGACCCTTTCAGCCTCCTGGTCTCTTGCTCTGCTCTAAACAACGAACCATCCCAGACAAGCCATGGAGGTTCATTGCTCTAGGCCTTTGTAGGAGCTGTTTGCTCTGCCTGGGAGCTGTTCCTTTAGGAACGGGTCTCCGCTTGCTCTGCCTTTCACCAGGGCTCATTTTACACCCGTAGAGCTCTTGCCTCACGTCCCTACTGCACTCTGTCTCATCCTCTGGGTCAGGGATCGGCAAAAATTTTCTGCCAGGGGCCAGGAAGTAAATAACTTAGGTTTTATGCCTTATTGTCTCTATTGCAGTTTCTCAGCTCTGCCAGCCTGGCTGTATTGCAAAAAAAAAAAAATTATGGACACTAAAATATAAGTTTCATGTAGTTTTCACTGTTACAAAATATTCTTCTGTTGCTTTTTTGCTTTCGTTTTGGTCAATACTTTACACATTTAAAAAGGACTCTTCCCGTTGTGGCTCAGAGGGTTTAGAACCTGAATAGCATCTATGAGGATGTGGGTTCAATCCCTGGCCTCGCTCAGTGGGTTAAAAATCTGCTGTTGCCATAAGCTGCAGTGTAGGTTGCAGATGCGGCTCGGACCTGGCATTGCTGTGGCTATGGAGTAGGCTGGCATCTACAGCTCCAATTCAACTCCTAGCCTGGGAACTTCCATATACCACAGGTGTGGCCCTAAAAAGAAAAAAGAAAATAAAATGACTCAGCTTGCGGCCCATACAAAATGTGGGCAGGCATGATTTGGCTCGCGGACCATAGTTTTCTAATCCTTCTTGAAAGTGTGAGCTCCTTATGGGCAGAAATAGAATTTCACTCAGTTCTGTGTCTCAGTAAGAATGTGTGGAGTGAATGAATTAATTTACTATCAATCTACTGGAACACATCTGCTGAGCCCATAGATACCCTCCCCTGCAAAGAAGTCACCAGAAATGGAGTAAAAGAACAGCCTCCTCCTTCCACCTGACCCTCTCCATTGATGCCTTCCATTGGTTGATGCAACAAAAGGCTGCAAAGGATTCTGGGCAATGTAGTTTCTGGGGTCCAATCCTATCATGGGGAGTAGAGGAGGGGAGAGTGGGAATAGAGGTGATAGTAAATAGGGAGATACCCTGTTTGTCACCCCTAGACAGCTCAGCATGCATGCTCAACCTTCACTCCTATCTATGAATAACAACAGCTTCCATAAATAA
This sequence comes from Catagonus wagneri, assembly GCA_004024745.2. Classification (NCBI taxonomy): domain Eukaryota; kingdom Metazoa; phylum Chordata; class Mammalia; order Artiodactyla; family Tayassuidae; genus Catagonus; species Catagonus wagneri. The sequence goes on from PVHT021183551.1 coordinate 18,207,015, forward strand.
CTATGACGACAGCCTGGTGCTTCCACCCAGTATGGTTAACCCTTCTGTACAAGCAGATATCCTTTATCCTTTCCCAGAGAGGGAAGACACTAAGTTCCATCAGTCACTTCCTCCACTCTGGATGTTGAGAATTGTTCCAATTTCATCACAGTCTCACCTGAATATTCAGATCACCGAATAAAGAACTACAATTACCCAAATCCTTATAAGGAGTTCCCACTGTAGTGCCATGGGATGGGTGGTGTCTCTGCAGTGCCAGGATGCAGGTCTGATTCCTGGCCTGGCATAGTGGGTTAAAGGATCAGTCGTTGCCATAGCAGTGGAGTAGGTCACAAATGTGGCTTGGATCTGATCCCTGGCCTGCGAACTCCATATGCTGCAGGTCGGCCCAAAAAGATAACTAACTAACTAACTAACTAACTAACTAAATAAATAAATAAATAAATAAATAAATCCTTATAAAATAGCAGAGAAAAAAGTGCAGAGAAAAGGAATGGGAAAACATCAATGGTATCTTAATCCTTCTGGGTTGCTGTAACAAAATTCCCACGGACAAAGTGACCTATAAACAATAGCAGTCCTGGAGTTCTTTTGCAGCACAGCAGGTTAAGGATCTTACACTCTCACTGCAGGGGCTTGGGTTGCTGCTGTGGCGTTGGATTTGATCCCTGGCTCAGGAAATTCTGCTTGCCATGAGTGCAGCTAAATAAACAAACAAACGAAAAATACATAGGAGTTGATTCATCACAGTGCTGGAGGCAGAGAACTCCAAGAACAAGGCAGCGGACTCCATGTCTGGTAAAGATCTACTTTCTGGTTTATAGATGGCTATATTCTCTCTGTGTCCTCACATGATGTAAGAGGCATGAGGGCTCTTGAAGATTCTTTTTACAACGACACTTGTCTCATTTACGAGGGCTCCACCCTCCTGACCTAATCACCCCCAAAGACCCACCTCCTAATACCATCATATTGGGATTAGGTTTCAACTTATATATATTTTTTTGTCTTTTTAGGGCCACACCCATGGTAAAGAAGGTTATCAGGCTAGGGGTCCAATCAGAGCTGTAGCTGCTGGCCTATGCCAGGGCCCCAGCAATGCGGGATCCAAGCTGCGTCTGCAACCTACACCACAGCTCACGGCAGTGCCATATCCTTAACCCACTGAGTGAGGCCAGGGATCAAACCCATATCCTCATGGATACTAGTTGGGCTCGTTAACCACTGAATCACCATGGGAACTCCTCAAAATACAAATTTTAAGGGAAGACAAATATTCACTGTATAGCAAATATAGAGTGATGCATATCAAGCAACAAAATTAAATATTCATAACTGCTGCCATCATAACTGACCATCAAGTTATAGTTAGTATTTACAGCTTTCTTCTCCTACTAATCTTTTGCTGTTCCTTCAATCTTCAGATAGTGCCCTGCTCAATCAGTTCTATTTACCTCATAGGTAATTTAACCCTTTGCCTTAAAGGACTGAGCCCCTGGTGGGTCTGCCTTGCAGGGTTGGTAAGTAGTCTTCCCTTCTATTTTACTACTGGAGAGTCCCCTGGGCTTCAGAGATGTCCCTGCCCCCTACCATGTGCCTGCAACCAGTTTGTTCTGGATAATCAGGACCAATTACCAAAACAGTTCAGAACCCTCTCCTTTGCCTGGTGGTTCAGGGGCCTGAGGAGACTAGAATGGCCGAACGGCCATCCTAGCCCCCATTTCCAAGGGGCCACTGCTACCTCCCCTAGTGGAAACCTCATTTCTTAGGAACGGCCCTATTTTAATCATTGGAGCCCAAACTGTGGGAACAGGAATCAAAAATTTTGTAAGCTTTTAGGTGTACTAGTGAGAGGAAACACTCTTACTTCTACCCCCTGATTCCTGGACCCATGAATTCTGGCTGAGGGAAGGACAGGCCATGTACCAGCAGCTGCTTCACAGGACGGACTCCATCCTGTAGGACCAGAAATTGGCATGATGCTCTTTCCTGGGTGACCCTGTAATTGAGTCCTTGGTGGGCCATTCTGCCATTCAGTCAGTTTAGGTGCTTCCCAGGGTGCAAAGCATATAATAACTTCCACTGATATGGGCCCCTTGCTCTAGCCTTGTTCTGGAAAATCAATTCCTTAGACAGAGCAATGCTGCACGGGACATCATATAGTAAGTGAGGTGTCTTATAGATCCCAGTTAGAGGAACTGGGAAACAGGAAGGTCTATTCCTTGATGATAATTGCCTGTCCTCTCTTGATGAAACGGTTATAAGGTAACTAGCTTGCCACCAAATGGGTAGCTGATCATCTTAGGAAATGCTGCCATATTAAGGACTCAGTGTTAGACATGGATGCTGAAAGTCTGGGCTCTCATTAGTGGTTGTAGCTAGATTGGGCCTGGGGAAGAGAAAGCCTGTGCTGTTAAGCCCATGCATAATATCTGTCCTCGCTGCCATGGCCATGGTACTTGGGAGCACTCCAAGCACATGAAAGTCTGGGGACCCAGGCCAGCTCCCGTGCACAGGATGGCCATCTTTCCAGCTGATCATTGGTTGCATCTTCAGCAGCGGTGCTCTTTGTACACTCTGACACCCAAGAGACCCCCAAACCTATCTCTTCCCCAAATCTCCTTGTCACAGTTTTCCCATCTTGTGATTTCCATAAGCACCCGGGCACATTTTAGACCCAGCCCACGAATCAAGGGGAATATTTGCCCCTGGCCATCTGTCCCCTCCAGCCGAGTGAACAAACAGTGGTGCCGCCTGAAGTTCCCTTCCTGACAGAACGGCCCTTAGTCTCTGCCTTGCATGACCCTTCTGAGTGGGGCTGTGTTGCCGCGTGTCCATTTCCATTTCAGCTGGTGCCAGCATATCGCAAGTGTGTAAGCCAGGCCCAAGTGCCTTCTGCTTCAGTCCTCTCATCTTGGGGATCTGGCCCCTCCTCCATGAGACCATTCATGTGAATAGAAGGAAAACCAGCAATAAATCAGGAGTGTGTGCATTGGGATGAGTCCCCGCTTGCGTAACTTCTTTGTGTTTTTGAAACCGTCTTGAGCCTAACCTTTCAGACTTCTTTTACTTGATGAGTCTCTTCTGTCTAAGGCCCACCTTGCCTTCTGACTTGTTAGGTTAGATAACGCCTAATGCACGATGCCATTCAGATCACTTTTTCCATGGTTAGGTGTTCAGTCTCTACTGTGATCCCAGAGAAAGCCAGAATTTTTTTTTTTCTTCTTTGGCTGCCCAGTGGCTTCTGGAGTTCCCTGGCCGGGGATCAGATCTGAGCCACAGTTGCAACATAAGCCACAGCTGTGGCAACGCTGTGCTGGACTGGGGATCGAACCTGCGTCCCAGAGCTCCTAAGACACTGCTGATCCTGTTGCATCACAGCAGAAACTCCAGCCAGATAATACCTTTTTTTTTTTTTTTTGTCTTTTTGTCTTATCTAGGGCCGCACCTGCAGCATATGGAGGTTCCCAGGCTAGGGGTCTAACAGGAGCTGTAGCCACCGGCCTACGCCACAGCCATAGCAACGCAGGATCTGAGCCGCGTCTGCAACCTACACCACAGCTCAGGGCAACGCCGGATCCTTAACTTACTGAGCAAGGCCAGGGATCGAACCCTCAACCTCATGGTTCCTAATCAGATTCGTTAACCACTGAGCCACGACGGGAACTCTGAGATAATACTTTTTAAATAAGGAGCAATCTGCAGAAGAAGGCATGTTTATACTTCTAACAAGTAAGGCTCTTCATTGTGAGTCCCTTATCAGCACCAGCCAGAGACTGGTTACAGCATCTCTGTCACATAACTCTGGTGACGATCTGATCTCCTGGGTCAAAAGGTTCACTGCATCCTGGACTTGCTGCAGATCATCTTCTTGCTCTGGGCTGCACTCAAAATTGGCAGCTTTACACGTTGTCAAGTAATTTTGATTGGAAGTAGGCAAGGAAACATTTCTTTCTTTATAGATGCTGTGTCCCCCAGTTCTCCATACACTGGACTCTTGAAATTTTGCCCAGGTGCCAAGCCACTGATTACTCATGGGGTTTATTTCTATTTCCCAACCATGTGACAGGCCTGTACCTCAGGAAGGCACTTTGAATACTTTCCACCTTCTGATTAACACTTCCAATCAGCATGCTCTCATCAATCTGATGAATCAGCCTGAGGTTTCATGAGACACCAGAATGATCAAGGTGCCTCAGACTAGATTATGGCACATCAAGACAGCCAAGAAAGCTCTAAGACAAGCTAAGGTGTATTGCCACGCCTTCCAGATCAAAGTTAACCGCCTCTGGTGGGCACTGTAAATTACTCCTGAGACGATAGCATTTGCCGGCTCAGTAATGAAACAGTGCCTGAGATGGTGTTCATTGTCCACAGAGTCCGGGGTGGTATTGACCTCAATAGCAGCTATGGTTGGATTCATTTCCTGATGCATTTTACAGTAATCCATGGTTATTTTCTAAGCCCATGATTGCTTGCAACACAGGCCAATCAGGCAAGTCAAATGGGGTAGTGATTGGAATCATCACCCCTGAGTTTTTATTATTACAGGATCTTCAATAAATAAAGGTTAATTTCCTTGGGAAGAGGAGGGAAGGCTGCCTCTGAAGACAAAGAGGGTCTCAGAAAGAGGCGGAGGAACAAGAGGCTCAGATTCAGCTGAGCTCTCAGGCTGATTCTCAGGTTCCCCTTGCAGCCCAACAAATGCCCTTTCACATACGAGCACTGACACAGCCAAGAGTTCAATTTACATTGTAATTCTGGAACTCACACGAGTGAATTTGGGTTCTGATTTTCAGCTGTGTCTGTCCTGTGGCTGCCAAAGATAAGAGATCCCCATACTATCAGAGAAGGTCCCTAGCAACACCAGATCCAAGCCTCATCTGTGACCTATCCCGCAGCTTTCAGAAACACTGGATCCTTAAACCACTGAGCAAGGCCAGGGATCGAACCTGCATCCTCATGGATACTAGCTGGGTTCTCGCAAAAACTTCGATTTTGATAATTTAAGCAATTTTGATGCCATTGCATCTAAGGAATCTCAGGATCCCATTTTTTCACTGGTTATGAGGTCATTCCCACTCAGCAGACAGCCAGCACCCAGGTCCCATTCTATCTCATCTATTTTTATTTATGTATTTATTTCTGCACCTGTGGCATGTAGAAGTTCTGGGGCCAGGGACGGAACCCACGCCATAGCAGTGACAATGCCAGGTTCTTAACCCACCGCACCACTAGGGAACTCCCCCAAGCCCCATTCTAGATGGTTTGTTTTCTGCAATCACTCCTCAGGGAAAGCGCTGTAACCTTCAGGGTTCACTTAGGGAAGTCACAGAATTTTCAAACTTAGAGATTTGATTCGGGGAACTGTCTATAACTGTCTTAAAAGAGCTGCACGAGTAACCAAGAGTAACCCTAGGAAGCTGCTACACTTCTAGGAAGGAGATGCTGTTAACACAACTCGGGACCATGCTTCCTGCTGGGCCTGAGCTTGTGGCCCCACCCAGCAGGGAAAGAAGGCAGTGCACTGGGAAGGAAGCAGGAGAGGGGAGCGGGGGTGGAGGGGCTTCCTTCTGTTGGATGTGTGAGGAAAAATAAAAAGAGAGAAAGAACACCCAAAGGCACCCCGTCCTTGCACTTATCCATTTTCTTCTGCAGCCTCCCTTTAATGTCAGCAGGCAACTGCAAGCCAGGTGACAAAGGAGCTAGGTTGCAGTGGTCCAGAAGACCCAGGAGACCAGGGATGGGGAGAAGAGAAACTTCAATAGAAATGATGTGCACAGCGGCTCATGGCTTGGACTTTTACAGCAATGGTACATAAGTTGAAAATCCAGGAATTCCCGTTGTTCAGTGTCAGGTTTGTTCAGCTCGGTTGTAACGAACCCAACTAGTATCCATAAGGACACAGGTTCAATCCCTGGTCTTGCTCAGTGGGTTAAGGATCCGGTGTTGCTGTGAGCTGTGGTGTAGGTCGCAGGCGCGGCTTGGATCCTGTGTTGAGGCGTAGGCCGGCAGCTGTAGCACTGATTCGACCCCCTAGCCTGGGAACTTCCATATGGTGGAGGTGCAGTCCTGGAAAAAAAAGAAAGGCAAATAAATAAATAAAAAATAAATTAAAAAAACAAATAAAATAAAAACCAACTCTGTTACTTACTAGTTGTGGGATGTGGAGCAGACACTTCACCTCTCTGAGAATCAGTTTCCCCACACAGAAGCTGGGAGATAGTAACATCCACTCCACAGTTTCTCCTAAGAGGATTAAATGAGATAAGTGACGTGGACGGACCTAACACAGAGCCTGGCGTATCAGATGCCTCATCTTTTACTCATCGACCTTGAACCACGGCCCAGCCTCTCTGGGGCTCTGGTTTCTCATCTGTTAAATGAACGAGCTTGTGACTAGAGGCTGCCTAAGGTCCTTCCAGATTTGATGAGCTGTTTGGTTATGATTCAGCGCTTATATTAAAATTTAGCAGAGAGGTAGAAAGAGATCTGGCTGCTGGGAAGGGGCCCAGGGGAACACCCAAAGGCTGGGGAGAGAGGCTCCCACGGTGTGTACTTTGTGTTTCAAACGACTCATGGATCGTACTTCAGTGCTTTTCCTGTATCTTCTAACTCTTGGCTAATGCTGCCTCGGGCAATAACAACTGTGGTCTGTCTTCTCTTTGATGCGCTCGTTCTCAGCACTGCTCAGACAACAAGACACAGTGTGTTCGCACTCCGCGGAGAGGGAAGCCCAGCAGCCTCACACCCAAGCCATCAGGAAGATTAGGCTTGTCAGCGCTCCGCTCTTCCAGGGGCCTGGGCCACTGAGCTCTGAGCGTCTTCCTGTCTGGGCTGGACTCACGATGGAGGGCTCAGGGTTAGGGGCTGGCTGAGTGGTTAAGAGCCTGCTGGTTATGATTTGGGGGCTTTTGACTCAGGTGGAGATGGATTTGAAGTTCTGCTTCGCCACCTACTGACTCATGTCATCTCTTCTCCGAAACTCAGCTTTCTTATTCGTTTAAGCGGGAATAGTGTGTCCATTCAGTATCTCCTCCCTTTTTCTAGTAACTGGACCCCCTCCTCCCTGTTTGGAGGGAAGCGCTCGTCACCGCTACCCAGACAGAGCACACGGTTCTGACAGGATTGCCAGTCGCAGCCTTTACCCTAGGGCCTTAGATGGAGTGAAAGGCCCAGGCCGGGCTGAGCCTGTGACAGGTTCAAGGAGTAAGCGGGGGACTGACCTGAATCCTGCCTGGGGTCCTGGACGTGGACACTGAGAGAGAGCTCTCACTCCCCTGCACAGTCACCAAGTGGGGTCATGGCTGCTTGGAGCTGTCGAGGTTTATGATTCTCACATCTCCTCCCTCTGGTCCCTCTACAGGGCGTTCAGCCACAGAGAGAGAGAGACAGAGAGAGGGGCCCGCAGAAAAGGAGGTCAGTGAGCAGAGGCAGAGAGAGAGACGGTGAGAGAGACAGAGATAGAGGCAGAGACAGGGACAGAGACAGTGAGAGAGACAGAGAAAGACAGAGACAGAGAGAGAGACAGGGACAGAGATAGAGACAGAGACAGAGAGAGAGAGACAGGGACAGAGACAGAGG
>PVHT021183551.1:18215598-18263717 GCA_004024745.2 Catagonus wagneri
GAGAGAGACAGAGAAAGAGACAGAGACAGAGACAGTGAGAAAGAGACAGAGACAGAGACAGTGAGAGAGACAGAGGCAGAGACAGAGACAGAGGCAGAGACAGAGACAGTGAGAGAGACAGAGAAAGAGACAGAGACAGAGACAGTGAGAAAGAGACAGAGACAGAGACAGTGAGAGAGACAGAGGCAGAGACAGAGACAGAGGCAGAGACAGAGACAGTGAGAGAGACAGAGAAAGAGACAGAGACAGAGACAGTGAGAAAGAGACAGAGACAGAGACAGTGAGAGAGACAGAGAGAGAGGGAGAGAGAGGGAGGGAGAAAGTCCACTGACCTAATGGGGGTTCCTAAATGCAGCTCTGCCTATAGAGCAGTTTGTTCTCATTTTCCCACCTCTATGAGCCACTCAGCTCATCCTTTGGTGGAGTCAGTTTGAGCTGGGTCTCTAATTTTCAACCCAAAGAATTCCAATCACTTTTTCTTCTTTGCTATGTTTCTCAGTTCCAATCACTTTTTCTTCTTTGCTTTCATTTCTCAAGATGAAATGAGATCATTTTAGTAAAGAGCTTAAACAGCCCCTAGCAAATGCTAGGGAAACAGAGGCTTCCACTAGTGTTGGTCTGTTTGCTCCGCCGTCATCTCTGGCCCGCAAGTCCCTGTGACATGTGACCTTTTCACCTGCTCTTACTTCTCCCGAGATGCTCTTCTCAGCTCTTCACCTGGCTTCATCTCATCAGGGGGGCCTCGGCACACACGTCCTCTCCTCCAGGGGCTCTCCCCGACCTCCCAAACTACCCCTCCTCGCTATTCCCTGGGGCACTTCCCAGTATATTTCCCTCATCTTGGGTTTCACTGCTTATTCATTGGTGGTTTGTTCATTGACTGCCTCCCTAACCAGACTGTGAGCTCCAAGAGGGCAGGAACCATATGAATCCTGTCACCTCCATGTTTCCTGTGCTAAACACAATGCCTGATACATGCTAGGCGATTGTATCGGTCAGCCATTGCTGTGTAACAAACTACCCAAACCTCAGTGTTTAAGCAACAGCAACACATGTCTCATCATCTTCCTGGAGGTCAGCTGCTCTGGACAGAGCTTGGACAGCTGTGTATGCTTCAAGCTGCAGGTCGGGCTGGCTTTGCCTTCTTGCTATATACTGGGCAGAGACTTGACACAGCATTGCTAAGACAGGGCTCATAGAAATTCCACAGCAGCACTAGCCAGTCTAAGCTGGACTATATGAGACCACATCTGGACCTGAACCAGGCTGCCATCTGCACACTTACGGCTCAGTTCCCCCAAGACTTACTGTCAAGTGCCTCCCCAGGCATGGGGCCAGCACACAGTAGGCCCGCAGAAAGCATTGCAGGGTGCTTCCCTGTCTGCTGAGTGGGCGTGGCCAGGTCAGCAGGATCCCAGGTGCTGAGAGGTCTTTTCAAGGATCAGGAAGCATATTTAAGCTCTAAGCATCTCTCTTCTGGGGTGGGAAGAGGGAGGATGCCTGGAAATGGTGCTTTCTGCTCATTTCAAAATGATCACTGCACTTTCTTGGGCTGCACTTGCTCCCTGAACACATTTTCTCTTTGAAGAGAGCTGGGGGCAGGGTCTGCTCCGAGGGCCCCAGCTTGTGTCTGATTCCTGGAAGTCAGAGAGCCCTGCTCTCCAGCACCTTTCCCGCAGCGCCTTCCCCCCACCCCACCCAGTCTATCACATGACTCCCTCCACGCTCCCTCCCATCTCCATCCTCTGAGCTCCCTCGGGCTCCTCTCCTCCTGGCCTCTCTCCTCACCTCCTCCTCTTTCGGGTCTATGTTGAGAACCATCTGGTGGCTGCGTAAAGATAAGGATGTTTCCTTAGAACTTGCCAGAAAGAGGCACTGAAAACCTCTGCCAATCAACTCCTCCCAGTGTTTGATCTGCAGATTGATGGCTTGACAGGAGCCCAGGTGTGTCTGGGTTCTAGGCCCCCGCATTTGCGGATGAAGAGACAGAGAAGGAGACCTCATGCTAATTAACCGCTAACAGCTGAGCTTCCTTATACAGCCTCCTAAGATTCCTCCGCGCATTAGTGTCCAGTTCTCCCTGGGACCCTCTGAGAATCCCGTGAGGCTGGATGGACAGATCTGCTTACCTTCCCAGTTAATGAAGGCTCAGAGAGAGGGATTAACTAGGCCAGAGGCAAAGCTAAAGTGAGAGGCAGGGGGCCAGCCCCTTCACTAATCTAGCCCCGTCCGCGCTTCCCTGGGCCTAGAGGATGGAGAGCCTTCTGTATGCAGTCAAGGGACATTCTCTTTGTGGGACCCCTTCCCTGGCTGAGCCCTGGTCGCTGTAAGCCATTGTCTTTCTCCAGCCCCGGGTGAGCACGGAACAGTTCTGAGGAAACTGCACACTGTTGAGGACTGGCCAGGGTGGTTTTCTGCACACAGTAGGGCTGCAGAAAGCACCACTAGTGTCAGATGGATGTGCTCCTGGTGGTGGCAGTTCAAGCTGATGGGAGTCCAGGAGCTGAGAAAACCTTTCCATGAGAAATAAAATGCATCTGAACCCTCCTCCTCCGGCCTTGTTTCTCTGGAGTGGGAAGAGGAAGCTTGCCCTGGAGCCTCGTTTTCCCTCCAGCTACAAACTGAGCAGCATCTGTTGGCATCAGCGTCACCCTCGTTTCTGTTCCTCCTTGTTCTGTTCCCCGTCTCTTACTCAAGACAATCCCCGAACTCTGGCCCCTGGGATGCTGCTGGTTGTCACCTCCTTCTATACTGGGGGAGTGAGGGCGGAGGAATACTATCCTTTTTTTCTTATCTGCTTGTTGTCACCGATCTCCGGGGCAGGGGAGCCCTGGCCCATCAGAAAGCCATCTCTCAAGTCATCTCTACATGACCCCGCCTCCCTCAGCGAGGTGTCTGCAGAGGCCCGGCTCTCCACGGGGTCCTGCCTCTCCACCTTTCTCTCTCTTTCCTCCAGACTGTCCACTTGGATAGTCCAAACCTTCTCCATCTACAAGCTGCCCAAACTTCTCCCATCCTTGGCCTGAAAGCAAATCCCCTTGAGCTCTCCTGGCACTCAAGCTGTTTCCTTCCTATCAGCAATGAGGTTTTTTTTTTCCCTTTTTGGAGGGCTGTACCCATGGCATATGGAAGTTCCCAGGCTAGGCGTGGAATCGGAGCTACAGCTGCCAGCCTATACCACAGCCACAGCAATGCGAGATCTGAGCCACGTCTGTGACCTACACTGCTGCTTGTAGCAATGCCAGATCCTTACCCCACTGAACAAGGCCAGGAATTGAATCCACATCCTCATAGATACTGATCAGGTTCTTAACCTGCTAAACCACAGTGGGAACTCCAGCAGCAAGTATTTTCATTTTATCTTTTAGTAATTTTTTTCTTTCTTTCCTTTTTTACATTTATTTATTTATTTATTTATTTATTTATTTATTTATTTATCTATCTATCTATCTTTGCATTTTAGGGCCACTAGTGCAGCCTATGGAAGTTCCCAGGCTAGGGGCTAAATCAGAGCTGCTGCTGCCAGCCTACACCACAGCCACAGCAATGCCAGAGCTGTGTCTGTGACCCACACCACAGCTCATAGGAATGCCAGATCCTTAACCCACTGAGCGAGGCCAGGGATGAAACCAATGTGCTCACAGATACTAGTCAGGTTTCTTACCACTGAGCCATGATGGGAGCTCCAGCAGTGAGTGTTTTTAAGCAGCGTCCTCCCTCCTGGTCCAGCTGCCTAGATGAGCCATGCCTCAGGCCCACTCTAGCTGAAAACTCCTAGTCCTTCTTCAAGGTCCACTCAGATGTCACCTGTTCTAAAACACTGCAGCAGATGCTGTTGCCACCCAGCCCATGTCCCCTGACCCATCCCGAGCCATCAAAAAGCCGTGAGCTTCTCCCTGTACATCAACAGCCTCCTGCCTCCAGTGGCTGCTCCCCTCTTCTTTACTTGAGGGCCTTCTCTGGCACCACAAAGTCCAAGTTCAGGGGACCGACACGTCCCCAGAGTGCCCCTCGCACTATGGGGATGAGAGGTAGTGGGCAAAGACCCCAGCCTCCTGCCAGCCACCAAGAGGACAGTTCTGAGGTGTCTCCCCGTGGCTCTGCAGAGGTCCCCAGAGGGACTAAGTACTGGTGGCGCACAGAGGTAACCGCTCGGTGATGCACTCTGCGTTGGCTTCTCTCCCTTCCCTGCTTCATTCTTTACACTCTCACTTGTGCACCCTGAGGTCACCTCCCAAACTAACTACCAGACCCTGAGTGCTTGTCTTGGGTCTGCTTTGGGGCACCAACTCTAAGGCAGATATCTTTCTTCCCTCCCCCTCCCCGGGGGCATTAGCTACTCGGATGTCTATTAAGGTGTGGCTTATGACAGAGCCTCCCTCCTGTCCAAAACCGAAGGTTTGTCCCTGTCACCCAACAAAGAGGTGGTCAGTATAGGTTTCCTGGGTGAGTGAGAACATGAGTGAATGAATGAAGGAACAAACAGATGTATCTCGAGGGCATCTAAGCTGGGCATCTACTGCAGAGATTGCTTCCAGCATGCCTGACACTGCCAGAGTCAGCCTTCTCCTCACAGTTCACCCCCTCCCTCGGCCCCAGGTCTTCACTGTGCCTTTGCATTCCGCCATCTATAACATTGTCAGGTCCATGAAACCTGGACAGCCCCCTGCTGGGAGGAGTCCTCAGACTCAACAGGAAGTTGCAGCTCCAGTTAAATAAAGGTTGAAGAACAGAGTGAAATGCTCTTATAATATAATTCAATGCCACCTCCCAGAAAATGTCACTCTAGAGAGATAGATTTGTTCCAGCTGGACTCCAGGGCTCATTCAGAAGCACTCGGACAACTGCCTGTTCACAGCCGATGAGAGCAGCCCTAGGAAACGGTAATTTCTACACATCAATTTATTGAGCCCACATGAGTGGGTCAGGGTTTCCAGTAGGAGGAATTAAATCATTGTTGGGTAGCTGAAATGGCTGCTGCCAAGCTGAGATCAGCTGAATTGCAAAAACCACATCTGGCTTTGATGTCCATTTGGTGGGAGGGGACGAGATGCTCTAAGCCCATCCAGAATCCCCCAGGGACTCGGGCTCAGCGTCTTGGTCCATGGAAAGAACATTCTCCCGATGAGAAAACTGAGACAGCACACACTGAACCAATGACAGACCTGGGACCCTTAGGCTGAATCCAGACCCCTCGTGCCCCATCTGTGGTTTCTCTGAAGATCAGGCTAAGCAGAAATTATGCTGTAAAGGCCAACAAGTGAACACACGAAACCTGGACCTATTTACAGGCTCTTACTCCCAGGGACCAAAACCAGGGCCCTGAAATCTGGTGCCGGCCACCTTGCCAAGTCTCCTTCCTTCTTGATCTCTTTTCTCACCTGCACAAGGAGTCGATGATTTCTAAGCTTTATTTCACATCCAAAGATATGTCGCTCTGGCCTCGGTTTCCTGTCTTCCACGTGGCATAATATTCTACTTCCCCAAATGCTTGAGGATCAAATGGGCTCCAGAAAGTCCTTAGCCCAGCTGTGTGAAATAAACCCAGACAGAATGCTATGCCTCACACATTGGCAGCAAAGTGATGCTTAGTGTAGAGTCAAGGCCACATCCAAGATGCTGGCAGGAGTAAAGGGGAGAATGATATGTTAGTTTCTGGACAAGAAGGTCTAGAGCCAGGGCAAGGGTCTCAGGCTGGGCTATCGTGCTTACAGTCCCTGGAATGCTCCTTATGAAAAAAGAGAGACCTTCCCTGTCACAGGGAGTTATATGGAATCAGAGATTTCAGGTTGTCCTTCCAAGGGAGGCTGGGAGTTCTGGGCTGTGGGCAAAAGGTAAGGTTGGTGTGTGGGGAGGGAGACAGGGAGGGAGACAGGGAGGTGGGGCAGGACAGGGACGTGACAGCCTCCTGTCTGTGGTGCAGAATGCCAGAAGTATGGGCTCGAGGAATAGCAGCACCTGACAGAAAATGCTAGATCCATCACTCATTAGTTAAGTGATTGAGGGAAACTCACGAAACGTTTTTTGTTTGTTTGATTGTTTGTCTTTTTAGGGCCACACCGGTGGCATATGGAAGTTCCCAGGCTAGGGGTCTAATCAGAGCTGCAGGTGCCGGCCTACACCACAGCCACAGCAATGGCAGATCCTTAACACACTGAGTGAGGCAGGGATCGAACCTACATCCTCATGCATCCTCGGGTTCTTAACCTGCTGAGCCACAGTGGGCACTCCTCACTCACCCTTTCTAATACTCAGTTTTTACATCCATAAAGTGGGGAATGAGACTGGCACCTCTCTCACAGGATTGATACGGGCAGAGTCCTTAGCACCATACCTGGTCCAGGCCATTTCTAGCAGGGGCAGCAATAGCAGCAGCAATAGTTGCCGCAGATCTACAAAGATGTGTGTTCTTTGAGGAAAGGATGCAGAATCCATTCCACTGATTGTGGCAACAGGAGGGGAAAGGTCTGTGTTTTGGGGGAGGAGAAGATGGGTTGGCCCAAGCTGAGTGAAACCTGGATCCAGATCATGCAAATAAAGAAGTGTAGCGAACAATTTTGATTATGTTAATGATAGCAGGAATTATTCAGACAAGTCTAACAGTAATTATATTAGTGAGAAGAACAGCTATGAATCCATGTTCTAATGGTGGCTATAATGAGTATTGTAATAAGAAGCTGAAGGCAAATTTCATCTAGTAGATCAGTCAAGAAGAGACTTAAATGGAGAATTACAAGTGAATCATTGTCCTGTGTACAACTGCAAAACAATGGGTGCAAATGTTAGAGTGATGGGAGAAGGGAATTCACCAGCTCAGCCTGCCTGTGAATAACTACTCAGTCAGGCAAATTTCGAATATAATGTGAGGCTGAGAAAATAAGATGATGTTTCTAAAATTCCATGGAGGGTGAGTGGTGCAGCCCAGACCCAAATTCATTTCTGCCTGACACAGAAATTCCAGGAGTTCTCTTGTGATACAGCGGGTTAAAGATCTAGAGTTTTCACTGCAGTGTCTTGGGTCACTGCCATGGTGCAGGTTCAGTCCCTGACCCAGGAATTTCCACATGCTGTTGGCATGGCTGAAAATAAGAATTAAAAAACAAATTCCATTCACCCATCAGAACTGAACATCTTTGAGCCCATGACTGTTCCTGACCTTCCTTGCTCAACAGCACTGGGTACCAGAATGGCTCAGGGCAGAGGGATGTGGACATCAAGAATGGGGTGGGGGTGGAGTTTCCCTACAGTGCTTCTGGTCTATATAGAATGTATCACCAGGAAGTACAGTTTGCAAAGCTATAAGGCAGGATTATTTGTAAAATGGGGGAAAACCCACAAACATTGCCTTATTGTAAAATTCTTGTATTATGGGGATCACTACTAGAAAGGACCCATAGAAATCATAAAGTGCAGCCCCTCATTTTAAAGATTACAAAGCTGAAGGTCAAGAGGGGAAGAGCAAGTGGCACGTCATTGCAAGAAGTCCGGGACTAGACCCATATTTTTTCTGAACTTATCCCATTGCTTTCCCCATCATGACTTGATGACATTCTCTGAATATTTGTAATTATATAGTAGTTGAGATAACATGCTGAATAGATGTAATGAGTTTGACTGGAGATCCTGCAATGGCTTAGGTTTCTCACTTGTCTTGACTCCCCTAGTCAGAAGATACCAGGCTATCCTTCCTGGATGTACAATGAAGATATCTTCCAGGTCTTGTTCTTCGGGACCATCTCTGTCCACAGTACTGAAACAAGATAAGCATTTCAACAGATGAGTCCTCACCCTAAGTTGCCTATCTCTCCCACCTTGTGAAGGATGAATGGAAAAGAGAGGAACTGAGTACTAGCAAGGGTTGAGGAGTGAATTTTTTTTGTCAGTTTCATTACATTATAATTTAGAGGTAATAAAAATGGACACATTTTAAATGTACAGGACAATAAATTTTGAGACACCTATATAAATATTGATTATAGTATCCCAACCAAACTATGGAAAGTTCTCCCATGACCCTTACCCATCAGTCTTTTTCTAGTTCTTCCTGCCCAGTATTGTAAGGTCTGATGAGTCAGCACAGGCACAAAGAGTGATGGAAACTTGGAAGGGAACATGAAGATCAGAGACGTCTTCCTGGGAAGAATGAACTTTAATCCACGGGAAGCAGATGTTAGGCAAAGAGATGGTGGAGAAGAGAACTTCAGGTCTGTATTTTGGGTTGATATCATTTATGAGTGTAAATATTTTTCACTTTGTGGCTTTGGAGGAGAATACCTCTCTGGAATCACATCTCACTTAGGGGATATTACCTATAAGCCACCCAAGTTCACAGCTTTGTCTATGAAAAGAGCAGTCAACACCTCTTTCTAAGCACCATGATTTTATTCTTCTGTGGCTACACTAGTGAGGAAAAAGAGTAAAAGCAACTCCATCTACCATCCACCTGGGAAAGGAGGGATTAAGCTGGTCTGCGGAAAAGTAGAGTAAGTCACATTTGCCACCATCGACACTAAAAAGGCTTTTAGAAAAAGACCTGGGGTGGTTTCTGAGAAATTTAGGAGGAGGTTGTAGATACATAAGTACACATATACATATACCAGGACATACACATAAAAGCACATTGACACCTAAAAGCACATATTCCCAATGCCCCCCCCCCCAATGTGTATGTACAACCCTCATCTCACACCAAATGAATAAACAGGTAGGGCATTTCATGATGTGATCCAACTCTCTCAACGCCATGAACTGATAGCTCCAAGTAGGAGTAAACCACAGCAATGCCATAAAGTCATCAATTGTGATTTTAGGTAGCCACTTATACTTAGGGTCCCTTAGGTTCATTACCTGTAAAATACAGGTGGTAGTGGAAGTGGGTCAGGGTAGGGATTGGATTGGTTGAGTCTCTAAGGCCTTCCTAGGTCTCACAAAATATGGAGGATTAGGACATCCTTGCTTGTAAAGAGGATAATAGTAGGACCTTCCTTGGTGAGTTGTGTGTAAAATGCTTAGTGCAAAGTACGATCAGTCTTTTAAATCTTGGCCCAACAGGTGAATTTTAATACCCCACTGTGGATTTAAAATGCATTTTCCTAATGACTACTGTTTTCGCCCATGTTTTAAGGTGCTTATTTGGATCTGCTTTGATTAGGTATTTTCAATTTTTTTTTTTTTTGGTCTTTCGTCGTTTTAGGGCCACACCCGCAGCATGTGGAGGTTCCCAGGCTAGGGGTATAATCAGAGCTGTAGCTGCCAGCCTGTGCCAGAGGCACAGCAACACCAGATCCGAGCCGCATCTGTGACCTACACCACAGCTCATGGCAACGCCGGATCGTTACCCCACTGAGCGTTGCCAGGGATTGAACCCGCAACCTCATGGTTCCTAGTCAGATTCGTTAACAATTGCACCACGATGGCAACTCCCCAAAATTTTTTGCCTTTCTAAAAACTGGGTAGTTTGCTCTCTTACACTGAAGCTTGAGAGTTCTTTATATATTACGGATACATGTCTTTTAGCGTACATATGATTTGCAAATATTTATTTTCAGTCTGTGGCATATCTTTTCATTCTCTTTAAAGGTATCTCTCAAAGGGGAGATTTTTTTTTTTATTTTGATGAAGTCTGATTTATCAGTTTGTTCCTTTATAAGCTGTGCTTTTGATGTTATATCTAAGAAATCTTTGCCTAGGCCAACATTATACATTTTTTCCCCATGCCACCTTCTGAAGCTTTTTAGTTTTAGGTTTAACATTTAAAATGGATCAAAGTTCTCGCTCTCTCTCTTTTTTTTTTAACACATGGATATCCAATTGTCCCAGAACCATTTGTTGGAACTATCGCTTTTCAACAGAATTGTCAAAATTCAAGTGTCTGTATATGTGTGTGTCTATTTCTGGACTCTGTTCTGTTCCATTGATCTGTATGTCATTCTTGATGCCAGTGTCACACTGTCTTGATTATTATAAATTTATAATAGGCCTCGAAATCAGGTACTCTTAATTCTCCAACTTTGCTTTTCTCTCTGAAAGTTGTTTTGAGTATTCTAGGTCTTTTCATTTATATACAGATGTTAGAATCAATTTGTTAATATTTGCAAATAAGATTGCTGGGCTTCTGACTGGGATTGCATTGAGTCTATAGGACAATTTGAGAGAAAGTGATGGTGTTTTGTAGATTTCAGTGTATAGGACTTGCCCATCATTTATCAGATCCATCCCTAAGAATCTCATTTTCATGCTACTGGAAATGGTGTTATTTTTCTAATTTTTATTTCTGATTATGTGTTGCTAACACACAGAAATATATCTGATACTTGCATATTGATCCTATATTCTGTAACCTTGCTAAACTCACTTATTAGTTTTAATATTTTTTATACTATAAATTCCATCAAGTTTTCTACATAAATGATCATAATGCATGTACATAAACACAGTTTTGTTTCTTACTTTAGTGATTTTTTTTCTTGTATGATTTCACTGACCAGAACTTTCTAGTACAATACTGAATAGAAGTGGTAAGAGCAAACATCTGCCTTCTTCCCCATGTTAGGGGTAGAGCATTGTCTAGCACCATAAATACGTGTTCTATTAGGGGTTTCATAGATGCCTATTATTAGGTTGAAAAAGTTCACTTCTATTCCTAGTTTACAGAGATTTTTTTTTTTTATCAGGAATGAAGGTAGGATTGTGTCAAATGCTTTTTCTAAATCTTTTAGGATAATAATATAGTTTTTTTTTTGAGTTTTCATTGTAATTTCTCATCTTAATGCAATGAATTACATTGACTTTCAAATGCTAAACCAGCTCTTCACTGCTGGCATAAGTCCCTTTTAGCCATAATGTATTATCTTCTTCATACAGTGCTGGATTTTACTGGTTACAACTTTATTGAGAAATTTTACATTTAATTTCATAATAAATATTGGTTGTAGTTTTCTTATTATGTCTTTATCAGCTTTTGGTGTGAAAGAAATGCTGAATGGGTTCGGAAGTAACTGTTCACCTCCATTTTGGGGGAAAACTTTGTATAGAACTCGTACTATCTCTTTCTTAAATGATCAGTAGAATTCACCAGTGAGTCCATCTGATTAACCTGGACTTTTCTTTTGGGAAAGATTTTTAACTTCCAAATGTATTTAATAGATTTATGACTATTCATGTTATATACTTCCTCCTGGGTGAGCTTTGGTTTATATCTTTCAAGCAATTCATTCATTTCTTCTAAGCTGTTAAACTTACTGGCACAAAGTTCATACTATTCTCTTATTATCCCTTTGATGTCCACAGAATCTGCACTAATGTCATCTCTTTCATTTCTGATATTTGTTATTTGTATCTTCTTTCCCCCTGTACAGTCTGGCTAGAGGTTTTCAGTTTTTCTGATCTCGTCAAAGACCTAGCTCCTGTTTTACTGGTTTTCTCTTTTATTTTTCAGTTATTTATTTCATTGATTTCTACTCTGACCTTAGTCATTTCCATTCTTTTGTTTACTCAGGATTTCATTTGATTTTTTTTCCCCTATTTCATAAGATTGACTCTGAGATCATTGATTTAAGACCTTTCTTCCTTTGTATTACAGGCCATTAGTGCTATGATAAAGATCCTAATTACTAATTTAGTGGCATCTCACAAATTTCAATATGTTGTGTTTAATTTTCACTCAATTCAAAATACTTTCTAATTCCCCTTTTGATTTCTTCTTTGACCTATGGGCTATTTAGAAATGTGTTACTTTGTTTCCAAATAGTGATTTTCTAGAGAATTTTCACAGTTATTAATTTCTAATTCAATTCTGTATTGTAGTCAGAGAGCATACTCGTATTGCTTGAATCCTTTTAAATTCATTGAGACATTTTTATGGTCTAGACTATGATCTATCTTGGTAAATGATCCATGTGCATTTGAAAGAATGTGTATTCTGCCGTTAGGTCAAATTGATTGACTGTGTTGCTCAAACCTTCTAAATTCTTACTGATTTTCTGTGTATTTTTCTATTAGTTTTGAAAGAGGGATATTGAAATCTTTTACTATATTTTTGAATTTATGTATCTCCCTTGTTCCATCAGGTTTTGTTTCATGCATGTTGAAGTTCTGTTAGTATCGCAAACATTTAGGCTAGTGTGTGTCCTGATGAACTGACTTTTTCGTCATTATGAAATTATCTTCTTTATCCCTAGTAACAGCATTTTCTCTGCTATGCTTTGATACTAATATAGCCAGTGTAGCTTTTTTTAAATTTCTTTTTAAAGCTGCACTTGTGGCATATGGTAGTTCCCAGGTCAGGAGCTGAATTGGAGCTGCAGCTGCAGCCCACGCCACAACCATGGCAACACTGGATCAGGGCAACATCTGAGATCCACATTGCAGCTTGTGGCAAAGTCACATCTTTACTGCCAGGGCTCAAAGCTGCATCCTCACGGAGACAACATGAGGTCCTTAACCTACTGGGCCACAATGGGAACTCCTAGCTTTCTTTTGATTAATGCTTACATGGTACATCTTTTCCAGTCTTTTGTTTTTTAACCTATATGCTTTTATACTTCAAGTGTTTTTCTTGTGTAAATGGCGTGTCTTTCTTTCTTATCTAGTCTGATGATCTCTGCCTTTTAATTGATGTTTAGCTTATTGACAAACTGGGTTACTATGAGTCTTAAGATATATGCAAAGATTTATTTTTTGGTCTTTTTTTAGGCCTGCACCAGTGGCATAAGGAGGGTCCCAGGCTAGGGGTCGAATCGGAGCTGTAGTCGCTGGCCTAGGCCACAGCCACAGCAACGCCAGATCCAAGCCGCGTCTGCCACCTACACCACAGCTCATGGCAATGCCAGATCCTTAACCCACTGAGCGAGGCTAGGTACTGAACCTGCGTCCTCATGGATACCAGTTAGATTCATTTCCACTGAACCAAGAAGGGAACTCCGATATATGCAAAGATAAGTATCGGTTAACTCTTCCCCAACCCCAACTTCTCAGCCAACTCCATCTCACTTCTTTTAATCATTTACAGTTGACACCTCGTCACGTGCCCCCTCATGGCCCTTATTATAATTTATAGCATCATATAAATAATATAAAGCAATGTAATATACTATATAATTTCCTGGATGTTGCCAACTTCCCCAGCTAGTAACTGCAAATCCCAGAATTAAAAACACTAGCGAATGAATTAATGAATGAGTGATTTCCTGTCCTGTGATGACTCTTCTTAACCTCACAACCCTCTCAAGAAGGTACCCCAACCCGGGCTCTCACTCTCTGCACTCTACTGCCTCCAACCTGCCCTCAAGAGAGGAACCCCAGTCCTAGAAAGGCTGGAGATTGACCTGAGATGGCAAGCCCAGTTATCCTGCAGCTGATCCACCTACAGTGGGTCTCCCCAGCCCTGCCTTCTCAGCTCTTGCCTGTGAATACAGACACGTGTCCTCTCCCTCCAGGCACTCTGAGGTGCGATCCACACTGCCAAGCGAAGCTGAGCAGTGGCTCTGTGCTGGCTCCCACTGATTCACTCCACGCTTTGAGTCTGTCCTCGGGCAGGGGCTATTTGACCATTGTCCTCTCTCTGTTCCTAACAAACATATCAATGAGCAAACTAAAGAGAGAGTCCTAAAGCCTGACTTCCCAGGTCAGCTGGAAAGTAAATGGTTGAGCTTTTAGGTCTGATTTTTCTTGCCCTTCAGTCTAACTGTGGCTGTACTAGAAATTCAGTGGGAGTTGATGCCTCCATCAAGCAGCCGATGCTCAATCTTCCTCCTGCTCTAGCACGGGGCTGAGCCTCCTGGGATGGACAGAGGAAGAGCAGCTGGTTTATGTCAGCATGGCACATGGCCCTGACCTTAGGAGGTTAGAGCAGGAAGGTATGGCTCCTACACTGATTGGTCAATAGTCCCATTGACACATGTTCTGGACTGGGCTTGCCCTGGGCTCTGGGGCTACAGGACTGGCCTGAACATTACCTCTTCCCTTGGGGAGCTCAGTCTGGGGGCTAGTGGATGAATCACAAACAGAAGCCCGAGTCGAGGATATGTGCGTGCATGTGTGCACGCGTGCGTGTGCGTGTGTGCGTGTGTCTCCTTGACTGCACTGAGTCAGGCAGCAGACTGGGTTAGGACAGAACCCAGTCATCCGACCAGGACTTGCAATCCAGGAGGCAGGGCGGTATAATGCGACAGAGGATGTTTTCTGGGGCAAGATATTGACTCCTAAGTACTGTACATGGAAGTGGAATCAAAACGAAAGGGGACTTGCCCACCCCCAGCCCACCCCACCCCAGGTCCAGGCACCCCTGGCTGCTCCTTTTCTAGCTCTATCCAATTCAGTCCGGCAGAACAAGGACAGTTAGGAGCTATTCACTTGAAAGTAATAATGAACAGGCTAAACAAATCTGGGGATTTCAAAATGGAGACCTGTACAGGCAGGTCCACCCAGGCTCCATTTCTCTGACGTTTCCTCCTCGCGTTGTCTTCATCACTGGCCCTTTGTGCCCTTACTTCCTGGAGCTAGAAGAAAACAGCGAGTCTCTTCTGGGAGGGCCCTCAGAGGAGAGGGGAGAGTCCTTTTTCCCGAAACCTGGGCATACATCTCACCTCTCATTGGCCTGAGCTGGGTCATGTGCCCTTCCCTGAACCAATCAGGTGCCAGGAAGATAGGGGCTGTCGGCTTCAGCCATTCAGGCCCCACCCCGTGGCTGACAGCGAGTCCT
Organism: Catagonus wagneri; assembly: GCA_004024745.2. Taxonomy (NCBI): domain Eukaryota; kingdom Metazoa; phylum Chordata; class Mammalia; order Artiodactyla; family Tayassuidae; genus Catagonus; species Catagonus wagneri. The sequence continues at coordinate 18,230,300 of PVHT021183551.1, forward strand.
GCATGAAGGCGTGAATGAGAGCTGGCTGAGGCGGCTCTCCCTGGAAGAGTCTGGGGGGCTCGGCGGGAGGAGGGGAGATGGAAGCTGAGGATATCAAGAGCTGTGACAGATGTCACACCTGAGATGGGTAATAACATCCAATCAATGAGACGTCTTCCCTGTCGCTCTAGCCCTGTATCCCATGTCCTGCCTTGAGTCCAAAGCTGTTGAGGGACACGGAGTCCCCTGTTCCCCTCCACCCTGGCTCGTGACTCCATCCCTTCACCCCCCCCCCCCAGCTGAGATTAACTTCTTCCATGAAGTGTTGGATTCCTAGTATGACCTTGAGCAACGCATAATTGGGTCTTCATGGATTCCCAACGGCGTCTTACACTCACCACGGTCACATCACCTGCAACACTCTTACTGTCAGATTTCCATGTCTGCCCTCCCTAAATAGGTAGGGACACATACACACACGCACAGCTAATGAGTTCCTTGAAAGTATGGACTGAATCTTAATTAATTTCTCTATTTCCAGCTTCTAGCCGCTGCCTGGTTTAGAGAAGGGGCTCAGTAAATATTTGTTGAGTGAATGAATATAAGTTGTTTTTGTTGAATACCTCTTTCTGTGTAGGCATTTGCATTTTTACAAAGGACAAAACTGCAAGCCAAAAAAATGACGCTCCAGTGGTAGAATTTCAGGCACCAGTGAGCTGGGCCTGGAAGTTTCTTCTATTGTTTAGTGCCTGAGGGAGGAAGAGGCTGTCACAGCAGGTGGAATCTTCCATTCATTGCTTTCCAGAGCAAAATTAGGAAAACAATCACATTGTCTCCTGAAAAATATGAATGTGTCATGGAAACAAATGTGTTTCGCTTTGGCTTTCTGGAAGAGGAAACTTCTCGAGGCCTGTCAGCTTTCTCTGTGCCGATTCCAGTCAACAGAACACTTCTCCCTGACATCCCTGTGGGTTGTGAGAGTGATGCCCAGGCTGACTATCATCTCAGCACTGTGACCTCATGGCCACCTGTCATCCCAGCCTTGGGCAGGAGTGAGGATCTGATGTCATCAGGGAGTTGAGGGAGCTGCATTCTGCCACTCAGGTATTTTCATGTGAAGCCCACCGGCCTGGCTGCTTCTCTCATCCTCATCATTGGGGCCCTCCCTGGTCCTCTGGGCCCCTCCAGGTTCCTCTGGCTGAGCCCTCCACCACATGCCCCAGCTCTATGCCCTGACAGCCTCTCTGGCCTCCAGCATGTCCCCCTCCAGCCCACCCTCCACTCTGGCCCCAAGTGATCCCCCACAGCACAGAACTGAAAGGGGCTCTTCTTCTGGAAACCCTTCCCTGACTCCACAAGAGCCTTGAGTCACAGAGAAGCCATAACCAGGTACATGCCAGACAAGTACCTGCCCCACTTTTGCACTTCCTTGAATGCCTTTCCTTCCCCGTTAGCCCGGTGAGCTCTTACGCACTCCTCAAAACCCAGCCCCGACACCCGTCTCTGTGATCCTTACTGTAAAGACGGTCCTCCCCACCCTTATGTCTTCACCAGTGGGCCTATTTCTGTCTCCACGCATGGCCCCCAGGTTTTCCCTCTGCTGAACTTGATCCTCCCAAGGCCAGTTCTCAGCATCTGAAAACAGATGTCAGTATGGGTTTATGGAGGGGATGGACCAATGAATGAATAAAATCATTGCCTCCAAACCCTGTCCTTGCTACTGTTTCAACAGTGGCAGCCATAGTAACCGCATCTGTCGTCTCTAGGGTTTCCTGTAGGCACTGGGCTCTGGGCTCCGGGCTCCATGGTTGGCCCTTTGCCTGTATCAGCTCTGATAACCTCACCACCCCCATGTGAGCTGGCACAGTTATTAGGGCCACTTTACAGATGAGGCCCACTGGGCTCAGAGAGGTCAAGGATCCAGTCCAAAGTCACACAGTGAGAGAGTTAAAAAGCCAGGATTTGAACTCAGGGAGGTCTGGCTCCAAATTCTTCATTTCCTGAGGACCTACTATGTGTCAGGCAATGTCCTATGGTCTGAGGATACAGCAGGGGCAGAACAGTCTAAGTCCCTCCTCTTGAGGAGCTCCTGTTGTAATGCATACGGTGGGGAGAGGACAGTCAACACAGACATATCTACATAATGTTGGGGTGATAAGTACCATACAGAAAAATAGTTGGGGGACAGGGAGTGATAAGCTGAGGTAGGTGATACTCTTGGCGGCATCTGTGCAGACTTGAATGAAGTAAAGGGACAGGCTCTGGTGACAGCAGAGGGAAGCATGTTCCTGGCAGAGGAGACAGCAAGTGCAAAGGCCCTGAGGCCGGAATGGCTAAGCCTGTTTGAGGAACAGCAGGAAGTGGGTATAGCTGGAGCTTGGTGAGTGGGAGACAGAGCAGGTGGACAGGGCCACAGGGTGGTCTTGGGGTGGACTGACACATGGGGAGGGGCGTTTGGTCCATGCCTGGAGTAAAGGAGAGCCTTCCTCAACTCCTGGAAGGCTAGGGGTTGAGGGAGTTTAAAGGTTACCTCTGGCCTCCGGGAGAACCATTGTCAAAGAGGGCAAGGCCAAGGGCAAGCTGGAGGCTGATTGGGAGGCTGGTTGTCTGGGCTACACAGTCCTGGTACCAGGGCTGTTTCCTTGCCAGCTCCACTCAGTGTCCTCCCTAGTCCTGCTGACTCACTTCCCAGTAGCCCTGCATCCCTGAGCCCATCCTGGGGGCTAACCTGTGTCACTCTTTCCCTGAGCTGATCACCTCCCTGAGGCTCTGAGCCTCCCTTAGCCTCTCAGGGCCCGGTTCTGAGCTGAATCCACTGGCTACAGGTCACAGGGGGCCTAAGTTTGCCCTGACCCCCTCTTCCTCGGTCTCCTTCTCTGCCTCTTGGCCTAAGAGCACCTTGTGACTGGTAGCCAGATGTGGCCCACCCCCAGCTCAGCCTTATTGCAGCAGGTGGGGTGAACCCACCCTCAGAGCAGCCTGTGAGGGGTGGAGAGAATTACAAGAACCTGGGTTTAGCCGTTTCTTAGTGGCCTAGAGGTTAAAGGATCTGGCATGGTCACTGCTGTGGCGTGAGTTCAATCCCTGACCTGGGAATTTCCACATGCCGAGAGAGTGTGGCTATAAATAAATGAATAAAAAATAAATAAAAAGAAAAATGAAAAAATACTCAAAAAAAGAAAGAAAGAAGGACCTGGGTTTGAATCCTTACTCTGCCATAAACTTGCTATGTGATGTTAGGCAAGTGTCTCAACCTCTCTGGGCAGCAGTTTCCTTGTCTGTAACGGGGAGATAACAATACCTTCTTCAAGGGACGTCCTGAGGCTGTAACACCACATCAGCAGGTGTAAGGACATCAGCAGCCCCTGGCCAGAGCAGGGGCTCTGTTTCTGTTTCTGTTCTCTCCCACTTCCTTCCTTGAGGATGAGGAGGTGAGGCTCTTCCCCTAACATCACCCAGGAAATCAAGGAATCCTGGTCTGTCTCCATCTCTGGAACAGTGTTCTGGCCACAACATACTGCACTGTGCCTCAGTTTCCTCAGCCATAAAATGGGTATAATAATCATGCCATTTCAAGTTGCTGGTGTAGAGACCAACTGAGTGGATCCCTGTGGAAGGCTTAGAATGGTGCCTGGCCCCCTGTAACCAGCTGTGCGATGTGGCTCTTTTGTGGCCCCCTCCCCATGTCCCCTCAGTCCCTGAACCTCCCAGAGAGTTAATGTCTTAAAGTGACTAACACTTTCCACCCCTCTAAGCATCAGGTTTAACACCACGTTTTGCAAATGGGGAAACTGAGGCCCAGGACACAGAAGGACCAGCCCGATGTCACTGAGAAGAGGGATAGGAGGTGCTGCCTGCAGATTCCTCCTTTAGGATGCTCCCCGTGCGGGGGAGAGTCAGAGACCCCCCCAGGCAGTTGGTGCTGATTTAGAGTCATCAGCAATTATTGGTATTCTTGTCTTGGTGGAGAAATGACAGCTGGTCCCCCCAAGAGAAGTGGGGAAAGGGCAGTGGGGGAGGTGCAGGGTGGCTGCTTCCCTAGAGATATAAAAACAACTCACTATTATGCTGTCAGTGTCTCGGCCCTGCACCCTGTCACTCTTCCTCTTTGCCAGTTTATTAAGTAGCTTCTACTCAGTCCTGGGAAATTTGGGGGGATAAATATGTTCATCATCTTGGTGATGGTTTCATGGGTGTGGACATTTGCCAAAACTCTTCAAACTATACTTTCAGTATGTGCAGATTTATGTACAGCAATTTCAGTGCCATAAAGCTGTTAAAAAAAAAAAAAAGCAGTTGAATACCCCAGAGCCCCTGAATGAGACTGACATGTGGGCACAAGCTCCTTTTTCCCAGCCCATGTGTCATCGACTGATGACCCTATGGAGAAGGTCAGGATGTCTCCATGGTGACATACTCAGGAGCCTGACAAATATTTAACTCCACCCGAACCCACTCATCGCTTCTCTTTCCAATCATAACATTTTGACACCTCTGACGAGCTTGATGAGTCAGGTACACATCAAAGTGTCACTGAGCTGCCTGGCAGGACCCTGCCTGTGTGTCTGGAGCTGAGGGGTACCCACAGGAGGACATTTTGTCCTGAGCTTGTCAGAGAGGCTGTTCCTCAAGGTGGGAGAGCCCCAGAGGTCATGGGGAATTGACCACTAGCAGTTCTCCCCACCTGTCTTTTTTTGTTGTTGTTGTCTTTTTTTAGGGTCACAACTGAGGCATATGGAGGTTCCCAGACTAGGGGTCAAATCAGAGTTGTAGCTGCTGGCCTATACCACAGCCACAAAAATGTCAGATCCGAGCCACATCTGTAATCTATACCACAGCTCAGAGCAACTCCAGATCTTTAACCCACTGAGCAAGGCCAGGGATCAAACTCTCATCCTCATGGATACTATCTGGGCTCGTTATCACTGAGCCATGACAAGAAATCCTCCCACCTGTCTCTTAAAAGGCCCGTTTACCAGTACTCAGTGTGTGATGGGCTGAACAAATTCATCTAATTGGTCCAGCTGACTGGAAGAGCTGCTAATTGGTTCTATGACTGGCCTGCTGCAGCTATAGGCAGCTGTCTGATTGGTTGACTGTGATAAATACCTTTATCCTCAACCCTAGGTTATTCCGAAGCATCCGTCATCCTATTGTTTATTTATTCTGCCTGGGGCCCACAGAGGCAGACTAGCAGAGGCCCAGAGCTGTGGAAAATGCCTGGGGCATTTGCCACTTCTAGGGGTCCTGGTGACGAGGGTGGGCAGTCTGGTCCTAGCCTCCATCCCTCCTTCTTTTCCCACCACCATGCAGCGAACGCGATGAGGTAGATTCAGACTTTTCTGCTTCCCCCGCAAGGCCTGTCTCCCCACCTTTTGATGGCTGCCACTGTCTTTGCCCACAGTGCTTGGGCAGAGTAGAGCTGGGCCATCAGCTCAGGGATCTCCCCCTCCCCCTCTCTGTGATTTAGGGGCACTGCAGTCGCACCAAGGAGGCCCTTATTTCCTCCAAATCATGCAGATGACATCTGAGAGTTTGACTTTCCAGACCCCTCCCCCCACCCGCCGGAGGACTGCTGGTGACAGAATCTTCTTTATGAAGGGGAAGCAATTCTGTGTAGCACAGCTGGTCCTGCCCACCTGGCGCACATGACCCAGCTTCAGCCAATCAGATTGTGCCCTGAGATTCCACATGTGGACACTTGGAAGAAGGTGGTTCCTCTTTCCCTAGGAATGCAATCTGTAGGGACCATGGAGGCCTGGGAAGGCTGCATCTTCCCACAATAAGGAGAAAATCTGCCTGAGAAAGGGGTCAACACACACAGAGCAGAGCAAAGAAAAGATAGGAAGGAAGTAGAATGCCTGCCTCCACCCGTCCCTGAAGCCAGTTCCACCTCCCTGTATTTTCCAGTTTTGTGGGTCAGTAGATCATTATACCTCTGCTCAAACTCTCTGGGCTCTGCTCCTGGCAATAAAAGATTCTGCCTAAAACAAGTGGCAATAAAGGGGCAGAACCAAATTCCAGAAGAGAAACGAGGCCCAGAGTGAAGAAGCAGAGAAATTTCAGAGCTGAGGTATCAGAACAGTGGACCGCGTCACCAGCAAGGGCAACCAGCTGTCAGAGAGGCTAGATGCAGAGGCCCCAGCTGTGCTGATCTATAAGGCCCCCATGAGCCCTGCTCCCCTAGGCTTGATGAACTGTGCGTTTGCATCTGCATCTGGCTATTTCACTCATGCCCATTCCCTGACTGGCCCCTGTTGGCATTCAGAGCAGGGATACTTGGTAACATGTAATAGCAATGCAGCATTCTAGAATCATAGAGCCATACAATCTTAAAATCACATTTTAGAATTATAGAATCTTAGAATTCATTACTTATTTGATAAATATTTTCTGAATGCCCCCTTTGTGCTGGGTGTTAGAGATACAAGGCTGAAGAAGACATGCAGCTGTCTCTGCCCTCATAGATGGTCCATACTAGAATCACAGAAACTCAAGTGTTGAAGGGGCTCGAGGGAATTTTTCAGCTTCATCATTTTATCTCCCCAGAGAAGGAAGGAAAGGTTGGGCTTTTAGAAGGACTGGCCTGGGAGGGGAGGTCAGAAATGGGTGAACTTGGAAGATTTTTCTGACCCAGAGGAAAAAAAATCAAGACAGGTAAGGGAGTTCCCTGGTGGCCCAGTGGGTTACAGATCTGACATTGTCTCTGCTGTGGAGCTGGTCACTGCTGTGACGTGAGTTCTGTCCCTGGCCTGGGAACTCTCATGTGCTGCAAGTGTGGCCAGAAAAAAAAAATCAGGACAGGAAGGAAAGAGCATGGCACCTCATCTAGTCCAAGGCTGTGGTCCCCACATCCTTCTCACTATCTGCTGTTGCCCCAGGCATCTGCCTCAGGATGAGTCGCTACCCAAAGGCCATGGTGGAGGGAAGGAGGAAGGAGGTGAGCCCTGCCAGAGGCTGCTGAGAACAGATTTCTTGTGGGTAACAAGGATCTTGGCTGCCTGTCGCCACTCACCATTGCTGCCTCTTCCACCTCCGGGATGCTCACCTGTGGGTTGAAGGCCACCCAGGGGTGGGTACCAATAGGCCTTTATGTGAATGTCTTGCATGATCCTCAGAGGGGCCAAGCCCAGCTCCTGCTGCCCAGCCTGGTTCCTTCAGGAAGAGCCTCCCTAGAATGATGCTAATGACTGAGTCCACCTCTGTCTGGGCTGTTTTTCTTTAAACCCTAGAGAGAAAGTTATCCCAGGTTCTATTTTTAAACCTTAATTATGCAATCGCTTCAACAAAATAAAGGATGTGAAGGATGTTTACTTTCTTAGTTACAAGTGTGAGAGTTTAATTTTATAAAACAAAAAGTGAATGGGCTCTTTCAGCCAAATCTGCTGAAGGAATTGCAATTATGTTATGTGCCAAACTTATTATTGCATATTTCATTTTTCAGGATGGTTCATGCATATGGTTGACAAAAAGTAGTGTAGAGAGGCCAATAATGAAAAGTAGTGGCCTCTTGAACTTCTCACTTTGGGTTCTGCTTGCCAGTGGTAACCAGTTTTAACTTGTTTAGCTGTTTCTTTCACCAGTTTCCTGATAAAGCTAAATAATATGTTTGTACCACCATCTCCTGGCTTCCCACTATGATAACTGAGGCTTAACTCATTCTACCAACTCGTCTCCCCTTCTGCCAACATTATTACATTTTTAGTTCTTCTTTTGGTTACCTTGGAAACTTTAAGTAATGAGCTCATACATTTCTTGCTCTAAAACTAATGGTATGAGTTTTAAAGTAAAGGGGAGTAATGTTTATTGGCCCATGGAACCAGAAAATGCAGGGGCAAAACTCACTTCTTTGGTGGCTGGATCTGAGCTCTAGCTCCTGCCTTCAGACTCCTATCTTTATGTTCCCTTCTGCTGATCTCACTCTCAAGCAGGCTTTCTCTACCTTGTGGGAAAGATGGTTTAAATGATCTAGTCTTTGTAATGAAAGGGTTCTGCCTAAAATAAACCATCCTCAAGTGTCAATTCCATATCCCTAAAGGGAAGTGATCCCTAGGACTGAGATGTGCAATGTGTTTGCCAAGGCCAAGCTCCTAACCACACAACTTTGTAACAAGTTTTTATTAAGTTGTTACTTTGTGCCAGGCGCTGAACTACCATGTAAGGTAAGACCAGCAAAGTCTCTAACCTCATGGAGTTGTCAGTCTAGTCTGGCAGACAGATACTACAAAATAGCATCATATAGATTTGCAATTGTAATAAATGCTATAACAGGTGGAATTCTATGAATGTCAAACAAAGGGTTTGCCCTTGTCACAGAAGATGACAGAGGACATCCCTGAGGGGATGATGGATAAACTGGGATTAAAGGGTGAAGGGTATATTGTGGAAAGTGGGGCCAAGAGAGCACTAAAAGCAGAAGGAGTAGCCTCCCAATGGCAGGAAGAAGAGTGTCACAACAATTTGACTGGCTGCTGATTCTAGTGAGAGGCAATGGAGGTCACATGACAACTGAATTACATCTTTAAAGTGTGGTCAATCCAGAATTCCATATCCAGCACAAATATCATTCAGGAGTAAAAGTGAAATAAGGACATTTTCAGATAAAAGAAAACTAAGGGATTTTGTTACTGGCAGAACCGAACTATAAGAAACACTGAAGAAAGTTCTTTAAGCTGAAGGAAAATGGTGCCAGATGGAAATTTAAATATTCAAGAAAATATTGAAGAACAGCAGACATGAGAAATGTGTAAGTATAAACGACTATTTTTTTTCATTTTAATTTCTTAAAATACATTTGAGTCTTTAAAGCAAAAATATATCTTGTTGCATCGTGGAATTTGTAATGTATGTAGATATAATACATATGACAACTATATCACAAGGTAAATGAGGGCAGAAAACGGACTTACACAGATGGGAGGTTAAAAGTCACAGTTGTATTTTGCAATCTTTAGATCAGTCACTTAAAAAGTGAATACAAATAGGTATAGCTCAAATACCGGTGGAGAAATAAAAATGAAATTCTAAAAATAACATGTTGATCTAATTCAAAAGAAAGCAGGAGAGGAGAAATAGAGAAAAAATAATGGCAAAATTAGAAGAGATGAACCTAAAATTGAGAGTAAAATGCCAACAGTTACCCCAATCTCATCATTTTTATTTTTATTTTTTAATTTTGGCTGCACCTGCAGCATGAGGAATTTTCCAGGCCAAGGACCAAACCTGTACCATAGCAGCAACCCAAGCTGCAGCAGTGACAACACTTGATCCTCAACCCAAACAAAGAAGCTTCCTATGGTTAATAGGGTAGAATTCCTATTGTGGCTCAAGCAGTAACAAACCCAACCAGAATCCATGAGGGTGCAGGTTCGATCCCCAGCCTCACTCAGTGGATTAAGGATCCGGCGTTGCCGTAAGCTGTGGAGTAGTTCACAGATGTGGCTCAGATCCTGCATTGCTGTAGCTGTGGTGTAGATCAGTCACTTAAAAAAGACTTGGCTTGGATCCCATGTTGCCATGGCTGTGGTGTAGGATGGAGGCTACAGCTCTGATTTGATCCGTAGCCTGGGCACTTCTATATGCCACAGATGTGGCCCTAAAAAAAAAAAAAAGGCTAGAGAGCCCCTTTTCCCTCTCTTCTACCACATGTTTCTCACAAACCTTCCCGGAAGGTGAGCAAGGGCCGTGGTTCTACCCACTTTCCTGGTAAAAAAACATCCACGGCTCAGACAGAGGCACTGACCTGCCTGGGGTCACAGTAGGTCATAGGTAGCATCCTGGTGGGAAGCTCATCCTTCCACTCACATCCATTGGGCTTTGCTGCCCTCCCCCCGCCAATCCTGGCTCTGACGGGAGGGGAGTTGGGGGTGCTCAGAGGCTTCATATTTCTTCCCTGAATCTCTTCCCTGCTGGGACACAGCACTGAGCTGCCCATGTTCCGGCTTGAATAAGAACTAGAAAAGGATGAATCTCGAGTTGGAAAAGGGGATTAAACCTCAGTGGGGACTCACAGTCCAGATGGGGAGAGGATCATGAGAACAGGGATCCAGCTCTGGGCTCCAAGAGAATGGGCTGAGGAGACGGTGGGCAAACTACCAAGGATGCCGGCAATCACAGGACACAGTGTGGCACAGTGCTAGGGGGGTGTCCTTTATGTGTCTGAGTCCTCAACCAGCCAGATGGAGGGGCAAGGACCCCATCGTACAATGAGGAGGGTGGGTCCCCAGGGGGAAGCAGCTGGGGGTGGGAGTTCACGTCAGGGCAGGGATGCAGAGCTAGGATTTCAACTTCTGCCCAGGGACATGCGGGACAACGGCTTAGAGGATGGGCAGGACCTATCCTGGGGCGTGGAGACTTGGACGGGTATGTTGGTTGGCTTCTTTCCACACAGAATCACTGTGAGATGGGCTAGCTGGTTTGGGAAGCAGTGAGCACCGTCTGTGACGGGGTCGAGCAGAGGCTGGGAGACCAGCCCCAGGGCTGCTGGAACTGAGAGGGTGTCCAGGGAAGGACTCAGCAGGTCCTGGGTTCAGTCTCGGATCTGACTTCCTCCTGGCTGTTGGAGACAGGTCGTTCTGGTGGGAGAGGATGCTCAGATCGGAGGTGCCATGAGCGAGTGCTTTACTGAATCCTCGCAACCCTGTGAGGAAGGCGCCACCATCCGCCCATCTTACAGATGCAGAAACCAAGGCCCAACACATTAAATAGCTTGTCCAGTCACAGACGGGGTAGGGGTGCAGCCCAGATTCACACCCAGTCAGGATGATTCTTGGAGTTGAGCCTGTCACCACCCTGCCCTGCTGCTGCTGTGACGACGACAACAGCCAACATATGCTGAGCTCCTCCTACACGAAAGCACGGGGCCAAGGGCTTCCAGGCCTCATCTCACGGAATCCTCTTCTCTGACCTCTGAGGGGACCATTTCCACACCATCTTTTTCACTCCCATCTTTTGCCCCAAGAACAGATGGGAGGTTATGGTCCAGAGCGATCAAGGTACTTGCTTCAGGTCACCCAGGGTGCAAGAGGTGGGGACAGGACTCATACTCAGGCCCAGCTGAATCCAGAGCCTGTGCCATCAGTGACATTAGCCTGACCCCAGTGACCAGGTGATTGGGAGGGAAGTTGGACAAGGTTGGGGTGTGCTTCCTTTCATGGGGAATCTGCATTTCAGGAGGGTTTTAGCAGGGGTGGTACTTCCCCCAAGTCTCCCCACACTCACGGTGGAGACCCAGGTGCCTGGCAGGTGGTGGCTGCCGATCAGCCGAAAACCCTCCTCTTCCCAGAGATGCTGTTGTGGGCCCTGAGCCCCACGGAGATCTCTCACCTTGACCCAGGCATGGACAGAGTGCCCAGAGTCTCCTCCTCAGGGCTGGGTCCACCCACCCCAGTGGATGTCTGGAAGGCCAGCCCCAGGCCTGACCCCCTCAGCGGGGATCTGAGCTCATAAGTTTGGGTCCGTGCTGGCTGATTCTAAAAGAAAGCCCGCATTTGGAGGGGCTCTGGGATTTTCTCTGTGCCCCTGCCTCAGCAGCCCTCATCCTCTGCAAACTCCAGGCACTCAGCCAGCCTTGGGAGGGGTCTTCCAAGTTTCCCGGCAGGGATTGGCTGGGCCTGAGCCTTTCTAAGGGAGTGGCGGCTGAGATCATCCTGTGTAAGAGGACACGGGAGCCCTGGGACCCAGGATAAACAAACTGTCCTCAAACAGAGCTCCAGTGGGCAAATGTCCCAAATTCCTGCCCAGTGGGCATAGACTAAGCTGTTCACGGGAGCAGAGTGGAGGCGGTGGCTGTGGACGCGTGCATGACGATAAACCTCACCCTTGTCAGAGTGGGTTCCCGTAGCCTCGTCCGATGTCCCTGCAGCCCCAAGATACTGTGATTCTATGAATTTTGAAATTTAGAACTAGATACTGGCCAGGCCCTGAGGGATCGGCTGTGTGCCATCAGTTCCCCGATGGCTCCAACGGCCTCCAGACACTTCCGCCCGAGTCACAGCGGAAACCCACATGCAATACGAGGGTCTCAGCCAATGATCCCTTATTGGAGATGTGGACCCTGCTTCCGGCTTCACGATGACTCTGTCTCTGATGCTGGATGGTCCCCCTGCCCCACCCTGCCAGCCACAGAGCTCCATCGAGTTCGGTGTATTTTTCCACGGCCTCTGAGGGTTGCCTTTCTCTCTGTGTCTCAGATAGGCAGGGTGGAAGGATGCAGGTCTGGCTTTGACCACTGAGTAGAGCCAGAGTCTCCCTTCTCTTGAATGTCTCTCATTTGTTAATTCAAGAAAAACCCTCTGCTCCAGGTGCCTGCTCTGTGCCCTGCTCTGGGTATGTCAGTCCTCTCCTTCGAAGGGCCCCCAGTCCACATGGGCGGGGGGAGATGGGGACACACACCATCTTTGAAACAGCGTCCTGAGGTCTCCAATGACAAGGACCCAGAGGAAAATGGAAACTGGGGTGGGAGGAGGTCCTGGGGTCTAGGGTTCTGGACTCTGGGCTTGTCAGAGCCACAGGATTTGGCGTAGCCACCACCTCCTCCCTCCCTCCCTAGCTTTGTTTCTTTCATTTAGTCACTCATTCCATGTTCCTTGCTCACGGGTTGTGATACTGTAGCATCAGGTGGCCATGACCTTGTGGAGTCTGCAGCCAGTGGAGAAAAGACGCACTGAATAAATCTCTGTCTATATCATTAATCCCTTGCATGGAGGCAAGGACCATGCAGGAGAGGGCTTCAGTGCTCTGAAAGAGTCACGATAATGTGGATTTCACCTGCTCAAGGAAGGTGAGGAAGAGCCACAGGGACCAGGAACGTGATCTAGGCAGAGAGAAGGGCATGTGTAAAGGCCCTGTGGCGAGTGGGAGCTGGTACATTCTGGGGGCATCAGGCAGCCTCCATGTGCGGTCATCACCCCTTTGGCCCAGAGATTCTGGGTGTCATGGGGCGGGGGACCTGGACAGAGCAGGGTCCTCTACAGTGTGGGATCCCTGGCACGGCCTCTTGCCCAGGTCTGAAGATGGTATGATCCAGCCCTGTTCCACCTGCCAGCCCATCTGCTGGGTTCTGCAGTGGGAAGGACCCAGAAGGTTGGATGAAGCTATTAGGAAGAGCGAGACTCACAGAGCTCATTCCAAGGCCATGGACACAGGGTCAAAGACAGGACCAGACTTAGGGCCTGGAGCTCCCTAGTGGAGTCAGCTAAAGAAGGGACCTGAGCTCAAGGGAGCTGCATAGGTGAGAGGTGCAGGTAGGGCCTTACCTGGCTGCAACTCAGGTTCAAGGCAGGGTTGAGAGACACACATTCACTGCATCACTTTCTCTGATTTCTCAATTTGAAATGGAGGCCGTGAGCACCAGTAAGAAGCAGGTAATTACAGACAGCTCGATTGCAAAGCAATTCAAGCCCCCACCTTCCTGGCCCCATGAAATTGCCTGGGTTTACACACACGCAGAGCCATATTTCACGCTGTAAATGAGTACATTTTTAGGAGCCGCAACTTCCCAGGAGTTCATGAATTTCCTAGAATCATCACTCTTTCAAGATCTTCCATGAGACAGAATAATGAGCAAGAGAGACTGTCATTTAAAAGAAAACAAAAGGAAGGGAAAAGGGAATAGCTCATGCTGTGGAAATTCTACTTTTTATGTGTGTAGAAAAAATTCTGCTTTTTTATAGGAGGTGCCTTAAAGAATTGGCCCATTTTCCCAAATAGCTGGTGAGGAGGGCGTCGGCGGGGTGTGTGTGCACAGCCTGAATCCTTCATAGCTGCCCCGGTCGATGCTGTGCTCTGGTCATTAACCAGGTGGAGGAGAATAACCGTCTCAGTGGGATACTTAAAGTAAATGGACAGTTTCACGAGCACAGAGTCCATCTCCGCAGAAGAAGTTCAGGCCAGACCCGCCCTGTCAAAGCTGGACAGCGAGACAGGAGATGGCCAGGGGGCGGGAGAGGGGCAGGCACCGATCCCACAGGAAATTCTGGAAAGAACACGTGGAGCAAATGGTCATTGCGGGAACAACAACCCTCCTGGGGGTTCGGGGCTTCACCAAGAGGCCCCTGCAGAGACCCCAGCTCGGGGTGACACCGGCTCGCTTCAATGCAGGGCGTCTTCGGTGCAGACCCCGAGCCAAGCTCATTCCGAGAATCAGCTCCCTGGGTCCTCACCTTGACCTGGAGGGAGGTGCTACCATTATCCCCATTTTGCAGATGAGGAAACTGAGGCTCAGGGAAGAGGAGGGGCTTGCCCAGGGTCGCACAGCTGGGAGGCAGGGGAGCAGGACCCAAGTTCCAGAAACATGACTGTGGTGTCCTGGCCTGGGTTGGGTGGGGAGGGCCTGGGCTGGCCTGTTGTGTATTTCAGGTGATGTTACTCCCACTGCTGTCCTGGGGGTGCTGTCACCCCTGATAGACACTAAATGTATCTCCCCAGATTCATATGCTGAAACCTAACACCCCAAGTGGAGGTATGAGGAGGCGGGGCTTAGGTCTTGAGGGTGGGGCCTGATGAAGGGACGGGCACCCTAAGAGAAGCGATCCCAGAGACCTCCCTCACCCTTTACATTGTGTGAGTTTATATCTGGAAGGAGCCTCTATGAACCAGACACGGGGGCTGCTGCTGCCTTGATCTTGTACTTCCCAACCTCCAGAACCATGAGGAATACCTTTTGTTTAGAAGCCATCTCATCTATTATAATTTGGACCTAGGAAGTCAGGGTCCTCTGCCTTTTTTGTTGTTGTTACTTTAGGGCCACACCCACGGTATATGGAGCTTCCCAGGCTAGGGGTCATATCAGAGCTGCAGCTGCTGGCCTACACCACAGCTCATGGCACACCCGATCCTTAACCCACTAGGAGAGGTCAGGGAGCGAACCCGCAACCTCATGGATCCTAGTTGGGTTCATTAACCACCCCGAAGTCACAAAGGGAAGTCCTAGGGTCCTATGCCTTTGAGCTGCCAGGGCTGCCACTCCCAGTCCACTTACACAGGAGGCACCTCACAGGCACCCCTCCCCACTCAACATTATTCTCTGGGAGTTCCCGTAGTGGCCCAGTGGTTAACGAATCTGACTAGGAACCATGAGGTTGCAGGTTCAATCCCTGGCCTTGCTCAGTGGGTTAAGGATCCGGTGTTGCCGTGAGCTGTGGTGTAGGTTGCAGACGCGGCTCGGATCCCGCGTTGCTGTGGCTGTGGCGAAGGCCGGCAGCTACAGCTCCTGTTAGACCCCTAGCCTGGGAACCTCCATATGCCGCGGGTGCGGCCCTAGAAAAGGCAAAAAGACAACAAAACAGAACAAAAACAAAAACAAACAAACAAAAATTATACTCTGAAGCCCCCTGCTTGGACCCATCTGCCCCTTCCCAAAGTTTCTTTATGTGCCTACAGGGGCACAGCTTCGTTCCCAGAATCGCTTCCACTTGCATCTCCTGTTAGGAGGGGTACAAGGGAGGTCCCCTCAGGGGGCTGGCAGCAGAGCTGGGGCACACGCAGTGCTGCAGGTCACACCCGTTGCTGCTGAGCTGCTGATCCTCAGCTGGAAGCAAGTGCAGCCTGCAGTTTCTCTCCATTCCCCTCAGATCTTCCTTCAGTTCTCTGACTTCTGGGCTGGGTGTGTGTGTGTGTGTGTGTGTGTGTGTGTGTGTGTGTGTGTGTGTGTGTTCAGCTCTATGACAAAGGGGCCCTGTGCCTGCACATATGCTTGTCACCAAGATCAGAGTCAGCTAGAATAGACACGTGTTCGGCCCACTCTCATGGGCTTCCATCCTGCTTGTGATCTCCCCTGCCTGCCTGCGGACTTTGGGCTCGGCATCAGACGTGGATAGAGCCTTGCTTAGCCAGGTGCACTGCTACTAAAAAAAAAGCTGACTCCCTCTAATAAATCCCTTAGTACACACACACACACACACACACACACACACAATTTGCTACTGGTTCTGCTTCTCCGGATGAACTTCAATACAAGGTGGGAACTATTAACATTCCTGTTCTACAGATGATGACATCGAGGTGTAGAATGCTAGTTTCACAAGTCCACAGATGGAGAGGAATTTTACCCCAGGGTGTGTTATACCCAGAATCTCACCAGATAACTGATTTAGATGATTTAGATCCTGACATTTGGGGTTTTTGAGCTGATGAGCTTTAGATAAGATTTTTCACTCTCAATTGATGCTATAAATGGGTTGAAACTTTGGGAAATGCTGGGATGGAGTGAATGAATTTTGCATGTGGCATAGACATGAATCGTTGGAGGCCAGAGGACAGACTCTGGCAGGCAGAATAAGGGCTGTCCAAAGCTATCCACATCCTAAAGTCTGGAACCTGTAAATATGTGGCCTTACATGTCCAAAGGGACTTTGCAGATGCCATTAAATTAGAGTTCTTGAGATGAGGAGATTAACTTAGATGTTTGAAGTGGGCCTGATATAATCACAAGGGTCCTTAAAAGTAAGAGAGAGAGTCAGAGGCAAGTGAGTTGGAGGAGATGTGGTGACAGAATCAGATCGAAAGATGTGGGGCTGTGAGTCAAGGAAAGTGCGTAGCCTGGAGAAGATGGAAAAGAGAAGGAAACAATAAATTAAAAAGGAAGCGAAAAGGGAGTTCCTCTCGTGGCTCAGCGGTTAATGAACCTATTATCCAAGAAGATGTGGGTTTGATCCCTGGCCTTGCTCAGTGGGTTAAGGATCCGGCATTGCTTTGAGCTATAGTGTAAGTCGCAGATGTGGCTTGACTGATTGGACCCCTAGCCTGGGAACTTTCATATGCCGAGGGTGTAGCCATTAAAAAAAAAAAGGGAACTGAAAGGAAAATTCTCCTGGACCCTCCAAAAGGAATGGAGCTCTACTGACCCATTTTCAACTTCTGATCTCCAGAACGTTAAGATAATATATTTGTTGCTTTTTAAATAGACTTCATTTTTTTAAAGAGCAGTTTGGGGCCTACAAAAAAAAAATTGGGAGGGAAGCACTGATACATCCCCCACCCCCACGCAGGCCTACCCTCTGCCATTACCAACGTCAGTCACTGGAAAGGTACCTTCGTTACTCAGGTCGGGCCTACGTGGACATCATAATACCCCTAGTCCATAGTTCACTTTAAGTTTTATTCCTTTTTTTTTTTTTAGGGCCGCACCCACGGCATATGGAGGCTCATGGCTAGGGGTCGAATCAGGGCTGTAGCCATTGGCCTACACCATAGCCATGGCAATGCAGGATCTGAGCCACGTCTGCAACCTACACTCCAGCTCAAATCCCTAACCCACTGAGAGAGGCCAGGGATCGAATCCGAACCCTCGTGGTTCCTCGTCGGATTTGTTTCTGCTGCACCACTATGGGAACTCCTCAGTTTCGTTCTCGATGTTGTACAGTCTACGGATTTGGACAAATGTGTAATGATATATGTTCATCAGTGTACTATTGTACAGAAGGGTTTTTACAGTTTTTTTAAGTCAATGAATTTTCTTACATTTATAGTCATACAGCGATCATCAGTATCATACAGAGTATTTTTCATTGCCCTAAAAATCTTCCAAGCTCTGCCTTTTCTTCTCTCCCCCCACCCCCACCATCCCTGGGAACTACTGATCCTTTTTGTCTCCACAAGGTTGTCTTTTCCAGAGTGTCATATAGTTGGAAAAAAAATCAGTAAGGACTCTTTCTGCCTTTTGTGCTTTTAATTGAACATTTTATATGATTCCGTTTCTATCCCTTTTTCACATATTGATTATACTGCTCTTTGTCTTTTTTTTTTTTAAAGTGTCTTCCCAAGAGTTTGCAATTTACATTGACAACTGTTCCAAGTCTCCTTTCAAATATCACTGTACCACTTCATGGGTTCTGTGAATACCTTGTAATAACAGAGTAACCTTAATTTCTTCCTCCCATCACTTGTACTATTTTTGTCATTCATTTCACTTATATATGAGCATACATAAGCGTGCGTGTGTGTGTGTGTAGTGGAGCTATAAACAGTTGACCCTTGAACAACACAGGTTTGTTTGAGCCATACAGGCCCACTTATATGTGGAGTTTTAGTAACACAATATTTTTGTCATTTCATCAATTTGCTAATATATAAAATCTGAGGATTTCAAAAATCTAGAGTTCTGTGTTTTTTGTTTGTTTGTTTTGTTTCAATCAGAAGGCGACATTCTCCCAGCAATTGGCAGCAGGAGCCAAGACATAGCCTGCAGCCTATGTGGGTCGCTTGTGATGCCTGCTTGACCCATGAAGATCCTTGAGGCCTCCTGATGTCCCAGAGTCCCCAGGCTGCTCTGGAAAGATGGGTAAACGGCACCCCCTCTGTCCTCCCTACCCTGGAATGTCATATATTTGAGGGCAGGAACTGTTGTTGTGTCCACTGCTGTATCCTCAATGCTTAAAACAATTCCTGGCACATAGTAGGTGCTCAATTAACATTTGTGGAATTTGTTGACTCAGTGAGTCAGTGGGGTAGAGGCAAAGCCAGGGCTCAGAGCCTCATAGCCCGATTCCCAGGCCAGGAGCCTCCTTAGCCCCAGTGGTTTGTCCCCTGACTCTGGGGCCCCACTACAGGGCTCTGATCCCAGAATGCCCTCATTCATAGGCACATACTTAGCCTTTGCCTCTGTCAACTCAGATGCCGTATAGCCTGTTCCAAGTTAGCCCTGGAGAGGAAGGTGAGTCTTCTGCAGAAACCATCACTTATCACCATCTTTTCTGAGCACAAGGACTGTCTTTAACATTTAAAGAAAGTGTAGGAAACCCTCTCGCTACATGCTGTCCATTTAAGCGGGAGGTGGTGGGGAGCAGGGGTGAGGCCATGGTGTTGGGCAGACCTGAGATCAAATGCGCAGTGCACTGCACTCTGGCTTTGCGTCTTTGGACAGGGAGCTTAGTCCTCTGAGCTTCAGTTTGCTCACCCATAAAATGGGGATAATAACCATACCTACCTCCAGGGGGTGTTGCAAAGATGAAATGAAATAATCCAGGAAAATTGCTAAACTCTGTACCTGGTACACAGTTGGTGCTCAAGAGTTGGTGGCTGTTACTGTTACATCACTGCCCCAACTGCCACTGTTAGATCCCAAAGGGAGAGGACATGCACAAAGGACAGAGGCTGCCAGAAACGCTGGAAACGCTTCCTGTAAGTTTCCCTGTCATTGTCATTGCAGCGGCACACATCCAATAGGGTGGCGATGTGCCATGTGCCAATTATTCCGTCGACAGATGGCGCTGGCCCCCAGGTAAGTTCAAGAGCTCCTTGTGATCAGCACCCCCAGGAGTTCTGGGGCCCCAGGTCAGGAATCTCAAAGATGATTCCAATCGAAGCCCATGGGGATTCCTATCATTCACAGTGAGGGTGGCGGCACAGTACCAGGGCCCCCGGGGCCAGCCTCCTGTCTCTGCCCACTCTACCTCTTCCAGCCAGGGTTCCAGGCCCCGGGCAGCTTAGAGCATTTCCTGAGCCTGGGAGAGAAATCCTCCCCCGTTCACCCGCTCCAACCCCGGGCACTTGCGGCTGAGCTTTGTGGCTCTCTTCCTTTCCAATGAATACATAATTGCCTCCCGGGATGGGCTGAGATGATGGTTGTAATAAAACCGCTTCATTACATCCCTCTACACAGAGCCGTTTAATGAACATGCGGCTGCAGGCCCTCCATGGCCCCTGAGCCAAATGCAAATGAAACACAGAGCGCAGCATCATTTAATTAGCTGGGGGGTGGGGGGAGATGGGGAGAAGGAGGTGCCATTAGGGAGCGGCACAGGGACAAAAGTTATGTTGGGGGGAGGGGGCCGCAGAGAGGATGAGGGAGGGCAGGGAGGAGGGGAGAGTTGAAAAGATGAGATTATAAAATGATATCATTTCAGCCACTGGACTCAGCTGGGCTCGAAGCTCTCAACCCTTAGACGTTTTAGATGAATGAGCCAGGAGATGCCTCATTTTCGCTCTGTTTTGTTTAAATCTATCGGAGTCGGATTTATGTCCCTGGAGCTGAAAGTGTCCTGAAAGATAAAGCACACTGCTGGCAAAGGAAGGGCATACGAGAAGGCCCTGAGGATAGAGAGCCGCCGTCTACTCAGAGAGCCCAGCTAAGGCCCGTGAGTCTGAAGCGTGGCGAACGAGGCAAGATGAATGCTCTGCATCAGGATCGGAGGGGCCAGGAAGGCTGAGCCGAAGCTGGGCCACGGTGAGGGCCAACTGGAGACGGAAAGACCTCGTGCACTCATGCGGCTTCTGCCTCCAGCAGTGAGCATCCCCCACAGGCTTCAGTTCTCAGTAGCCTTGCTTCTCAGGCTCCCCAGATCCCACCTGGTCCACTCCTAGGAAGTCCCCAATCAAAGATCCAGGACTCCATTTCTCTTTTATTGGCCAAGTCGTGCATGAACACCTTTCTTCTTTTTAGGGCCACACCTGCAGCATATGCAAGTTCTAGGGTTGGGGTTGAATCGGAGCTGCAGCTGAGGCTTGTGCAACACCGGATCCGAGCTGCATCTGTGACCTACACTGCAGCTCACAGCAATGCCGGATCCTTAACCCACTGAGCAAGCCCAGGGACTGAACTGCATCTTCACAGAAATAACATCAGGTCCTTAATCGCTGAGCCACACGGGAACTCCTCATGTATGTATTGCATTCTCATGTGTGTACATGGTACAGTGTCTAACCACGTAGATAAAGGAAATAGCCTCACGTCACAGATGAGGACAGGGGCGTCCTCTGACTCACCCGAGTTGCTGGCAGGGTGGCAAGAAGTGCTGCATGTGAAGCTTGTAGCCCAAGCTGGGCACACAGAAGGTGCCCCGTGATGTCGCCTGGAGCTAGGATGCCCTCACCACATTGGGGTACCTGTCTGTTTCTCTGGATGCTCCTGCACTCACCCAGGAGTCCCTTAAAGGCAAGGACCGGATTGATTCACGGCCTTTCCCCAGGCACATGGACGGGCCCCGTGAGGAGTCAGAATGAGCAACGTTTAGTGAATGGACCCACAAAGGAGGAAATGGAGTGCGGGCATTTCCACAAAGGAGGGTCTCTGAGGGTAGCGGGTGGGTGGAGAGGTGACCCCAGATCTCTCCCAAGTCCCTACAGTGGAAGGCTAAAAGGCACCCCTGAGTGGCCGCCAAACAGAGTTTGTTTCCACACGGTGGGATTTCAGCGCTGAACCCCTCCTGTCAAAGAGGGAGGGGTTCTATCGTCTGCCTTCTGTCCAAGTCCAGCCTCTCTGCTTGTCATTTGTGCTCCACTGTGCTTGTCAGTGGAGACGTGGCCCCCGGTTCTCCGAGCTTCCTGCGGGCGAGTTCCCAGGAGCAGGTGTCTTTCCGCTGCTCACACTTGTCCCCTGCACTCAGTCACCTCTGCGGCCCCCACAGGGCGCCCCTGCCCGTGCCCTCGGCAGAAGTCCCTGTGCTCTGCAGTCCCCACACCCGCAGTGTGTGCCCTCTGGTCCCTGCTGGGGAGAGAACAAGGGTCACTCTTAGAAGATCTGGTTCCTGCACATTCTATTTTCACCAAAACCTCCCCCCACGTTCATCCTGTGCCTGAAGGGCCAGCGTGTGCAAACCCATTTCTCACTCTCCCGCCCGCTTTCCCTCTCTCACCAGCATGTGTCTGGGAAATGGCCCCTCACGGAGAGACTGTGAAGCCATTATTTCAGCGCAAGTGAACAGGTCACGCTGGCCCTCTGGTCTCCGTGCCGGGAGAAAGCAGCCATAAAAGCCCGGACACTTCAGGGCTTGTTCAAGATCTTTCCACAGCACGCCATCAAAAACAAAGTTTCTAAAGAGACTGGTCATATGTTGTCTTTGAGTAGAGACATGAGTCAGGGCAGAAGGGAAATTCACAGGGAAGTTTCAGGGCTTAGGTAGACGTGGGTTTGTGCCTTAGACCTAAAACACACTGGCTGCGTGACTTGGAGTCATCTACCCTGTGTGCAAGAGTCAGAGTCAAGTACATGGAAAAAATGCACATTTCACTAGACTTCAGCATCTATGTAAGATGGAGTAACAGGAATTGAATTATTCTCCTGCCTGAAATAAGTAAAAAAAAAAAAAAAACAAAATACATAAAACAATGGTTTGTAGAACATTTGACGGCATGCGGTGAGAGACAGTGAGCCTTGAGAGATGAGAAACAAATGAAATGAGCCCTGTGATTGCCTATCTTGCTGTCTTGAGAGAGTTTCCAAGACATGGTGCAGGGCAGGGAGATCTGGTTGAGGATATGGAGCTGAGAGTCTGGGGAGGAACTCCTGGGACATAGTACCAAAGAGGGGAGAGTTACACACAGAGCCCCAGAAATCTGTGAATGCCCTTTCGCAGCCTTCAGCTGAGTAGTGATCAGCAGGTGCATCTAGGAAAAGAACCATCCAAAAAGATTAGACTAGGAAATAATCCCTGGTGCTCCCACAGCACTGGGAATAATATCTGTTCTAACCAGCCAGTTTGGAAAACTTCATAATTCATAGGGAACTGAACAGAATACTCAGAAGGATCTTTCCTCAGTATTGGGAAAAATTAGCCCTAGATTAAATGCTTCTCTGGTCTGCCTAACAAGTCTTAAAAGCAACAACTGAAAGTATCAAACTGTTCTTAAATAATTTTACATCCCAGAACAAACCTCATGAATATGTACAGAAAAACAAAAATATCTAGCATGCAACGAGGTAAAATTCACCATGTCTGATACCCTCCAAAATTATGGTGACTGCAAAGAGGCAGGACAGCGTGACTTTGAGGGAGCAAAGTCAATCAACCTGGAACTGACAGATGTCAGAAAGAGGAGACAAAAACATTGCAACAATGATTATAATAGTACTACATATTTTCAAAAAGCTCGAGAAAAGATTTATCAGGATAAGTAAAAGTGATATTAGTGCAAAAGGCATAGTAAGGACCACTGAAAATTCCCTTTTTCATAAAGTAGTGGATACAGGGGAAAATACTCTCAGAAGGAAGGGTCCCCAGCCCTAAAGACCCTGGAAACTTCTGTTCTCCAGCCTTTTGCCTCCTGGCAGAATCTACGATCCACCTGCACACAGAGCTGCATGAGGCCGCAGAGAAGATCTGTTCAATGCCTTGGTTTCATAACTGTTCAGAGGCTTGGTCAAGGTCAAGCTCTGAAGTGGGGACACATCCGGGATTGTGACTCAGCTATCCCCTCCATCTCTCTTCCCCACTTCAGCTGCCAGCCTCCTCGTCCCTGCTCCCAGATCCTTCCCCCCCGACCCAAACTGCTGTGCCAACACCTGGCCCTTGATCTCTCGCGTCCCAGCAGACGTTAATTGTGAGCGCTCATCATCGCATTTCCATCGTCTTGGAAGTGCTCCCGGGTGTTTTCCAGGAGACATTTGTCTGGATTATTTTCCTCCATATAAATCGGTTCAGAGTCATCCATCTCCTGGAGCTGAAAAACCCCAGGCTCCCACAGTATGGGTGACTTCATCCTTCTCAGAGGGCCCCTGGCCCATGGGAGCCGGGGAGCCCACTGAGGATCGCTGGTGCGGAAGCTGGGGAGCCCACTGAGGATCGCTGGTGCGGAAGCTGGGGAGCCCACTGAGGATCGCTGGTGCGGACTGCGAAAACTGGTCCCTCGGTGGAGGGACTTGCCTGAGCTCACTCTGTAGGTAGGAGCTGAGGCAGAACATGAACTTGGATCTCTAGGCTCCTGGGCCCTCCCCTTCCACTGCAGCCTGTGTGCACCTGCGGAGACTCAAGTGTGGCCTTGAGATCCAATTTTGGAGCGGGGGTGGGGGGAGGGTGTGTGTTTCATGATGGTCACCTTGTTTCTGTCCCTGAGCATGAAGTCATCTGACTTCCTTTTAAAATAGTTTAATAAAACAAATGACTTACAATCTGTGAAAAATTCCATTGCTATCAAAATATAAAGAAACTGAAAGACTCCAAAAAATATATAAAGTAAACCCTTAAGCTTTGGGGGGACAACTCTAACTCTATCTGGCTGATTTTTCTCTACACTCCAGTTATCCTCCAGCCCCCTGTCCAGCTTTGCACCAGTGAGACTGACCCAGGCAGGCCATATGAGGGCCTCTTGCTGGCTGGATGCTGCTGGGTTTAGCCAGTGAGAAGCACCGCCCGCAGACAGGAGGATGGGAAGAGAGAAAGGCTGGGGAATTTCTTCTTGCTCCTTCCCGGATTCGACTCTGTGTCTGCAGCTCTTGAGCCCCCAGGGGCAGGGGCAGGGGCAGGGACAGGGACCAGGCCAGGTCCTGAGAAAAGCATCCCCAGGGATTTGGAGCCAACTCTGGCTGCCACCTGGGATGTATCTTGAGCTCTACCTGCAACACAGACCGGCCTCCCGCTTCCTCACTCGGTCCCGGGGTTCTGCCCCACCCGGGTCTCGGCTTCAGGAACGGGGCTTCTGTGCTCTCCCCGGCTCCAGGAACCGGGCTTCCGTGCTCTCCCCAGCTCCTCTCTCCTTGCCTCCACTTACCTTGAGGCTCTGCTTCCTGAGAGCAACTGAGCTGCCTGCCTCTCCTCTCTTCCCTGTGCCTCTCATCCTCCGGGTAGCACTGAGGCCCAGGCATATGTAAGGAGCAAGCGGTCATGGTGGGGAGCAGATGGTGACAAAAATGGGACGGTTTCACTCACCAGCCTCTTCCTGACATGCCACCTTCCTTCCCCGTCCCCGAAGGATGTTTTTCAGGGCCTGGCCTCTTGGAGCACATGTCTGTTTTTCATCAGTCGCCCCCTCTAGAATGTAAATGCCTTGAGGACAGAATTGAATCTGTCTTGTTCATTTTTGTCCTCCTGGTGCGTTGAACAGTGCCTCTAAATGCTTAATAAAAATTGCTTAATTGGAGTTCCCATTGTGGCTCAGCGGTAAGGAACCCGACTAGTATCCACGGACGTGGGTTAAGGATCCAGCATTGTCATGGGTTGTGATGTAGGTCGCAGATGCAGCTCAGATTCTGTGTTGCTGTGGCTGTGGTGTAGACTCATGGCTGTGGCTCCGATTTGACCCCTAGCCTGGGAACATCTATATGCCACAGGTGCAGCCCTAAAATGCCAAAAAAAAAAAAAAAAGCTACTGGTCTGACAAAGGCCACTGTTAAGTGGACACCTCCTCCTGGGCAACCATGGGTGATAATTCCAGGACTGAAAGTCCCTGCATTTTTGCTCAAAAAAGCAGAAAAAAGTAAAAGAAAAAGTAAAAAGAAATAAAGAAGATAAATGCTCAATAAATATCTGTGCTATGATATATGAATACACGTGAATAAATAACTATGAAATATGAATAAATGCAGAGCTCCTGGTCCAGAGAAGGATGCTGGAGGGGGAATGAAAATTCTCAAGTAACCATGGTTACGGGAGTGTTTAAGGAAGCATCAAGGAGGGGCCAGAGCATGATGATAAACAAGAGGAGGAAGACCCAGTCAGCACCCAGTTGCTCAAGCACTTACACATTCCTTTGTCCATCTGATGTTTCCTGAGCACTTTCCCTGCGGGCTCTGAGGTGGGGTAAGTGCTGGACACCTCAGACCTTGTACCTGCTCCTTCAGCCCAGTGGAAGGAGACAGGCACTCCCCAGCATGTGCAATGCCATTAGGGTGATAATTGCCAGGGTTGGACTCTTGCTGAGTAAAAGCCAGCATTGATTGAGCTACTGACTTCCCAGCTTGAGTTGGATCTTTAACACTTTCAACCAAAGGAATCAGGCTGCTTTAACCAGAGGGAATTCAGTAGTCTGAAGAACAGGGACAGAATGTGGGGAAGAGCTTCAGACACTGCTGAATCCAGGGGCTCCCACCAGATCTCTGACTCTATTTCAACATCTCTCTTTTTCTTCTGTGTGGGAGCATCTTTCTCTTTGCTATGGACTCATTGGTGAGGTGGAGGATGGAGTGGGAAAGCAGGGTCAAAATCATTGGCAGCTCCAGTTCGGGGACTCCAGAAGGATAGCCATATATAAAGTCCTGGTCGAGGATTCTGATAGGCTTGATTTTTAGTCACATGTTTCTTTGGACCAATCGCTATTTCCTCGGGGAATGGAGCACTGTGATTGGTTCAGCTTAGCCTTGTAGTCTTCTCTAAGGAGGGGGTGGGGATAGGATCGCTGATCCATAACCCTGCCAGAATATCAGGGTCTGGGGGCGGGGGTGCAGAGGCTTAGTTTCCTGAAGGAAGGTGGTGGGAGGGGTGGGTGCTGAAATTAGCGGGGGCAGAGGGATGCCGCATGGGACAAAACAGCATATCTGTCAGTTACAATGGATACTCCTAAGTCCCTTTCTATAAATGAGGCTCAGAGAAGTTAAGTAATTGGCATAAATTAGCAGATGGCAGATCAGGATCCCGAGTCTTCTCTGCTGGACATGAATGCCCTTAACGGAGAAGCTACAGTGCTTCCCAAGGACCCTGGCTTCTGCACGTCTCCAGCGCTAAGTTCCAACAGGGTTAAACTCCAAATTCCAAACAGGAAGATTCTTAAAGCTCAGATATGCTGGCCCGGAGCTTACAAATCTAATCTTCATGAAGGATTTAATTGGAGGCTCCCTTTCCTTCCGGACCACAGGGTGCAGAAAAACGCTGCTCCTGGCAATTTCTTGTCGACTAAGCAGCTCTGAAAGGGGGCACATCAAAGAGAACAGAGACCAGGTCGGCGTTGCCGGGGGCGACGTTGGCAGGGAGATGCAGGGAGCATTAAGGCGGCTGAAGTGTGAGCCGTTTAACATGTGAGCATATTCTCCAGTGAAGCGCACAGCTCAGAATGTTCCAGCGCAGTCAGAACTCCCCCACGTCTCCCCTTCCCTCCATCTCTCCCTCCAGTACCAGCCTGCCCTGCTCATTGAAGGAGTGATACACGGCCATACAGCTCACGGGGCTGGAGGGAGCCAGGTCAACCTAATTCACTTAACACAAGAGAAAATGGGAGTTCCGATTGTGGCTCAACTGGTTAAGAACCAGAAACAGGGTCCATAAGGATACGGGTTTGATCCCTGGCCTCGCTCAGTGGGCTAAGGATCTGGCATTGCTGTGAGCTGTGGCGTAGGTTGCAGACGTGGCTCGGATCCCGCGTTGCTGTGGCTGTAGCATAGGCTGGCAGTTGCAGCTCTGATTCCGCCCCTAGCCTGGGAACTTCCCTAATGCTGCAGGTGTGGCTGTAAAAAAGAAAAAAAGAAAAAGAGAAAATGGAACCCAAAGAGGCCTAGGCACTCGCTCAAGGTCAAAGAGCGATCGTGATAACACCAGCCCCCCACAGCGTCAGGACATCTCCATCCAGGCCCTTTGCCTGGACGCCCACCTGTGCTTATGTAAGCCCCATACAATGACTCTGCGTGGACATCATTTTCCTTATTGTACCTGTGGGTAAAGGAAGACTCTGAGAGGTGAAATGTCATGCTCAAGGGCACCGAGCTGAGTTCCCAACTTGACCAGCACCAAAGTCCAAGCTCTGAATCGGCTGTAGGGTCACTGGGTCCTTTATCCATTTGCTGTGTTCTGTCTGCTCCACTAATACCATTGTGTGTTGCTGGAGCCTGGCTAACTCTGTTCCCTAGACCCCTTGCCCGCTGACCTTCGGTTAGCCTTGGACATTGGCAGGTGCTAGCGGAGGATGGAAAGGTAGGAGGGCGGGAAGCTCTTTGCATCGCCGTGTGTCAGTGATGACAACAGAGCAGCGGCAGCAGCAGCAGCGGCAGCAAGTCCCCCAGAGCCAGCCAGAGGCGCAGCCTCACGCTCGGCAGGAACTCCCCCTCCTTCTCTTTCCTCTGGCCCTAAATACCCTCATCTGCCTTTTTTTGCTCTTTCAGCCCTTTCAACACTTTAGAATCAGCTCCCCACATTAAACCCTCTCTGTTTGCAATTCCTGGTGGAGTTTTTTCTTCTTCTTTTTTCCTAAACGAGCCCCGAATGATGCAGCAGTTGGAATCAGCCATGAGAAGGGTAAACAAACCCTCCCTGGTGGGTTTGGGGCTGGGCTGTCTGCCTGGATGAGTCTCGAGCAGAGAGAAGGCGGACCTCCCTGCCAGGGAAGAGAGGGTCTGCATACGCCGTGGAAGGCAGGGGCTTTCAGTCCTGGAGTCATCCCCCGTGGTTGCCCAGGAGGGGTTGTCCACTTAACAGTGGCTTTTGTCAGAGCAGTGGCTGCCGTGCTGGCCTCTGAGGTAGGAATGACAACAACTATTTTTTAAAATTTTATTTTCTTATTTTATTTATTTATTTATTTATTTATTATTTTATTTATGTCTTTTAGGGCCGTACTTGTGTCATACGGAGGTTCCCAGGCTAGGGGTTGAATCAGAGCATGACATTTCACCTGCCGGCCCACGTCACAGCCACAGCAACGCAGGTCTGAGCCGCGTCTGCGACCCACACCACAGCTCACCGCAATGCCGGATCCTTAACCCACTGAGTGAGGCCAGGGATTGAACCCGCATCCTCACGGATACTAATCGGATTCCTTATTGATGAGCCACGTGGGAATGCCAGCAGTGATGACTGTTATAAAGAATGTGGTGTGTGCTGGCTGCTCAGGACAGTACAGGAGGGTTTGCAGAAAGAAAATGAAAGCGTGGTGTTTCAACTCTCCGTGTAAAGCATGATCAGGAAACCAGAGATCTTCTGTGCTTGCCCCTAGGAAGCTTTTATGGTTTGTAGGCATCAGGCGGATAGATGCACATGAAAATCTGTTGTAAAATGTAGTCCTGTGGTTGTAGACGTGCGACAAAAATTGAACTCACAAGTTCACGGTCTCTGACTTGAAGGTGAAGGCATTGTCTAGGGATGAGATTCACAAGCTAAGGATGAGGTAAGGGTGAGGGGGCTTCTCCGAACTTTGGAAACCACCTACGTGACATGCCTGTGTGCTGCTCGGAGCCACTTTCTGAGTAACTTGTCAATCTGAGTGTGGCTCAGAGCCAGAAAAGGCCTGACAGCCATTCCTGTCTCCAGGGCTGGCTGCTCTAAAATCTGGGCCTTAGAACCAGGGCCGCCCAGTGGTTCTCAGCTCTGCAGGCAGGGGTGCTCGGAGGCAGACCCCAACAGGACATTCCCAGCACAGTGCGTTCAGTACAGAGCCGTGTTTTCCTCTGCAGGCAACAGTTCTGCATTTGAAAATAGCTCTTGGCTTTTTAACTGGTCCCTGGTAGAGATGGAAAGAAAGCTGAATGCTGAGCCGCCAGCTGACTGCGAAACCTGGCAGCCCATCTTGCCCTGGGTCCTAGGTTATGGAGTCAGCCTGTGCAGCAGCATCTGCCAGCATCGGGTGAAAGAGGCCTGTGTAAGGTGGGCTCCAGCCCATGCTGGAGACAGGTAAATGGCATGAGCAGGTGAAAAGAGTCTCACGACACTCTTGCCAGCTGTATGGCCGCCTCCCCCTCAACCCACCCCGCTGGCCTCGGTGACATTCTCTATTGCCAGCCACATTTGTGTCCTGTGGCTGTTGCAACACACCACTTGGTAATCACGCTTTCTCAGAAGGCTCTCGGGGAGAAGTTTCCTGGCCTCTCCCAGTTTCCTCCGTCTTCATATGGCCTTCTGCACCCTGTGTCTCTTTTTCTGCCTCTTGTAAGGGCATTCATCACTGGATTTCCACCCTAATCCTGGATTAACTCATCTAAGGTCTTCACGTGAATTAAATCTGCAAAGATCCTTTTTTCCAAATAAGGTCACATTCTGAGATTCTGGGTATATGTATATACACATATGTATTTATATATATGTGTGTATATATAAATAAATTTTTATATATATGGAGATGGAACAATTCACCCCATTGCATCAGCTAACTGATAGGCTGGCAGCAGCCAAAGTGGCCTCCCACGGCCATGCTGATGACCCTGAAGACAGGAAGTAAGAGGAGCCCTCCCAGTGGACAGGGCTTCAAGTAACGTCTCTCCCGCCCACTCAGCTGAGATGGGGAAATGGCCAGAATCAAAGATCTACCCAGTTCACGGCAGGCGATAATGATCTGGCTAAAGGATCAGGGGCTCAGAGAGAACCAGATGGGCGGGTTGGTGGCGGGGAGGTTTGGGGAGAGGTGCGTAGATGGGCTTCTCAGAAGAGCATGTGGTGTGAGGCAGCTGGGACCCAGGCTGCTGCTCACCAAGGAGCACCCACCGCACAGGAAGTGGCCCTTGGCAGTCCGGGCAGCAGCCACGGGCTCTCTCCGCCATCGCAGTGGGTGCATGTGGGTTCTGGTGGACCTCGGTGGGTCTGGCGGTGGCGGACGAGGG
Organism: Catagonus wagneri; assembly: GCA_004024745.2. Taxonomy (NCBI): domain Eukaryota; kingdom Metazoa; phylum Chordata; class Mammalia; order Artiodactyla; family Tayassuidae; genus Catagonus; species Catagonus wagneri. The sequence continues at coordinate 18,260,442 of PVHT021183551.1, forward strand.
TGGCCTGGCAGCAGCACCTCCACCAGCATCACAAGTGCTCCTGGACTCTGGCTACACGCCCCAGCCCTGTGTTGCTCCAGAAACCCCGGCAGGCACTAACTTCTCTATTTTCGTTTGGTTCCTTCAGCCCTTCCAACGCTTTTGTAACTCGTTCCTTTCATGAAATCCCTCTGTTTAAAATACCCGGAGTGGGGAGCTCCCATCGTGGCTCAGTGGTTAACGATCCCGACTAGTGTCCATGAGGATGCGGGTTCGATCCCTGGCCTCACTCAGTGGGTTAAGGATCTGGCACTGCTGTGAGCTGTGTGTAGGTCGCAGATGAGGCTCGGATCTGATCCTGTATTGCCATGGCTGTGGTGTAGGCTGGCGGCTACAGCTCTCATTCAAATCCTAGCCTGTGAACCTCCGTATGCTGTGGGTGCAGCCCTGAGAATACAGAAAACCAAAGAAAAAGAAAAAAAAAAGGGAATACCCAGAATGGTATCTGCAAGACCAAAGCTGAGGCTGAGGCCTCAGTATTGTGTGGGGGGCCGCCTTTGTCCCTTCTTCAGCGCAGCGCCCCGTGGCTTGGCCTGACTCCACCTGAAGGGAGGCCAGCCCATCACCCATCACTGGGCCTATCTGCCACCTTGACGATGGGGTCCCTTCTAAATCAGGAAAGTGGAGCTCCCATGACTGTGGGGCGTATGAGGAGACAGACAGAGAGACAAAGACAAAATGAGGGTATGAGGACATGGCATCTGAGGCTCAGTCCAGTCGTGGGACCAGATCTTCGAGATCATCTAAGGTCAGAGTCGGGAAGTTCCTGTTGCAGCTCAGCAGTAACGAACCCGACTAGCAGCCACGAGGACACAGGTTTGATCCCTGGCCTTGCGCAGTGGGTTAAGGTCCCGGCGTGTTGTGAGCTGTGATGTAGGTCACAGAGGCGGTTCGGATCCTGGGTTGCTGTGGCTGTGGTGTAGACAGGCAAGTGCAGCTCCAATTAGACCCCTAACCTGGGAATTTCCATATGCTGCAGATACGGGGTGCAGCCCTAAAAAGCAAAAAACAAAAAACAAACAAATAAACAAACAAAAAACTGTCAGCAGGGGCATCCAGACCCACCAGCCCCTGCCTGTCCCAGTTCCGAGCTGTGGGGACGAGCACACAGGGGTAAGGTGAGCACCCCAAGGCGACGGGGCCAGGCCGCGCCTGCTGGGACGAGAACCCCGGGCTCCAGACTCCCACCCTGGCTTCCACCAGGCCACCAAACCCCACACCACCCATCAGCCTGAAGCTGTAGCAGCGGCCCGGACAGCCTCTTGCATCCCGACATACCGGGTTGTATCTTATTTGGTGTGTTGCCTGCTTCTATTTCAACGACTAACAAGGGGAAGATGAAATTCCCATCCAGAAAAATAAGAGACCAGCTCCTGAAGTGAGGTGCACCCCTTCCCCACCTCCACCCACCATCACCCTAAACTTGCTGCCAGAGCTTAACGCCCACCGCAAGGGTAATTAAATTTTACATAGTTTTCTTTTTTTAACACTTCAATAAATATCGCCTGTGAAAATCAATTGGCATTTTCTGTACTTAATGCATAATAGCTGGTCTTATAAATTTAAATTATCCCTATAAATCTAAATTAAATGTCCAGGTTTCAATGTATTTAGGACACTTAATTAATAAGGTGCTAGCACAAAACCACTACTAATCTGTTTACTTCAAGCGAGCTTTCATTTTCAGAGCATGCATTTCCCTGCAGCGTGTGGGTAGGAGGCAGGAGGAAGTCCAGGGACCCTGGGCAGCTTCCTGGCTGCCATGGGCATGGCACCACGGTTGCCTGGGTCTCCCTAAGTCCGGCCTCCTCCATCCTCTGTGTCCAAGGAGAAGACAAGGAGCCCAAGGAGAAGGTGGCCAGAGCGGCTGCTGGTGGAGGAACCCCGGGCAGGACTCAACCGCTAATGCCCTGTGTGGCTGCAGAGGAATTGCTTGCCTTCTCTGGGCCTAATTTTCCCTTTGCATAGTGAAGAAGGGCCTTTTCAGCAGCTGTGGGGAGGGAGCTGTGGGGTGCGGGGAGTTTGGTCCATGACTCATGAGCAGCGCGACCTTGGGCGGTGACTTCACCTCTTCATATCTCAGGTTCATGTTCCCTGCCCTGGGGATAGTAGCAGCACCAAGCCAGCAGGGCTGTGTGAGCCTGGGATGAGGCAATGAATGCGATGGGCTCCGTTGAGAACCCTGTGAATAGCAGCTATTGTTATTTTCCCGGGGTTGCCTCTCTCGGGGAGCTTTGCCAATGGGCATCGAACTATGATAAAAAGATGTGGAGTCAGCGATGGGAAAGCCAGAGGCAGAGAGCGCTAAAATGTCATCTGTCAGTGACCATATCTGTCCCCAGGCCTCACTCCCTCCCCCTGCCTCCTGCCTTTGGACCAGCCCCCTCTGCTCCCACTTTGAAGCCCAAGGCCGTGGGCTCATAGTGTCAGTTTCTTTGAGCAGCTGGCAAGAGGAAGTGCGTGTCTGGGGTGGGACGCGGCCCCCTCAGAAGCCCCCATCTCAAGGCTCAGGACCAAAAAGGAAGGCCTGTCTGGCCCAGAATGTCATCGGGGAGGGAGGGGGAAGAAGGGTCTTGGCCTCTGAGCACCCAGAACTTGCCTTGGGATCTAGGCCTGTGTCCCCGCCTCCTCCCAGAGGACCCTGTCTCCAGGAGGATCTCAGGAAACAGCCTGGATGTGGGACTGGGAAGCATTTCCTTTTTCTGTGCGGGCAGAAGGAGAAAGGACATTAGCCCTCAGTGACATGACTCCAGCAGGAGGCCGGTGATGGAGCCTGGGCTGCATCTCGGTCTGGAGTTGAGGGGCAGCGCTGCAGCTTGGGGACACTCGTGGCCCTGGAGGGTCCCAGAGGAGGACCTCGAGAGGCTTTCCCCCCTTAGGGCGCTGGGGACAATGATAGGAGCCTGTGTCCCCCTGCCACCACGGAAAAGCCACGCCACAAAGACCAGAGAGAGAAGCAGGCAGGGCCATTCTAGGAGATGAGCAGCATTCGGGTGACAGGTTTCTAAGTGCTTCTCCTGTGTTTCACCTGGTTGGGGTGCCACCTGGGCTGCAGATCTGGTCAAGACCTCCCAGCCCTTCCACCCCCATCAGAGTGTCACCAAGTCCCCTCTCGGCCTCCTCCCAGCACCCTCCCAGGCCTTCCTCCAATCCCTGTTTCCTTGTCAGGGAGTCATGATGCACAAATGCCTCCTAACTGGTCCAGCCTCCGCACCCCAGCCCATCCTCCCCACATCA
>PVHT021183551.1:18264717-18279631 GCA_004024745.2 Catagonus wagneri
CTGTGCTCCCACAGCGCCAGCACCAGCAACTGGCTTCTGGACCTCGCCAGAAACTAAGCCAAGGTTGGCCAGACTGGCTGTTAGCTGCAGCTCAGACACATCCTGGTTCTGTCAGTGACCCGCTGGGTGGCCTTTGGGTGAATCACTTGATTTGTGAACCATGGTGTCTTCATTTATTAAACAGAGTTAACAGACCTTACCTTGTAGGTCTGTTACGTGAGGTGGGGACAGTGTCTGGTTCAGTGAAGGACCAATGCAATGTGAACAATTGCTGACATTTATCAAGAACCTTCATCAGAAATAGGCGAAATCACTTTGCATGGAGTATCTACCGTTGTCTTCACCAAAGCACTGTGAGATATAGAGTATTACTCTCAGATTCTGCAGACGAGAAATCTCAGGCACAGAGAGGTTGAGTAACTTGCCACAGGACACACAGCAATGGCAGAGATGGGTCATGAACCCAGACAGGTCCCACCATGCTGTGCTGTATGGCACACAGTAGGTGCTAAATAGATAGCTGTTGGACAGAGGAACAAACACAGAGCCTGACTTGCTCAAAGACACATGGCTCTTACTCCAGCTGGGTCTGCTGCTGCCTCAGATGTCAGGGAAATGCTAGGTCAGGGATGAAGTGGGTGGAGCCCCTGAACTTGTCCCTCCTATCCCCACTCAAGGCCCCATCTCTGCTAGTACGGAGCTGGTCTGATTTCCAGACACCTTCTCAGGGTCTGTGATGAAAATAATGTATCTGCTTGTAGGTTACCTTTTATTACTTATTGATTTTTCCAGTTTGCTTTAGCTGTGTCTATTTTCATTTGTTTAAAGTCATAGATTTGCTCTTTGGTGGGAGAAGCAGGATGTAAAATCCTCTGATCAGAGCCGGAGACCTTCAGCCACATTAATGGGCCATCCTTTTGAGAGGGGGGCAGGAGACGCACCCCCATCTCCCTGGCCACAGCTGCTGAGCTGGGAGGGCTCAGAGAGGGGCTCTCCGCTTTCAGGGCTGGGCGAGGGTCATAAGCCTGGGTCTGCTGAGCAGAGGTGGAGGGTTCCAGGGGAGAATGCAGTGCTGTGTCTTAAGGCCAGCATGATGCTCTGGCAGTGCTTGGGGGAGGGACAGTGGGGCAGCAGATGGCTCTGCCAGGCCAGCCCAGGTCATGGGAGATGAGCCCACTGTCCCAGCAGGAACTGCCTTCCCGCCCTTTGCTTTTTATGCTGCCTTGTGCCACCGTCCGTCGGTGCCTTGTTAGGGAAATAGATTTTCTCACCCCTAGATCACAGGACCTCCACTCCTGGCCCCCAGGCTACACTGCCCCGGGGCACAGTAGATGCTCAGTAAACGGCTGTTGGGTAGATGAACGAACGCACAGCAAGGATTGTCTAACTATTTTTGGTAGAATAGTAATTGGTATGTGAGTCCTTCCGCAGGTTAGTTTTTGGATAATTGGTCTTCTGAGGGCTGGGGCTCTAGAAATTCATTTTCAGTGATTTGACCTAATATATATATATAGATTTTGCTTTTTAGGGCTGAACCTGAGGCATATGGAAGTTCCCAGGATAGGGGTCGAATCGGAGCTGCAGCTGCCGGCCTACGCCAGACACAGCAATGCCAGTTCCGAGATGTGTCTTTGACTTACACTTCAGTTCACAGCAACACCGGATCTTTAACCCACTGAGCGAGGCCAGGGATCGAACCCACATCTTTACAGATGCTAAGTCAAGTTCTTAACCCACTGAGCTGTGGGTCAATTCAGGAACTCCAGAACTGACCTAACTGAAGGAGAGTGAAGAAACTTCAGGAAAGGGTGTGGTCCTCAGGAGCAGGCGTGGTAGGAGATGCTGTTGAGAAGACTGGGATGGGACGGATGTCAGGTTCAAGGGGAGGCATATGCTTGGCCATGAGGCGCTCCTGATTATGTAATAGAAACTGCATCCCACGGTCTATCTGGGCTATCTGGGGTCTATGGAAGGTGGGGATAGTGAAGCCCAAGCTGCCTCCAGGCTGGATTAATGCAGGGATGGGGTGGATATAATGATCTAATATCTCTTCCAGTAAGGGTCACATATTCTATTAATTCCACAATGATGCTGTGGTACCCATGTGAGGAGAGATACAGGGAAGGATATGGTATGAGATAGGGGTGGGGGGATATTGCTACGGAGGTAGTGGGGCTGGACCATGGAGGAGCTGAATGTCAGGCGGCAACAGCCCCAGCAGGTGGTCCGGGAGCCTTTAGCCACCCTTGGTCTGTTAGAGCCGTGCCTGGCACATAGTAGGTGCTCAGTAAAAACTTTCGGGTGAGCGAATCAACATCTTTCCCAAAGTCACCCCCGATATAAACCATCGTCCTCTTCACTGTCATCAGCGGTGTGGACATTCACTGTGAGCAGCTTTGGGAAAGCCGTGATGGCTGGGGTGGGGGTGGGCTCCCCATTGCCTCCCGGGAAGCAGGCGAGTACCTGGCATATAGCAGTTGCTCACTAAACGGGCATTTGTTGAATGAACAAATGAAAGGAAGGGAGCAAACCAAGTGGCAGGCGGCAAGGAGGGGGCTTGGTTTGGGAAGTTGGCACAGAGCTGACAACACACGGAAGAGCGGGCTGTGCCAATGCACATGGCTGGGGAATTTCTGAGCCACTTCCGGGAGCAGCCCTTCATCTCACTTGTCGAGATCAAAGACTCTACTTGACACTTAAGCATCTTGTTTGTTCTACTTTTTAAACAGAAGCCGGCATGGGATTTGGGACGCGAGCTCGGGCGGGGAAGAGCAGTCTCCTCACTAATGGATGAGTTCACCGGTTCTGGTATTTTCGATGGCTCCTCTCTCCACCTTCCGAGGGCAGTGCAGTTTCTATTACAGAATCAAGTCTTTTACCAGGGCTGATTGGTGCCACCACAGGTTACACTTTGGGGCCCACTCTCTGGAGGGGGAGAAGGACACGTGGACACATCCCAGGGATGCAGGCGGTTGATGCTTTCACAGAGGAACTCGGCTCCAGATCGGGGCTCCGGGAGGGGGGATTGGGGAAAGGTTCCCACACTAGATGACACTTGATTGGGCTCTTGAACCAAGAGAATATTTTTCCCAGTGGAAGTGGTACAGGGCAGGCGGAGGCTGCCCTGGGCAGAGGATGCAGCAGGTGCATTACTGAAGCTCAGGGTTAGGAAATCAGGCATCAGAGTGAGGCAGCTGTGGTGGCACCTGGTGGCCAGTGGGGGTGACATGTCACCTCTAGATCCTGATGGCCCCACCCCAGAGGGTGCAGTGAGGACTGAAGGAGTTAGTCCACAGAGGGCACTTTCAGGGGTGCCAGGAGCCAGCACTCGGTGACACCAGTGACCCACGTGGAGCCAGAGCCCAGAGGCAGCAGGTGGGACGATGGGCACAGGGAGGGGCCAGTCTCTGATCACAGACAAGACAGGCCCTGACCCTGGCTCTTGTCCTTTCTTTGGGGCCCCGTCTCCTATCTGTAATTGGGGGCGGGTCCACCTGCGGGGCTGCCCGGAGCATCACCCACAAACCAGCCGACACCAGAGCTCAGAGCAGTTGTCCACGTGACTGCTGTTTGAGGACCTGGTGGCAGGCAGAGCCCCTTGGAGTGTGAGCGGTGTCATAATCACTAACAGGGATTTGTCAAGAGGTTTCTTCACACAGAGAGCGAGGTGACCTTGGAAAGGTCTCTTGAGGCGTTCCCGTCATGGCTCAGCAGAAAGGAATCCGACTAGTATCACGAAGATATGGGTTTGATCCCTAGCCTCACTCAGTGGGTTAAGGATCTGGCCTTGCCAGGAGCTGTGTGTAGGTCACAGACACAGCTCGGATCCTGTGTTGCTGTGGCTGTGGTGTAGGCCGGCAGCTGTAGCTCCAATTCCCCTAGGCTGGGAACCTGTCACAAGTGTGGCTCTAAAAGTCAAAAAAAAAGAAAGGTTTTTTGGAAGATCTCCCTAACCAGGCTGTCCTGCGGCCCTGAGAGTGGGGTCTTAAAGAACAGAGAAATTGCTGGCCTTCTCAGGAAGGACATAGATACAGAATCAAGGCCTCGAGTGAACCAGTCTGAGTTTTCACATACTTACCAGCCCTGTGGGCTGTGATTATTCGCACGTTACACATGAGGAAATTGAGGCTCAGAGAGGGAAAGTGACTTGGCCCAAGTCACACAGGCCAGATTTGAATCCCAGAGGTCCTCCCAGTGCCATAAGGCTGCCTGGCAGGGCAGGCATCAGGTTTCTATCTCATGGAATCCAGCCGCTTCCTTGCAGGAGAGCTTGCAGCGGAGGGGGCGATGTGGGGTTCCATGCTGGCAGAACCCTCCTTGCCATTCCTATCCTTGGACAGCTCCCAGCTGCTTAGGTAGGTCCATGGCACAGAAGCTTCTAGAACCAGAGGCTCTGAAGGACACAACATCATCCAGGCTGTACACACCCTCTGACAGACAGCCCTCTCAGGCTGTGACCCTCATCCTTTATACAGGTAGGGAATCTGAAGCTCAGAGAGGCTGAGTGAACTGCCTGCGGTTGCACAGCAGATCGGGGCCGAGTCAAGCTTACCCCCTGCTCACCCACTTTTCAGGCCACTGATCCACTACCTCCTAAGTGGCTTTATCAGGCTTTAGCCACCTTCATGGATGTTAGTAAGTCCATGGCCAGTGGCTTCCATATCTGCTTCCTGCCTTTCCCCAGAGCCCATCCATAAATATTTATTGAATTATTCAAGCAAAGAACCCAATGCCAAGTGCTTTATAGGCATTATGTCATTTAATGCTCGCTATCACTCTTCATGGCAGGAGAGTGAGCCCCATTATACAGGTATGGAAACTGAGGCTCAGAGGCAAGTGACACCTTGGCCAAGGTTTCTGAGCTGGTGGGGTTTGAACAGGAAGTCACCTTCTCCTTCTCCACTCTCTGCCTTGGTGCATCCCAGCTGCTCCCGCCTGCATACTACATATTCGATGCCTCGGTTCTTTTTTTTTTTTGGTCTTTTTAGGGCCGCACCTGCAGCGTATAGAAGTTCTCAGACTAGAGGTCAAATCGGAGCTGCAGCGGCCAGCCTATGTCAGAGCCACAGCAATACCAGATCTGAGCCACGTCTGTGACCTGTGCTGCAGTTTGTGGCAATGCTGGATCCTTAACCCACTGAGCGAGGCTAGAGACTGAACCTTCATCCTCATAGATACTTGTAGGGTTCTTAACCCACTGAGCCACAATGGGAACTCCCAACGCCTGAGCTCTGCTTTGCAGTGTCTCTGAGGGGTCCAGAGGAGCCAACAGGATCAGCCCCTGGAAACCTCCAACATAAGCTTTGCTGAGATTTACAAGGTCATGAGTTACTGGAACTTAAGACAGAGAAAGGAAGGTGGGCTACGAAGATTCTTGTCTGAGTCTCCTGGGCCCTTTCTCTGGGGCTCACCTTTTACACAGTGAGCTCTCCACTCCTTAACAGGATCTGAGGACATGGCTGGGAGCACACAGAGGACTTGTGCTGTGTTTCTGGCCTCGGCCCTTTGAGTTGGCATTATCAGACTTAATACCATGCTCAACTTGATCTCCATGTTTTCCAAGCTTAGCAAAGCAGATTTTCTTCATTAATCTGCATTTATACTTTAAAGACAGTGCAGCAAAGTTCAACCCCTTTTGACTTAGCTGAGTGAACATGCAAAGGTCAAAAGACTTTTTCATAATTAGAGAGCATCTCCCTTCTGCTCTCTTCCCCCTCCCCCAGCATTGCTCCCTCCCCTCCTGGTCCTCCTCTGCTGCTTCTCTGCTCCTAAATCCCCAAGGCTGTGCCCACACAGCCGGAGTCCAGAGAAGTGGAAGAATGGATGAATGGCCGAGGGCCGAAGGGGTGGGCCTTGGGTTGGGCAGGCCTGGATTTGGGCCCACAGTTTTCCACTTCCTCTGAACAGAACCTAGAGCAAGAGATACTGAATCTCTGAGCTTTGATTTAAATGTGTAGTGGACGTGAGTACTGCACCTACTTCACAAAGCTGTTAGAAAGATTGAATGAGATAATATATATGAGTGGCTCACCACAGGGCCTGGCACGAGGGAACTGATCAGTGACTGTACTGGGTAGGCTGACGTTTAGGTGCCAAAGGGCTCTCCACTGGGTGCCAGGAATGGGGGTTCTAGACCTACCTTGACCCTGACCACGTGATGTACCTAGCTCTTGGGTGAGGGGGGATAGCTGGCTTTTTCACTTAGGAAATAAGGGTTTTAAATTGATTCTAACTAGAGAACAGTGAAGCCGGAAGTATCATCAGGAATCATTCTTGTGATTGGCGGGTCAAATGGAGGTCTCCAGACTCACTAGAAAGTGAGTGATGTGTCACCATCCCAGGGCAGGTTACTTGGCTCCATCCATGGACCAGAGTAACTCAGGGACTATGACATCTGAAAGGGCCCCAAGCAGGTATTTTTGACCTACATGAAAATGAAATCATAACATATCAAAATGTATTGGGTTCTCATTGTGGTTCAGCAGTAACGAAACCTACTAGCATCCATGAGGATGTGAGTTCGATCCTTGGCCTTGATCCGTGTTAAGGATCTGGTGTTGCCATGAGCTGTGGTGTAGGTTGCAGACGTGGCTTGGATCTGGCGTTGCTGTGGCTGTGGCATAAGCTGGCAGCTGTAGCTCTGATCTGACCCATAGCCTTGGAACTTCCATATGCCACAGGTGCAGCACTAAAAAGCAAAAAAACGAAACAAAACAAAACAAAAAACCAAACAAAAACAAACAAACTTAAGGAATGAGACTAAAGCAGTGATTAGGGGGAAATTCATGTCTATATTAGAAAATAAAAGAGATCTCAAATCATTGATGTCAGATCTCACCTTAAGAAACTAGAAAAATAATAGAAAATTATACTCGAAGTAAGCAGAAAAAAAGAATATAAGACCAGGAGTTTCCACAGGGGTGCAATGGGATCAACAGTGTCTCTGGAGCACTGGGACACAGCTTTGATGCCCGGCAAAATGGGTTAAGGATCTAGTATTGCTACAGCTGCAGCATAGGCTGCAACTGTGGCTTGGCTCTGATCCCTGTCTCAGGAACTCCATATGCTGAGGTGAGATTAAAAAAAAAAAAAATGAGAGCTGATATTAGTGAACTGAAAACAGAAAAAGAGAAAATCATGAAACTGAAAGATGATGCTTTGAGGTCAATAAAATAATAAATACATACCCAGAGGGATCAGTTAAAAAAAGAAAATACAAATTACTAACATTAATAATGAGAGTGGTAACATTACTATCTATTCTACAAATATTAAAAGGATAGTAAGGGAATATTCATGAAAACTTTATGACAATATATTTGAAAATTTAGATGAAATGGTCATGTTTCTTGAAAAACTCAAACTACTAAAACTCACTCAAGAATATATAGATAACATGAATATTCACGTATCGCTTCAATAAATTGAATTTGTAGTTACAAACCTTCCCATAAAGGAACCTCCAGGACCAGATAGCTTCCCAAACATTTAGTGAAGAAATAATTTGAATTCTATTGAAACAATACCACCAACTCATTTTATGAGGCTAGTTTGGCATCATTCTGATACTAAAACTTGAAAAAGACATTACAAAAATGGAAAACTAAAGACCAGTAATCCTCAAGAACATAGATGTAGGTGTTCCCTGGATCAGTGGGTTAAGGATCTGGCATTGTCACTGCTGTGGCTCTGGTTACTGCTGTGGTGTAGGTTTGATCCCTGGAACTTCTGCATATCATAGGAGCAGCCAAAAGGAGAAGAAAAAGAGGAAGAAGAAGAAGAAGGAGAAGAAGAAGGAGAAGAAGAAGGCGAGGAAAGGGGGAGGGCCGGGGAGGAAGAGGAAGAGAAGGAGGAAGAAGAGGAAGAAGAAGAGAAACGTAAGATGTAAAATTTCTACATGTTATTTTATCAAATAAATTGTAATGGCGTATATAAAAAAAAATAATACATCATGTCCCAGTGGGGGTTATCCTACAAATGGAAGATTGGTTTAACATTCAAAAACCAAATAAAGAAATCCATTATATTGATACATTAAAAAGAAAAGACCATATGACCAACTCAATAGATGTGAAAAAAGCATTTGATAAAATCCAACATAAATTTCTTTTTATTTTAATTTTTAATTTTTTTTTCTTTTTCGGCTACCCCACGTCCTACGGAGTTCCCGGGCCAGGGATCAGATCTGAGCCGAAGTCATAACCAAAAGCCACACCTGTGGCGATGACGGATCCTTACCCCGCTGTGCAGGGTCAGGGGTGGAACCTGTGTCCCAGCGCTCCCAAGACACCATCAATCCCCATGTGCGACGGTGGGAACTCCGCTATATAAATTTCTGATGAAGAGTCTCAGCAAACTAGGAATAGAAGAGAACTTTCTCAGCCCCATGAAGGGTGTTTATGACAATCCTAGAGCTAACAAAATACATTATTAGAAAAGACCGAATGTTTCCCCACTAAAATCAGACACAAGACAAGGGCGTCCACTCTCACCGCCTGTATGTAACATTGCTCTGGAAATTCCAGCCAGCGCAGTAATATGCAAAAAATAAATTAAATTGCCTTTTCTTCCAAGTAACTTGGTCAACTACATAGAAAATCTGATGGAGTCCATTTAAAAAGCTAGTAGAAATAGTAAGCATATTTAGTGAGGTTGCGGGATGTCGAAAAATCAGTTACATTTCTGTCTACTAGTAATGAAACCTATGGTGACAGAAAGCGGATCAAGGATTGCCTGGGGAGAGGGAAGGGGCTTTCAGGGGGAGATGACAAAGGAGCCAGAGGAAAATTTAGGGGATGATGGAATTTTTTTCATTATTTTGATTGCAGTGATGGTTTCATGGATGTATACATATGTCAAAACTTATCAAGCTATCCCTTTAATTATGTCTTTGAATATGTCACTTTTAATATGTTTAGTTTATCGTATGTCAATTACACCTCCTCGAAGCTGTTAAAAATATCCACGGCAGTTGATGAGCTTCACACAGGAAGGAGCATGACCTGAACCCTGAGGGTCAGGCTGGAGGACTCAGCACAGGAGACTGAGACAGACCAGCCAGGCAGATGGGAGGGAAGCTGGCCGTGTCACGGAGTCATGGCGCTTCCAGCAGGAGGGGGCAGGTTTCCTCCTGTCATACACCTGCAGCAGCAAAGTGGCCATACGTTGAGGCAGCATCGAGGCTACCGGTGACCTTGACAAGTCAAAAAGCAGCAGTCGGTGAGGCGTGAAAAGTGTCAGGGCAGGAGGTGAAGAGAGTGATGCAGTTCACCTACTCAGCGGGAGGGGAGGGCCAGGGGGCCAGGGGAGAGCAGGTGGCGGGGGAGAGGCGGGGGCAAAGGGAGAGCTTTCTGCTTCCTGCTTGGTTTGCCCCGCCAGTGCTTCCCTTATCGCCTGAGAGCTGAGAGCTCGCTTTGCAAACTTGATGGCAGCATAGAAGGAGTGAGAATGGAGATGCCAGGCTGCGGAGGGTGGAGTACAGGGGATGGGATGCTCAGCGTCTGATGAAGCAGGAACATGACTTTAGGGGGCTGAGGGAGTTGACAAGAAGGTGGGTATCAAGGTCAGGATAACCAGGTGCCAGCTAGGGTGCCCTCGTCCCTGGGAACCAAGTGTAACTGGCTTGAGCCCTGGATCTCCTGTGGCCACCCGTGGTCCTGAGCCCCGGGGTGCCTTTTTTCTACAGTTGGGCTCCTCTGTCTGCCTGGCTGGATCTCTTTCATTCTCGGTTATTTCAAATGCAAAGCCTGGCTCCATCGCTGGATTCTAAAATAACCACCCACACCAAGTGTTTCTGAATGTATTAGTTTTATTGCAAATTTGTGGGGAGAGGGGAGAAGCACAGACTCATGGCCTCCTTGGCTGTTCTCCTCTTTCCCCACATGCCCCCCTTCTCTGGAAGAAACAGGCCTCCTTATCTCATGCAGACTGCTTTTACCCTCTCATTCTAGAAAGTCTTGGCACCAGCTGGCACCATACCCACAGGGCTTTGGCTTTTGTGATCACATGGATTTCTCTTTTCAGACTCATTGGCACTCTTCCTAAGAAGAAATCTGATGAACAAAAAATTTCTTCTTTGTGTTTCATAGGTATTATCACCTCTGTTTTACAGATGAAGAAACAGAGGCACAGAGAAGGTAAGCAACTTATCAAGTGTCACACAGCCAGGGAGACACTTGCACAGCAGAAGCTCCATTTGGGGTGTGGCAACGGTCCCTCGGGGTTCTGTTAAGATAGTCCTGGTCTGATCCCAGCTCCACCACTGACTAGCTGTCATAGTGCCCACATCACGGGCCATCTATGGAGTAAATGAGACAATACATCTCAAGTGCTAGAAAAGTCTGGGCAGGTAGTAGGTGCTCAAGAAAATGCAGCTACTGTGGTTCTCATTGATGGGCTGAATGCACCTGCAGAGACTCCCCACGTCCTACACCTGGACTCTTGCCCCCCATCTTCCCCGCCAAATGATCCCTATTCCTTTTTGCTTTTCAATACCAGATTAAAACATGTCCTGGGGGAAACCCTCCCTTAGCTCACACTGATTTAAATCTTGCCTGGCAGTCTGGGGAAGGATGGGGGAATACAATTTGGGAACTAGGCTCAGTTCTGTTTTCTCCCCTCACCAGTTAGGAGACCTTCGACTGGCCCCTGAACTGAGCCTCAGTTTCCTCACCTGCACAGTGGGGACAGTGCTGGGGACCAATGAAGGAACGAGAGAGAAGAGAGCTTGGCAAATGGCAAACCGCAGCTCAAACGCTGCCTTGTTTCTCTCCTTACTTTCTCTGTGTCCCCTTGACAGCCCGGGTGTCTAACCTGTGCTCTCCTGCTTCAGTGTAGGAAGGGTCCACCTGCGGAGACAGCCACACTCAGAAGGAGTACGGAGATGGGATGTGAATCAGGCTCCTCCCGCAGCCCTGAGTGCTCGCTGTCCTTCCTCACAGGGTTCCCACCCCCACTGCTGTGCTCACCCTGCAAGGGTGCTCCTTCTGCCTGGAACACCCCTGCCCCCGTGTGTGCAGACGCCAGCACAGCCAAGCTCACTTCTTTTAGTCTTTTTTTTTTTTTCTGTCTTTTTGCTTTTATGTAGAGCCGCACCCGCGGCATATGGAGGTTCCCAGGCTAGGGGTCTAACAGGAGCTGTAGCTGCCGGCCTTTGCCACAGCCACAGCAACGCAGGATCCGAGCCGCGTCTGCAACCTTCACCACAGCTCACGGCAACGCCGGATCCTTAACCCACTGAGCAAGGCCAGGGATCGAACCCGCAACCTCATGGTTCTTAGTCGGATTCGTTAACCACTGAGCCACGAAGGGAACTCCAGCCAAGCTCACTTCTGCTTTTCTTTCTCCTCCTCCCTGTCCCCTCCTCCCTCTTCCCCTCCCCCTCCCCTTCCTCTTCCTTCTTCCTCCTCTTCTTCCTCTTCTTCTTTCCTTCCCCCCTCCTCTTCCTTCTTCCTCCTTCTTTTTTCTTTCTCCCTCCCTGCTCTGTCTCTGTTTCTCCCTCCCTCCCTCTCCTGGGAAGTCCTTCCTGACTCCCAGACCTGTGCCCCCCATGGCACACACACGAGTTCACGGAGAATCAGTGGCTTCCTTCCCACCCGAGCTTGTGAATTCCACAGGAAAGGGGACGTGGCTGTCTGACTAGCCTTGAATCCCAGGGCAACACATCTCGTCTGACCTGTGGTTTCCATGGAATCTCTATCCACTTAATAACACACTGTCTGGGTCGTAGCCTCACCGTGTGACCTGGGCTGGTCCCTACCCTCCCTGGAGCCTCGTCCCCTCAGCAGTTTAATGGAGGGGCTGGGGATCACGGTCTCCAGGGCCCACTGTTGCTTCTGCCCTTGACTTTGAAGGCAGCCTTTGGACTAGTGGAGATTGATGCCGCCCGCAGTCTAACCATGTCATCAGAACAAGGCTGCAGGGAGCCCCCACCCCTGAGACTCTCATTATAAACAGCTCTCCAAGTTCTGGGCTCACCCTCCCCTGAGCACAGAGATAGGTGGCCAATTACTCTCGGTGCCTGAAGAACCAACGAGAAGGGGTGTCAGGTCTGCCTGGGCGCCCTGGCCCTGGAAATCACCCGCTGGCCCAGCTGGGAGACCAGAACGGAAGGTCAGTTAAGTCACTGCTCCAGGCAGCCACTGCAGCCGCTTGGCAAACATCTGTGACCTGAGACTAGTGGATGACTCTGAGATTCCAGTTACCCCAGACTGTTCAAATGGCTCAGAGCAGAGAATGGACATTGAGAGCCTTGTCCAGTTCAGAGAGAGGGATGGGCAAGAACGCCCCCACCCCCGGCTCATCCATTGTCCCCCAGCTTCAGAGCTGGTCACAGCGGGGCTGTCTGGGGAGTCACTGAGCTCTCAGCTCATCACTAGTCTGGTGAGCACTCTCCCCAGAGCTGAGTTGGTGGGTTCTGGAAGGAGCAGCCCCAGTAAATCCATCTGGACCCCATTTGTATCCTATAAGGTTTGTGGGAGGAGCCAGGCCCAGGGCTAAAGGCAAATCAGATTGGACTGTTCTCTGGTGACTCTGGGCTAATGGTCTGAGCTCTCTCCCTGTCAGCTTCCCGTGAAATGGGAGGCTGGAGATGCCACCTGGCAGATGTAAAAAGAGATCTAAGTGACATAATGGGGTCAAGTGGCTGAGCACCGCCTGGCACATGCAGGTGTACCAGGATCGGCAGGATACCGGTGGCATGTGGTACGAATCAGTTCCTACTGGCTTAAGCAGACAAAGGGGCTATGATAGTGACATGGGGACAGATCCTAGAGCCCAAGGATGGGGAGGCGGTGTGACCTCGGAAGGAGATGAGCCCAGGGAATAGGGCAGGACCCTCTTCTTGCTGGTCCATCCAGAAGGAAGATGGGCCCCCACAGCCTCTGAGCACAAGCATATCCATCTGCGAGAACAGCCTGGATGGAACCAGATTCCCTCCATCCCCGCCCCACCTTGGATCATTTGTTGTCTTGTCTGCTCTGGTTTCACTTGCTCTTGTAGGTGGCAGGTCAAACAGCACAAGTGTGGCTGCTGGGAGATGCCCTGTAGGTGAAGAAGGTTGGGAAGTGGGTCATCATGAGCCAGAGAGGTGCTTTCAAAAGCACCAAGCACCAGGCTGGGGTTCCCACTGTGGCTCAACATTAAAGACCCTGACTAGTATCTTTGAGGATGTGGGTTCTATCCCTGGCCTCACTCAGTGGGTTAAGGATCCGGCATTTCCATGAGCTGTGGTGTGTGTCACAGACACGGCTCAGATCTGGCATTGCTGTGGCTATAGCGTAGGCTGACAGCTTCAGCACTGATTCGATCTCTAGCCTGGGAACTTCCATATGCCATGGGTGTGACCCTGAAAAAAAGAGAGAGAGAGAGAGGGCAAACACCAGGCCTGTGCCAGCTCTGCAGGGGTGGGGTGGGGGGCTGACTGAAACCTGGGGGGGCCTGCCCTCAAGGAGTGCACTTGGGGACACAGAGGTGCATCCGTGTGTGACCAGCGCGGGCCCAGGGAAGGTGAGCACTGGGAGGGCTCAGTGGGGTGAGAACCAGGCTCTCTGCACACCTGCCTCCTCCACCCTGCCGTGTAGACCCATCCAGGAAGAGACACAGTGAGCCACACAGCAAGGACGTGGCAGGACCCGGACTGGACGCTAAGCCTTCTGGCACAGACATACCTTTGGGACAGTAGAGTTCAGGCCTCTAGGCAGCCGTGGAGTGGCTATTTCGTGGCTCTGCCCCCAGCTATGAGACCCCATCAACCCAGGTTTCTTTACAGAGGCTCCAAAGAGCCAGCATATTTTCAGCTACAATCCTGAGCCCAGGAGGAAAGCAGGAAATGATTCATTCTCTTTCTCAGACATGAAGGCAGCCCTGCATTATTAATATTTACCCAGGGGCTTCTCCAAGGGCCCCAAATAACAAACGGATCATGGAGAGGGAAGGACACAGATCATGAGCTTCGCCAGGCGCTGGTGGCCTCCAAGCGGAAAAAAGGGAGCCCCCAAGTGTCAGAGCTGAGAGGGGCCCCGTGGCCTTCTCTGTCTTCCCCATTTTTCAGAGGGGGAAACTGAGATGCTAAGAAGATGGGCTGGACTAAAGAACCCCAACAGAATGGAGGCAGCAGAAGGAGCAGAATCTGGGGACTTACTGCTTATTGGCCGCTGCCGTGGCAACGCTGGATCCTTTACCCACTGCTGCAGGCGGGGGATCAAACCCACACCTCTGCAGCAACCTGAGCCACTGCAGTTGGAGTCTTAACCCACTGTGTCACAGTAGGAACTCCAACACACTCTCTCTTCTAATTCATCTCTTCCCTGTTTTGTTTTCTTCCTCCTCCACTATTGTCTCTCTCTGCCTTTTTTCCCACATTCAGCCCCTCATCAGATCATTCATTCATCACCCACACGTGGCGTGTTGTCCACTCATGCTCGTCCAGTCCATGTGCTGGCCACAAAGGGGACCCCTAGGGGGCTGAGGCCATGTCCCTGTCTTCAGTCTGGCTGGGGAAACAGATGAATCAACCACAACCCAGGGAGGTCAATGCTGAGACGGGGGAGCTGGACGGGATGGGAAGCCCAGGGGAGACCCCGACCCTGGAAAGGGGTCAGGGAGGTCATCTGGGAGGACCTGGTGTCCCTGCTGAGACCTGGAGGAGAAGCGGGGGAGCCAGCAGGGGGGTAAATGTGGGGAAAGTTATTAGTGGCAGCAGCAACCCCAACCTGCAAAGCTCTGGCAGAGGGAGGACCCTTGGGAGTGGCTGGCGGCGCTGCGCGGCCAGGGCTGGGGTGTGAGGGTGGAGTGGGGGTGGGGAGGTGGAGAAAGACAGACGGGTCCTGGGGTCAGATCACAGGGGGGCAGGGCTGGCTGTGCAGGCTGAGCTCCACCCTGAGGGCCCTGGGAGCCTGGCAGAAATGGGGGGGGG
>PVHT021183551.1:18280631-18353483 GCA_004024745.2 Catagonus wagneri
CTCCTGATCTCCCCCCCGCCCCAGCCCCCAGCATCTTCTCTCCTCCCTCCTCTGACCTCTCGGCTTCTCTCCCTCCGTCCTGTCCTCCAGTCCTTTATAATCCCCCTTCTCCCTGTTCTCTGCTTTCCTCCTTCGCATGCCCCTCATCCCCTGTTCTGTCAGACCCTCCCCACCTCCAGGCAAGGGCTGCATCCCGGGCTGAGCTGCCCTTGCGAGAGCCTGCAGCGCCACCTTCAGGCGGGAGCCGGGACCGCCGCGGGGCCTCCCGCACCAGGGGAAGCGGCGGGTCCTGCTCTGCCGCTGGGGGAAGAGGCGGAGGTGCCCGCCCACCTGCCCCATCCCAGTGCCACCTCTGCCGTCCGCAGCTTCGGGTCGGCTGCTCTGGGTCGACGCTGGCATCACTACCGGCCCCGCCCCTGTCTCCCCTAACAACCCTAATTACCAGGCAAGCTCTTCTCCCCAAAGACCAGACGCCAGACCTGATGGGCTTAAAAGCAGAATTCCTTTCCCTTCACAGTCCCTGCCCCGCAGCGCCGCCAGCCTAAGTATGCCAGCGCTCTCTGCCCTCCGGGGAGGGAGGGGCCCACGGGGGTTAGCGCACCCATGCTACAGATGGAGAATCCGAGGCCCAAACAGGGCGAGCGGGGGCAAGCCCCTCAGGACCCACGAGAACCCGGCACCGTGCACTAGTTTATTTGTTCAATAATCACTCAAGGATCTTGCCCACACTGGACCTGCACTGTGCCGAGTGGAGTTCTGGGACCAGGGACACGGAGATGGAGAGACAGTGGTGGACGTCCCTGCCCTGGCGAACGTACCGGGCGGCGCTGGGTGATTGGAGGTAGGACCTGGAATGCGTCAATGACTGTGGCAGCCCCAGAGAGGGTGCTGGCAACCCAGGGGGCTTCTGGGAGGGGCGGGGAGGGGAGCTCTGAGCTGGTTTCACAGAGGAGGTGGCATCTGAGCTGATTCATCCAGGTGGAGTAAGGGTTTGACAGAGGAAGATGGTGGAAGGGCATTCCAGGCAGGGGGAACAGCATGTCCAAAGGCACGGAGGCCAGACAGTGAAGGAGGAGGGGAGTTCTGTGTGGCTGAAAAGTGAAAGGTATGTCTTCCTGGGGTGGGGGGCACACTTGGAAGGGCTTTGAGGACCTCTTGCTTGCTCTGCATCTGGAGACACTGCTGACACAATATAAATTAATAACGACAGCAATACCAATAGTAATTATTACTATTATTATTATAGTCACTAACACCTATTGTGGACTTTCTGTCTGTCAGGCGCAACCTCAAACACTTTACATACAGTCATTGAGTTACTTTTTACGATATTCCATGAGGTAGGCAAGGTGAGAGTGGCCCAGAGAGGTTAAATCACCTGTTGAATATTGCTCAGCAAAGCAGCAGCAGAACACCCTGTCTCCAGAGTCCGCTTTCTCTACTTTCACAGCACCTCCTCCAGCCTAATGGCTCTGAGATTCTGCCTCCCAAGGACAAAGCAGCCACCCACTTCCCAAGAGGTCACAGGGAGGTCGCATTTTGAAAAAAAAACAAAAAACAAAAGCCAGGGGAAGATAGCTTTTAACCTAAAGCTGTGATTTGCACTGTTAGGCTCTTGCCTCACTCAGTTGGGGACAGGCTGGCTGGCGGGGCAAGTGTGAGGTGGTGCTCCACCAAGTGGTAACAGCCCCACTCGCCTTACCCCCAACCCTCTGTTAAGGTTGCCACTCTTCCAGCAAGGTTTGGCAATTCTGGCAAAGAGGAACCACGGCTCCACTGCTGCCCCTGGTGGCTGGTGGCGGTACTGGCAGGTCTGCACGGAGCATGGGCCTCGCTGGAGCCTCGGCTTCCCGCTCCCCACTTCCCGCATCCAGGAAACCTCAGGCTTTCCTCCTGAAAGTCCTGGGAAGACAGGGGTCTTTGGGCTCCCTTCACCAGCCTCGAGGTTTTCTCTGGCTGGGCAGAGATGGGCTCATCCCCAAATGGGCTTGTGACAGCGCGACTTTCCCTTAAATGGACAGGAGGGAGATTTCCATTGGAATACTGGCCTGGGAAAAGGAAGGAAGAGAAAATGGGCTTGTTTCCAGAAATGACCCAGAAGGGAGTTTGGAGTCTGCTTCGTGTTTCTGCATTATTTTTTTCTTTCCCTATTTTCCACATCTGTGCTTCCTTACGGCCAAACCAGGGAGAAGGCCCCAGGAACAGAAGTGGGGTCTTTGGAGTTCCCGTTGTGGCTCAGAGAGTTAAGTAACCCACATAGTGTCGGTGAGGATACGGGTTCGATCCCTGGCCTCACTCAGTGGATTATGGCATTGCCACAAGCTACAGTGTAAGTCCAGATGCGGCTCAGATCCGGTATTGCTGTGGTGCAGGCCAGCAGCTGCAGCTGCAGTTTGACCCCCTAGCAGGGGAACTTCCATATGACTTAGGTGTGGCCTTAAAAAGAAAAGAAAAGAAGTGGAGTTCTTAAGCAGTCAGTGGGAGGAGCCAGCTGGGCTTAGGGTCTCCATGCTGGCCCAGCCTCTGTTGAGGATGAAAGTGGAGCTGGGCTTTAACGATGGGGAAGCAGGCATGAGGATGCAGAGAGGCTCCAGCAGGGAAGAAACGTGTGTGCCCCAGCCCCTTCTCCTCCCTGCCCCCGCCCCACTTTGCCCCCAGGGGCAGTGAAGGGTCCTGTTCCCCGGGCCCGCCAGGCTCTGCCAGGCCTGCTCCCAGGCACGAACTGTTCCCCCCTGGCCAGGAATGCTGGTTCAAAACCCCTTCATCCGGAGTTCCCGTCGTGGCTCAGTGGTTAATGAATCCGACTAGGAACGATGAGGTTGCGGGTTCGATCCCTGGCCTTGCTCAGTGGGTTAAGGATCTGGCATTGCCGTGAGCTGTGGTGTGGTTGCAGATGTGGCTCGGATCCCATGTTGCTGTGGCTCTGGCGCAGGCCGGCAGCTACAGCTCCGATTCAACCCCTAGCCTGGGAAGCTCCATATGCCGTGAGTGCAGCCCTAGAAAAGGCAAAAAGACAAAAAAAAAAAAAAAAGTCCCTCATCCTTCCGGCCACATGTTCCCTCCTTCGTGTAATCTCCCCTCTTCCCCACTCCGTGCCCCCGCTCACCCCCCACCCAGCCACAGACACACACAGCTCTTATACGACCTTTGCGGCCCGAGACACTCTTACTTTTAGAAACTCCTTCCCCCGTCAGATCAAACATCTTAAAATGCCCCCGCATCCCACACTAAAGACAAATGATACATAATTATGCGGAAGTTGAGTTGGACCAAGAGGTGAGCAGTTGAAAATGTTATGCTTTGTAGGCATTTGATTAAACATTTATCAATTTCAACTTTGCAGCTTTCCTTTTGATTTTGAAGCCAAATAAATTGTTTTCCTGGGCCTTAAACATTCTCACGGGCCCTTAAGAGCTCTTAGGCCCTGGCACTTTGCCCAGAATAGAGTCTTGCTGCGGAAACGCTCCCCTCCCTCTGCCCTCCGCATTCGGGCAGAAGCAGCGTCTCCTTGGGCCCCTGCGCAGTGTCACACTGTGAATGATGTGAGGCTGGAAGCCTTGTTTGTCTGTGATGCCACTGGGGCTGGATATCATACCCCGGGGCATTTCTCCCCTGCTGCGCGCTCACGTCCAGGGTCCTACGCAGAGAAAAATTAGTCACTGCTTGTTGAAAGAAAGAAGCAATGGAGGGAGGAGAGGAGAAAGAGGGAGAAGAAAGAAAGAAGGAGGGTGGGGAGGAGGAGGAGACTATGGAGGGGGGAAGGAAGATTTTAGCAGAGCCAACAAGGAGAAAGAGCAGACAGGATGGTCTATATGTCATAGTGGGCTCTCTGCCTCTCCCTTTCCCTTAATATTTCACACACTGGATCTCAGGGACCCCCTTCCCAGGGGCCCGAACTTCTCCTTCCCCCAGGAGATGTTACTGGTCCGCAGTGTTCCTGAGGCCCTACGGTGAGCCAGATGTGGGGGATCGGCCTGTCCGCCTCAGGCAGGTCTCTATACCTCACGTGGGGCAGAGGCGTGGGGGCGGGGCCGGCACAGGGTCGCCCTCTGAGGCCCCTCCCCCAGTGGAGACGCTGCTCTCTCCCAGCGCTGGTCAGGATGGTGTGGTGGGGAGAGCGGGTGGGGAGCAGACGGGACAAAACTGGACCCTCTGCAGGAGAATGGACATTCCAGCAGCGGCTTGGCTGATTAGACCTGGATTTAGAAGTCCCGAGGTCACAATATGGTCACATCAGGATCCCTTCTGACCTCTGAGGGAGGTGACGTTCCCCACCATCGCATCTCCTACCAGCTAATGCCTGGCCTGACTCCACCCACCTCCACCTCCATTTCCCACCGTGCTCCCTGTCACTCAGTCCACTCCAGCCACCCTGGCTTCTTGGCACCCAGGAACACTGCAGGCACGCGCCTACCGCAGGGCCTTTGCACTAGCTGCTGAGGCTCTTTCTCACAGATATTCCTGAGCTTCAGCCCCTGACTTCATCTACGTCTCTGATCAAGTGTCACCTCCTCAGAAAGGTCTCCCTTGGCCACCCCACCTAGGGGACCGACAGAGGAACTGGCTGAAGGTTCTGTAAAGGACTATTGGCTCAGAGGAATCTCCTGGGAGGAAGAGACAGTGTGTGGGGAGCACCTGTGTACCTGACTTTTGACTGGTCTGTGACTTTATTTGATTACAAAGGACCTTTAAGTGAGGAAGATGTCACTGTCCCCTTTTTAAGGGTGAGAAAATGGAGGTGAAGCGACCTGCCCAAGGCTCGCAGTTTGTGACACAGCCGATCCCGTATGGCATCTACCACCCTGGATTTGATGGTTTGGGATCTTTAGGCTTAGAACTAGACTGTCATGCCACTCACGTGTGTGGAGGAGACTGTCCCAAGCAGACCGTGATGAGAAGGAGGACAGATCTTTGAGGAACACCGACCACGATGGACTGGTTTGTCCAAGGTGAGATGAGACAGAGGAAAACTCAGCCGAGTGGACTGAGATGACTCAGCCACAGAGGTGGCAGGAGGGGAGGGACAGAGAGAGAGTGGTAAGAAAAGTCAAGTGTGTGGGACATCATGGTGGCTCTGACCCCACTACTTACCAGTGTGTCCTGGCGTAGCCTCTCTGAGCCCAGTTTTCTTTTCCTTCCTTCCTTCCTTCCTTCCTTCCTTCCTTCCTTCCTTCCTTCCTTCATTCTTCCCTCCCTCCCTTCCTTCCTTCCTTCCTCCCTTCCTCCCTTCCTCCCTCCTTTCTTTCTTCCTTTCTTTCTTTTCCTTTTTCTTTCAGAGCTGCACCTGCAGCATACAGAAGTTCCCAGGCTAGGGGTCTAATGGAAACTATAGCTGCTGGCCTAAGCCACAGCCAGAGCACCCTGGGATCCGAGCCATGTCAGCAATGTACACCACAGCTCACTGCAACGCTGGATCTCTTAACCCACTGAGTGGGGCCAGGGAGCGAACCCACATCCCCATGGACACTACTGAGCCACAACGGGAACTCCACGAGCTCAGTTTTCTAATCAGTGAAGCAGAGCTGAGGATGCCTGCGTGTACTAAAGGGAATGCCTGGGGATTAAATGAAACAATTATTCTTACTTAGTGCTGTGCCCTCAGGGAGGAGGTCATAGCATGGACTTTAGAACTAACACTTCCTGGATGAGGTGACCTTGGGCCTAAGGCCTCAGTTCTCCCACATGTAGAATGGGGATAATAATCGTGTTTACCTGGAGTTGTTTTGAATGTAGCAGAGCCTCTCAAGTGCTGTAAATGCTGCAGAACCCAGCACAGCGCCGAGGACGTGCTCAAGAAATAAATCATAAGGAGCAGCAGACACAGTGAACAGAAAGAACTTCCCTCACTTTTCTGGATGGATTTTTCTGGCACCTTCATCTCTCCAGGGTCTGGCGCTTTGCGGGTTCCAGGTACATACCTTTGTTTTTAGGGCCGCATCTGCAGCATATGAAAGTTCCCAGGCTAGGGTCGAATCGGAGCTGCAGCCACCGGCCTGCACCACAGACACAGCAATGTGGGATTGGAGCCGCGTCTGCGACCTACACCACAGCTCACGGCCACGCCAGAGCCTTAACCCACTAAGCGAGGCCAGGGATGAACCTGTATCCTCAGGGATACTAGTCAGGTTTTTAACCCACGTAGCCACTAAGGGAACTCATCAGATTACATTCTGATTGCAGCGTACCTGGGTCTTAGCGGTAGAAGGGAAAGGCAGTGTCCCGTTACTTTAAAGAGAGGTAGAGATTCAGGGCCAGAGAGGGAGGAACATGCCCAAGGTCACGCAGCAAGTGACAGTGAAACCAAGGTGGTACCCGACTCCAGGCCAGGCCTGCCCCTCCTAGAGCTCACTGGGTGGGCTGGGCTGGGAGCTGGGAGTGGATCCACACTCCCGAAGGGATGCAGAGCGAAGCCAGGCCAACCGAGTAGAGCAGATGGTAGGAACTGGGTTCTTCTATGTGCCAAGTGCTGCTCTGAGCCCTTCCTGGGTTGTTACTTGTCCCATGTAGCCACGACCTGGTGAAGTAGATACTATCTGATATTAGCCCCATTTCATAGATGAGGCTACAAAGGCTCAGAGGTGAAGGAGCTGATCTAGGGTCACACAGCTGGTACGTGGCAGAGCCAGATTTCCAGCCTGGTGGCTTGGCTCTAGGACATGATGATGCCTCCTATGCTATGTGGCCCCTTCAGAGAGAGGAAGGGCTCAGCTCCTGGGGGTCCAGGATGAACCCCCCTCCTCATTCTGTAGAGCCCCCACAACTCAGGGTCATGTGTGCAAACCACCTGACGCTCTAGCTTGACATGAAAGGTGTGTTTTATCCTTGAGCAAACCCACCTGTCCCAGAGTCCCCAGGGTGGGGTTGGGGGAGGAGTCCTTCCCCAGATGGAGCTGGTGCACCGTGGGCAGGACGGCAGAAGGGAGAACAGTCCAGACAGGCCCAAGCCCGGGCTTGGCACCATGTCCTAACTGCACAGATGTGGACAAAGCTCTTCCCCACCCTGAGCCTCAGTTTCCGCATCTGCAAAATGGACACAATGTCTAACCATCATTTGATGGCATTGTTGGGGAGACGTGAACAAAATTAGACAGAGAAGAAAACTGATGCTTGGAGATGCTAAGAAAATACACCCGAGGTAAACAGTAGAGCCAGGACACAGTCTCAGATCTGTTAGCTGCCAAGGCTTGTGTTCTAACCACTGGGGTATATGCCCTCTCAGGCTAAATACTCACCCCCCATTCACAAGCGGTGGGACCTTGGCCAGAGCCTGGTCTTTGTAAGCCTTGTTTTTTTTCATGTGTGAACTGGATCCAATGATATTGCCTCAGGAGTTTTCCATCAGAGTTTTTGATCATGTGTGCAAATTGCCTGGTACACAGTACTATCTGGGATCTAATTGGTAATATGGTGCTGGTGATGATGATGGTGGTGATGATGTTGGTAATGACAATGCTGATAATGACGGTGGTGGTGATGATGGCGATGATGGTGATGGTGGTGATGATGGTGATGATGGTGGTGGTGGTGATGATGGTGATGATGGTGGTGGTGGTGATGGTGATGGTGGTGATGGTGGTGATGACAATGGTGATGATAGTGATGGTGGTGATAACGGTGATGTGATGATGGTGATGGTGGTGATAGTGGTGATGGTGGTGATAATGGTGATGACAATGGTGATGATAGTGATGGTGGTGATAATGGTGATGACAATGGTGATGATAACGGTGATGTGATGATGGCGATGATGGTGATGATGATGGTCATGGTGATGGTAGTGATGGTGGTGATAATGGTGATGATGGTGGTGATGATGGTGATGGTGATGGTGGTGATGATGGTGATGGTGAAGACAGTAAAGGTGGACAACACTGGTAGAAATGAGCAGAGATGATTGGAAAAAGAGAGTTCATCAAGGAACAATACCATCCCATCCACAGCAGGGAAACAGAGGGATGTTGTCTGTTTAGAAATATTCTAACCTGCCCACCACAGTCCCCCGTGTGACCCTCACCACCTGCTGCCTAGGTGAGGGTCTAGGAAATCCCTGAGATGGATGTGGAAGGAAGGTGGCAAAAACTCCCTTTGCCCTGAGCCCCGGCTGCTGTCCTGCCTCCCAGAAGAGTCTGGCAGGGGCATCCCAGGAGCCATCTAGGGCTCCATTTCCCCTGGAGGCTAGGGCTTGGGAAGATGTGAGTGGACAGGACAGCAGGTGGGGCTGGCTTCCCCTGCTTCTAAGAAGGAGACCTGCCCCAACAACCCACCCCCGAACCCCCGCACCTCAGTGGCCCTGCCCTGAGCTCAGGCTGCTTTCCTGATCTAATTAGCATCACTGAGAATTACACTCCACACTCCAGCAGGCTCAGCTCCCCTGAGAGCTTCCAAGAACTAATACTGCTTAAATGGGAAATGGTTCCTGGCCTCAGGGCCCAAGTCATGGAGGCACAGACCAGAAACAAGAGTTGTAATTACCAGTTCTGATTAAGGAGTGTGCATTACAAAAAAGTCAAATAAAAAACAAGTCCATCCTCCCCCATACAACACCCCCCATCCTTACAATAGGTCCATCCCCCTCTGCACAACAATTGACAGCACCCTGAGTTACTTCTGTTCTTTTAAGGGACACAGGCTACTTATCCCTTAAGTCCTTTCCATTCTTATGGCCCCACTTATCCATCCAGGTTGTTTGCTGAACACGTACCATGTGAGTTCATGGAGCTCATGGAGCTCATCTTGGGTGCAGAGATGGCTAAGAAACACACCAGACAAAGTTCCTGAACTCCTGGGGCTCACTGTCAGGAGGGGAACTTGGCTCTGATGAAAGTCACACAGACAGCTACACCTCAGGATGGGCCTACATGGGAGGATAATGAGGGGGACTAACTCGGACAGGGTCTTAGGGTAAGTCGAGATCTGATGGAGCCGGTTGCCTGTAGAGTGGGCGGGGGGGAAGTAGTGATGTATGGAAGGGGGAACAGCGTGTGCAAAGGCCCTGGGAGGGACTGAGGAAGGCCCTGGGGCAGAGTGTGACAATGGGGGAGCGAGCAGAGGAGAGAGCATGAGGAGGGGGAAAAGGCAGCAGCCAGACCCCTTGGGGCTCACTGCCTTGGCCTCAGCAGGTAGCGCTGGGATTCCAAGTTTCTCTGAGCAGCACTGAAGGGTGAGGAGTGACGGAGGGGCCTGATCATATCTGGGACTTAAGAAGATCCTCTAGCTCCTCCTTGAAGACGAGTGGGAGCAGGGGCCCAGGGAGGAGGTGAAGGCGCTTCCAGGCAGGAGTCAGACGTGATTTGGACCAGAGCGATGTGGAGTGGACGCGCAGTGGGGGGAGGGCCAGGAGGTGTCTTGGGGGGTGAATCGCCCCATCATGGGGAGTGCTGTGGTGAGCAGGGATCTGTCCTGAAGACACCTGCGTCCCTGGCCGAGGAGCTGAGGGACAAAGCTGCCGTTTCCTGAATGGGAATGCGGACTAGGTGGGGTGTGATGTCAGGGGGGCCCGTGGAGTGTGTGGATCCTGAGCTGCGTTCCAGAGAGAGAGGGGTGGGAGGGGTGGGTGTCCCTGAGGAGCACAGGGAGAGCCCTGCTGGGGACACCCAGTGAGGGCTCCATCAGGGGACAGCAGTGTGTGCCTCCAGGGGAGGGAGGCCGGAGGGAGAAGGGCCCAGGAAGGAGAAAGGAGACCCTCCTGGCCCTCTGTCCCTCCCGAGGTGCAGGAAGAGCATGTGGCTGCCCAGAGGCCCTGGGAGCCTGTAAGGGGCGGGACCCCAGCTGCGGGGAGGTGGGGGCTCCCCCCTCCTCCCACAACCCACCCTCCAAAGTTGAGGATGAGAGCCACGTGGCAGAAGTGTCCCTGGCTGCCCCAGAGGCCCCCAGAGAGGCTGATGGGGAGGGGGCCCTGGCTGGAGGGAGGTGGGGGTGGGGATTCCCATTCTCTCTCTGTGTCAGCACCCGCCCCCAGCCCCACCCTCAACCCCTGCTGCAGAACAAGACCCAGGCACTGGCTGGGGCAGCTTTTTGTCATGTCCTTCTGCAGGGGGGAAGGTGGCCTAGAGCCCCTGCCTGCTCCAGGGCACCCCAGCCCTAAGCCTAGATCTTCCCAGGCCCCGCCCTCACCCAGTACCACTGGGTGGCCTGAAATACAAAGCTCCCAAAGCTTCATCCCTCTTCCCTTGTGTGGAGTCTGTCCTCCCAGACCAAGAAGGGGCCTCTGTCCATTGGGTACATGTGATTTGTTTATAAGCTTTTTATGGACAAGTATTTATTTATAAGCCTTCTATTTCTTGAACCTGAATATCACCCTCGAGTGACTGAAATCTGCTCTGCCAAGGGCTTTTATGGGAAGTTAGAAATGACACACGGGAGAGCTGAGAGTGGGTTTATTTTTAAACCCTGGGCTCTCAGCGACACCCTGTCCATCCATCCATCAGCTCCCGCACTCGGGCGGAGACACTTGCTGATGTTGTAATGTGCTTGGACCCGTGCTGGGGCTGGGGCACAGAGGTGGCTGGGCCTGGACTTTGTCTCAGCTGAGTCCCCAGAGTGGCTGGGCTGGGTGTGAGGGTCCAGGACAGAAAGAGGTTTTCACGGGGGTGGGATTTACACCATCCGTTCACTCTTTTTTCTTTTTCTTTCTTTCTTCTACTTTTTTCTTTCTTTCTTTTTTTTAGGGCCATACCTGTGGCATATGGAAGTTCCCAGTCAGGGGTCAAATCAGAGCTGTAGCTGTCGGCCTACACCACAGCCACAGCAACACAGGATCTGAGCTGCATCTGCAACCTACACCACAGCTCACAGCAATGCCCAATCCTTAACCCACTGAGAGAGGCCAGGGATCAAGCCCGCGTCCTAATGGATACTAGTCAGGTTTGTTATTGCTGAGCCACAACGGGAACTCCATTCATTCATTTTTCATTCCCTAAATATTTCCGTGTGCAATGGCGCCCATTCTAGCCACTGAGGATATAGTTGTGAACATCAAAGAAAAAAATAAATCACTGCCCCCTGGAGCCACAGATGGCTGGGGAGACAGACAAAAAAGCAGTGAGAGAGTCCATCACCTCTGTCAGATCTTGGTAGGTGCTTTGAAGGAAGAGAGAGAAGTGGTGGGGGTGGGAAGGGATGGAGGGCCTGGGGACCTCTCTGAAGAGCTGACATTTGAGTAAGGACCTCAAGGAAGTGAGGACATGAGTCATCCAAATGTCTGAGGCCTCCTGGGAAAGGATACGGCACGTGCAAAGGCCCTGTAGTTGGACTGTGCTTGAGGAACAGCAACGACTAGGAGATTCTAAGGTCGGCTTGACAGAGGGAGAGCTGAGGACACAGAGAAAGCTGTGGCCCTGGATGGCTGAGGGTGGAGGAGCTTCAGAGAGGGCCCGTGGAATGGGGAGTGTTGGAGAGCCCATCCAAAAGCATCTCTGAAGAAGGAAGAGCGCAGGTCACTGAGGAGAGAAAGTGGCCCATTTTGGAGGGGAGGGGGGTACGGGGGTGGCAGAATGAGAGCCAGAACAAGTGGGGTGCTTTAGTCAGGGGTCTCCAGGGAAGCAGAACCAACAGGATGTATAGACATGGATATAGAGAGATTTATTGGGAGGGACTGCGTCACGTGATTATGGAAGCGAAGTCTCAAGCTCTGCTCTATGTAAGCTGGAGGGCCTGGAAAGCAGGTGGTATAATTCCAGTCCTAATCTGAAGACTTGGGGACCATGGGCTGGTGGTGTCCCTGCCTCAGCCCAAAGACTCGAGAACCAGCAGCATCAGAGGGATGCCCCAGCCGAAGCAGAGATGGAGTTCTCCCCTCCTTTGCCTGGTGATTCTATTTGAGCCCCCAGTGGAGTAATGTCTGTTTCTTTTTGCTGTCCTGAGACACACAGACCTCCTGGGCCAGGGATCAGATCCAAACCACAGCTTACCCGCTGTGCCCGGCCGGGGGTGGAACCTGCATCCTGGTGCTGCAGAGACTCCCCTGCTCCCATTGGGCCACGGCAGGAACTCCCTCAGTGGATTATTGATGACGCCCACTCACATGGCTGAAGCGAATTTTCTTTACTCAGTCTACGGATTCAAATGCTAATCTCCTCCAGGACAGTCTCCCAGACCCCAGTGATAAAATTTTACCCTCTATCTGAGCATCTCTTAGTCCAAACAAGTTGGTGCCCATCAGCCTGAAAGAGAAGGTGCTTCATGGCTGGTCCTCAAACACACCCGGTTTGTTCTTACCACAGGGCCTTTGTACTTGCTGTTCCCTCGGCCTGGGCCTGAATGCTCTTCCTCAGATTTCTACATGCCTCATTCCTTCACATCCTTTTAGACTGTTACTCAAATGTCACCTTCTCACGGAGACTTTCCCACCCAGCTCTGCATCTCTGAGCCCTTCCCCGTAAATTTCCCCCCCTCGGCTGCTTTACTGTTCTGCTTAGCTCCTGCCATCCCAGAGTCACATACAGTGCCCATCCCAGACATGTCTCCTCTGTCTCCATTTCATTAAAATGGGCATTCCATGAGGGCAGCAGTCTGTGGCTCTTTGATCACTGCTTCATCCCCGGAGGTGTGCAGGCGCCAGCAGTGGTTCAATAAGTATTTGTTGAATGACTGAACGACTGGCCTTAGAAGTCGTACCAAAGAGCACTGGTATTATTTGTGTAATATTGGTGTGATCCTCAGAATGGGGAGGAACCATCCGGGGCCTTGAAGGAGGGAAGCAACAGGGTCTGATTTAGGAAGCTGTTCTGTCCACACTGAAGGAGACTAGAGGCTCAGAGGAGAGAAGAGGTTGTGCTGACCCTGGACAGTGAGCTGACGGGTTTGGACCAGGACAGCGGCGCTGGAGAAGCAGGAGGAGATGGGACTGGAACCCTAGGAGGTCTCGGTGTCTGCTTGGCTCTGGGGCATGGGGACCTTGGGGTGTCAAGGGCAAATACCTGATCGCTGATTTTGGGGGCTGATTGGAGGCTGATTGGGGGCTGCAGAGTCAGCTGGAGGGGACAGAGGAGCTCGGAGAGAGACAGGCTGTGCTGGGAGGGGTCTATGGACATCCAGACTCACACAGCAGGTCGTGGGGATAGAGCAGGACAGTGACTGAACTGGGGCAGAAGGAGGCAGGGGAGAAGGGGACGATGAAGGGCAGAGCCATGGGCATCTCTGCAGAGAGCTGGTGCCATCAGAAGTGTCACTGGTTGTAGGTAAAATGTGGGAACAGGCAAAGCCTGCGGCTCAGTGTGAGTCCCACAGCCCTGCTCTTGGCCTTGCTCCATGACTGCCAACCTGGAGACATTCGGGGCCGGGAAGGACTTCCCAGGCCGTTCTCAAATCCCACTCGGCAGGGAAACACCCCCCCACCCCGCCCCTGCCCCCTGCCCCCTGCCCCCTGCCCCGGTCTATTGGTCTATTCGGGAGACTGGCCCTGCCCCTTCCCCCCACCCCAACTCATCCCCCTGCCAAGCAAGGACCATCTGCCTTCGCCGCTGAGTTTTCAGGTCCCAAAGCTGCAGTCTCTTTTATTTTCCGTCAAGTGTTTCCTAGCTTTCAGAGAGGCTCTGCTCTGAGGCTAAAAGTTGTCTGTGTCAACAGCCCTCAAAATAAATGTCCTGCCATTGCTTGCCTGAGAGCTGGCCCGGCCACAAGAGCCAGTCCACAGGGGGATAAGCAGTCCAGTGGAGGGGGCACGGTCCTAGCCCGGGGCAGCATCAGCCTGCCACGTGAGTAGGCGGAGGACGGGGCTCAGCCAGGGTGGCACCGGGAGCAGTGCGCACACAGCTTTTCTCAGGGGCTGAACTTTGGAGCAGACACGAGGTGGCTCCTGCCTCTGTCCCTTCCTGTGCATCTTGGAGAGAAGTGCTGGCCCTCTCTGAGCCTTGGATCCTCATGTGCACACGGGGATGCCCAGGGTGCTGAGGGTGATGCCAGGCAGCTCTCGGCACAGGGCCTGGTGCATTGTGGAAGCCTCATCGGAGGCAGCCGCCTCTGAGATGCTCTGACTCTCCTGCTTATTCACCGCAGGCACCGTGCCTCCCAGGCCTGGTGCCCAGGGGTGGAGTTTCTTTCCGCAAAGCACTGATAGCAGGTCAGAATCCCTGGCCCAGGCTGAGGACGGGAGCCTGGATTCTGCCTGGTTCTCGGAATAGAGATGGGGTGGGTGGGGTGAGGGAAATGTTGCACCCCAGTGGGTATTTTTTGGCACCTCCATAATGTGCATTTAACCGTACGATTGCCCTAAACTGTACCCTCCTGTTCCTGTCATCGTCCCAGGCTGGTGTGTGTTCTGAGGGAGGCCACAACTTCCCCCTAACATCAGTGCCCAGCCTACCACCTGCCTGTGTCTTCACATCCCCGGGATATGGGGTTGGACCACTAATCCCATTCACAGATACGGGAACAGAGAGGTGGAGTGAGCTGCCGAGGTCACACAGCAGGAAGGAACAGCGCCAAGTGGCAGAGGTCCCTCAACTATTGAGAGGTGAGGCCAGGGTGGGACCAAGGGTTTGGCCTCAGAACCTGCGCCTTGAAGGTGCCCGTGTCCAGTCCCTCTTGTTGCTGTCCCTGTGTCCTGAGTTGTCCTGTGCCCACTGAGGCCTTGTGGCACCCTGTGAAGTTGGCCTCATCACCCCCACTCCACAGATGAGAAAACTGAGGCTAAAAGGAAGTGAAGAAACTTGTGTAAAGCCTGAGGCTGGAATCTGGATTTGAACCCATGTCTGCTGCTTCAAATCATGAGCCCCACTTGGGACTCTGTCAGGAACCCACTGCCCCCTTGGAGGGACCAGTAAGAACCAGACGGAAGGAATCAGGGCAGGGTCAGCCCAGAATGGAAGTGGGGTGAACCCAGAGAGGACCAGGCCTCTGCCAGCTGCCGCCCCTGGTGCCAGGACCCCCACCGGGAGACCCCACCCCCACCCCAGGTCCTGTCCACCCCATCAGCCTCCAGGCCCCCGAGGCACGAACTTGACCTGGGTCTGCCCAGAAGCCTGCTCTGACCTCTTGGAGGAGGACAGTGCCTTCAGGGTCACAGGTCCAGAAAAAGCCAAAGCATCAGTGTCTCTGTCCTAAAGCCTCCCTGATTTGTATCCACAACAAGATGGAGGGGCGGAGATGCCTGGATTCTAGTCACCCCCACCACCTGGTCCTGGACTTCACAGCTTGTGACATCCACTCGGGCCAGCTGAGATGTCCTCTCACCTGCCTAAGACAAGGGCACATTCCTTCCCCAGGGGGAGGGTGGAGGTGGGGCTGAGCTCCAGCCAGAGCGCTTCAGTTGCCATGGAAACCTGGTGGCCCTGGGAAGGCCCTCAGCCGGGCTCCAGCCTCCAGAACCAGGTCCACCTGAGCAGGGTCTCCACCCTCAGTTCCGCCACTGTTCCCACTGTGTAGGCAGAAGGGAGCCCTCCCCACTTCAGAACCTGGGGCGGGTCACCCAGGCTCTTGGAACAGCTTCATCTGCCCCCTGGGACCTGCCAGCTGACATGAGAATACAAGGGCTCACAGTGCCCCTGCATCAGCACCCGCTTCCTGAAGATGTTTCTCCCCGACGGCACAGCTCCCAGCCCGGGTCAAGCCTCTGATGCCTCAGCCGGTCTCCTGCCTCCTCCCAAGCAGCAGGGCTCAGGGCTGGGTGTGTCACCACAGACACTGCACACCTGCCCTGCGGCTCTTCATGGAACAACAAGTCTTAGTCCCCAGTTCACGGAAACTCTTCCCACATGGCCGGGGCTGCCTTTGCAGGAAGATGCCGTACCAAGGCCTGAGGGAGCCACCAAGAGCATTGGGTGGGATTGCTATGACTGTCCTCTGTTTGGGATGGTCACTGCCTGGTGGCTGGGGTGTGAGTGCAGCCCATTCCCTACATGCACGCAGCCTGGGACAAGGGAACCAGTGAGGCCCACAGGTTAGTGGGCTAACATCTAAAAGTTCAGCAACTAGCAATCTATCAAAAAAAACAAGCTTACCCTGAACCCACCCTGGAATGTGGGGAGCAGAGACAGCTGGCCCCTGACCTTCCCTCTCCAGGCTCAGCCACTCCACGGTCTCAGGCAAAGTGTGGGGACAGCCCAGCCTGCGGACCCAGGCTCTGTCCTCACTTTCCCACCAAACAGTTGCACTTTGGGGACTAGAGTGCACATGCTGGCCATGCGGGTCACCCTCAGGGGAGCAGACACGATGGGGATGAGGCCACACAGGCCCTGATAGCTGACTGGGTCAATCAGGAAGGGATTTCTGGGGTTGGGGATATGGATCTTGTCCCTTGTCCCCTTGGTCCCTCTGATGGGAGAGGCACAGCTGGAGGAGGCGGGAACAGAGCTCACCTGCTCATGTCTCAGGGTCAGGCGTGGAAATGGGACAGAGGGACCAGGCAGGAGAGGGGGTGTGTAGTCTGAAATGGGGCAGGGATGGTGGGTATGGGGGAAGGGAGACTCCAGAGATTTGAAGGAGGTAAACTTGGAAGGACTTGATGGTCCCTGAGGTGTCAAGAGAGGCAGAGATGCTCCCTTGTTTCTGGTTTGGGTGAGTGAGTGCTGCAGGGGCAACACGGGATGGGACCGGTGGGGAGGACCAAGTTCGAGGGGAAGAAGAAAGATTAGATTTTGAAAAACTCAAGGGGCAGGAGGCCATGGGAACTTGCAGACAGGAAATTCCAAGAGGTGGGACAGCCTGTGCAGCTCAGTGCTATGTCTCCAGCATGAAGCCACGTGGTACATCAAAGACTCTTGATATGGAGTATACTTTAGGGGGTGGCAGCAGGTGGAGACGGGGCAGGTGGGTGGTTCAGCTGTTAGCACATGGACCGGGGATGGGCCCTCAGAGAAGAAGAAGTGGAAGGGTAACCATGGGAACCAGGGTGTGGTCTTAGCTCCGGCTGTTGTTGCAAAATGCCACAGGGTGGGTGCTCGAACAGCAGCGATCAATTTTCCCTCAGCTCTGGGGGCTGGGCAGTCTGAGATCGGGGTGCCAGCACAGTGGGGTTCTGATGAGAGCTCTCATTCTAACTGCAGACCACTGCCTCCTTGCTGTGCCATCATAAGGTAGAGAAAGAGCTCTTTGTTGTCTCTGCTTAAAAGGGCACTAATCCCACCATAAGGGCCCCACCCTCATGGCCTCATCTAACCTGAATTACCTCCCAAAGGCCCCATTTCCAACTACCAGCACACTGGGGGTTAGGGATTCAGCCTATGAATTGTGGGGGGTCACAATTCATAACATTCTACCCCTGCCCCCCCATTCATGTCCTTCTTGAATGCAAACTACATTCATTCCATCCCAACAGCCCACCAACTTTTACCTCCTTCCAGCATCAACTCTGAAATCTGAAGTCCAAGCTCTCATCTAAATATCAGCTAAGTCACATATGGATGAGAGTGGAGACGTGATTCATCTGGAGGCAACATCCCTCTCCAGCTGCGAACCTGTGAGAGGAGATAAGTGTTTCCAAAATACAGTGATATTACTAGCATGGGCGAGACTTCCCCATTCCACAGGGCGGAACTAGGAAAGCAGGGAGGGGTGACAGGTTCTGAAGAGTCCCAGACCTAGCAGGGTGGATTTCGTGAGTTCCTAAGGCTCGAGAAGAATGCTCTTTGGTTCAATGCTCTGCCCACAGGGGTGGCAGTGCCACCCCTGTGGCTCAGCAGGGTGGCCCCAGCCCTTTGTTGGGGAGGGGACTGTGCAGAGGTCATCTGTGAGGCCCCCTCTCACCCTTTCAAACCCAGATCGAAGCAGCTTTGCCTTCAGAGACTTTGCACTCTGGCTCTACTGGTCTTTTAGTTGCCTTTGGGGTGCTTTGTCCCTTTTCTTGAAAGGCAGTACAAATTCACAGCTGAATAGCTCTATGGACCAGTTTGACAGAACCCAAGACATCTGCCAAGTCTTCCTTCCTCTGGTCTCACCTTCTCTGTCCCCTTTATTACAGCTGGTAGTGTGTCCACTAGTACAGTCCCATCCCCGTGCCAGGCTCCTGTAGAGATGGCTGATCGAGTCCACAGGTCACACTCATGAGCTCTTTATCAAATTCAGTGTTCTCTGCAGAATAATTTTCTCTTTTCTTTCTTTTTTGGTAATAGAGATAGGCTGAAAATCCTCAGAATCTACAAGTCCTGGCTCCTTTTTGCTGAACAATTCCCTCCTCGATTCATCTCTCTCTTTTTTCATGTAACTCTAGAAATCAGGATAACGAAGCTGCTCCATCAATGCTTTGCTGAGAAGTCTCAGCTGCATCCATGACTTCATCACATATAAGTTCCATTTCTCACAAAACAGGAACACAGTTCAGCCAAGTTCTTCACCCTTTTGCCTTGGCTCCACTCTCCAATAACACGTTCCTCTTTCCTCGCAAGGCCTCACCAGGATCTCCCCTCACATTCAGACATCTAGCACGTGCCTCGAAACTTTTCCATCCTCGACCCACTACCCAGTTCCCAAGCCACTACCACCACTGTAGGTGTTTATTCCAGCAGCACCTCTTCTCAGTATTAAAACCTTGGAGTTCCCTTTGGGGCTCAGTGGTTAACGAACCCGACTAGGAACCGTGAGGTTGCGGGTTCGATCCCTGGCCTTGCTCAGTGGGTTAAGGATCCGGCGTTGCCTTGAGCTGTGGTGTAGGTTGCAGACACGGCTCAGATCCCGCTTTGCTGTGGCTGTGGTAAAGGCTGGCAGCTACAGCTCCTGTTAGACCCCTAGCCTGGGAACCTCTATATGCTGCAGGTGTAGCTCTAGATAAAGGCAAAAAGACAAGAAAAAAAAAAAAGAAAAAAAAAACTGCCTTCATCAGCTCAGGCTGCCTGACAATGACTCTGGGAGGGCTTAAACAACAAAAATGAATGTCTTCCCAGCCCTAGAGGCTGGAAGTCTGAGATTATGATGCCAGCGTGGTGGAGTTCTGGTAAGAAGAACCCTCTTCCGGGCTGCAGACAGCGACTTCCCGTTGCGTCCTCACGTGGAGGAGCGAGAGGGCACAAGCTCCCTGGCATCTTCTTCTAAGGACACCAACCCCATCATGGCGGCTCCACCTCATGAACTCACCAAAACCTACTCATCTGCCCGAGACCCCACCTCCAATTAGCATCGCTCTGAGGGTTCAGTCCTCAACTTCTGAAATGGGTGGGGGACTCAGTTCCTGCCGAAGCAGGCACCAGTGTGTAAGAACCAGGAAGGTCAGGGAGGTAGAAGCTTTGGGAGACTCTGGCAGGCTCTCGGAGGGGCCCCAGAGGTGTGTCCAGCCCAGGACGCGGGAAGCAGTCTCCTCCCTACAGTCCTAAGAAGTCAGACTGACAACAGCTGTGATGGTGGTTTAGACAGAGAGCTCTGGGGACACCGAGAAGCAGAACATCGATTTGCATTAGGAGTGGAGGGAGCTTTGCCACCTTGGCCTGTAAGGCGGGGTGGAGATGGGGAGAAGGGG
Organism: Catagonus wagneri; assembly: GCA_004024745.2. Lineage (NCBI taxonomy): Eukaryota > Metazoa > Chordata > Mammalia > Artiodactyla > Tayassuidae > Catagonus > Catagonus wagneri. Next base: position 18,300,016 of record PVHT021183551.1, read on the forward strand.
CGGTGTGTGGGGACAGGTGTGGAGGTGGGAAATGCAGGACACGGGGCTGGAACTGAGGGACCTGGTGCATCTGGATGAAGAGTGAAGGTGCTGGATTGGGGGAGAGGGGGCGGAAGAGTAGTATTAGGTTTGGTGGGAATCAAGATGCAAGACTGGAAGAGGGATGAGGGATGGAGAGAGGGAAGGGCGTGTGCAAGGATGCCTCAGGCCATCCGGGGCTGGAACAGGCTCCACCGTGGAGCAACTCTGGGAATCACAAAGTCTCAGGTTCCTCAGGATCATTCCATGAGAAGAATAACAGCAGCACACTATCTTCTGAAGTCTTTATCGTCTTAGGGTAATTGAATCATAGACTCTCAGAGAATTATGGGTTTTTTTTAATAGCAGAAATTTTGAATCTTAAATTGCTTGAGTGTCAAAATCCTGGCCAGCTTGCCCTCCTGGTAATGAGAGCATGCACTCAGTGCTCGGTGCTTTGCACACATTATGTTCTTTTGTCTCCATAACAACCCTGGGAAGTAGGAACTTATTTTCCCTGGTTTTCCAGATGAAGAAACCCAGGCTTAGTGAGAATAAGTCATCGCTGAAGGTAAGACACCTTGGAATCAAGGTGGCCAGGACTCAGCCCAGATCTCTTGGCCTCCGAAACCTACACCCCCAGCCTCTTTGCCGATTAGTCTCCCTCGAGGCCTCTCTGCTGAGTGCTCACCTGTCCTCTGTGCACACCTCCAGTGATGGTGAGCTCATCACCCCACCCCCGGGGCCACCCATTCATCCCAGATGGGGATACGTCTCTCTTTCACGGGGCATCAACCCCTTGGCCCTGTGTCTGTTCTAGGAGACCCCATAGAAGATACGCCTTCACTTGGGACTCCTGTCTGGAGGGGGAACAGCTGCCTGAAGTGGGAGGGCTCTCATATAGGAGAGGGGGGTGTCCCAGGTTGGCGAAGCCCCAGCTCAGCCCCTCCCTGCTGATAGAGAGGGGCATTTATCCTGAGCGGGAGCATCAGCGAAGACGTGGGGAACAGGACCTCTCAAAGACAAATGGAGACGGAGCCCAGAATGTTGGGAAGGCAGTTTGGTTAGAGGGGTGCTGGTGGGGGGTCCGGGGCAGGGCAGACACAACACAGAAATCCAGCTGCACTCCAAGGGTCAGAGACATGGGGCTTAATAAGGTTGGACTCGCGTGCAGTGCTTTAATTTTCTCAGCTCTTTTCTCTGAACACTTATTCTGCAACACGTGCCTTGTGCCATCCATCCTCCCAGATGGCTTTTTAAGTGAAGTTGTTTGTTAAGTGGGAGAAGAAAAAGGGAGATTGATCAAGAGGGAAGATTGATCAAGAGGCGGAACCACTGCAGGGCCCAGGGGAGGGGACACTGTGGGAACAGCAAGTGGGAGGGAGGGGCAGGGGTTGGCTCAGCTGAGTCCACATGACCGAGACCATTGACAATGTCCGGGCCCCACTGTGTGCCCAGCTATGGCGTGAGCGCTTTGGACTCATTGTCCCAGCTCCCATGACTCTCTTAGTCCATTCAGGCTGCTATAACAGCATAGGTACCATAGGCTGGGTGGCTTATAAGTAGCAGACCCATTCCTCACAGTTTGGGAGGCTGTCCAAGGACAGGGTGACCACATGGTCATGTGCTAGTGAGAGCCCTCTTCTGGGGACAGATGGCTGCCTTCTTACTGTACCCTCACAAGGTGGAAAGAGAAGGAGCCAGCTCATCGCCCTTCTTATAAGGGCACTAATCCCATTCACGTGGGCTCCACCCTCTTTCCCTAATCACCTCCCAACTTAGATTCTGACATATAAATTTTAGGAGGACGCAAATACTCAGTCCATAACAGTGACCATCCTCCCTTCATAGATAAGAAGTTCAGAGAGGTACAGGTACTTGCCTACAGCCACATAGCTAGAGAAAGGCAGGCAGGATTCAAGCCCAGGACTATCTGATTCCAGTGTGCTGACTCATAGCCAGGCTGTCACATAGCCTCAGGCTGACAGTGTCTGAATCTTTGGGCATGAGTTTCAGGGCTGCACCTGCGACATATGGAAGTTCCCAGGCTAAGGGTCAAATCAGAGCTGCAGCTGCCAACCTATACCACAGCCACAGCAACATGAGATCTGAGCCACCTCTGCGACCTACACCGCAGCTCACGGCAATGCTGGATCCCAAACCCACTGAGTGAGACCAGGGATTGAACCTGCAACCTCACGGATACTAGTCAGATTCGTTTCCACTGAGCCACGACGGGAACTCCAGGTGTCTAATTTTAAAAGCTCCATCCTGGCCCCCAGACCTTCGCATTAGGAAGCCCTGAGCTGCCCCAACTTGCTCACTGTGCAGATGGAGAAATCAAGACCCCTCCCCCTGACCTCTGAGAGGCAGCACTTACACAGGGTCACACTGCAGGCCAGTGGGTGTAGAACATGCACCCACTCTCTGGGGAATCCTCAAGATAAGTATCATGGAGACAATCACTGGAGATGGATGAGGACATAAAATTGGCTGTTACCCCACAGCTGAGGAAGTGATGGGTTCTGTGTCCACCTCTGCAGCTGGTGGCCTCTTTTGTCCCCTCCTCCTGCCTCAGTGCAGCCCACCCCACCCCCCTCTAAGCCCGGCTTCGAGGAGCCGTGATGGATCACCACTGTCCCCAGCCGCACGCAGATGACTCCTCCATCGCCCTGCGCCAGCCACCCCAGCCCGGCGTCTGCAGCAGCAGCGGCTCAGTGAATGATTATGAATGAGAGGAGGACGGAAGTGCCCGGGGAGGGGGATCCGAGATGGGGCATCACAGCAGAAAGCAGAGCAGTTTTCTCCCAAGGCGGCCCAATTCCAGGCCCTGCATGGTGTCCTTCCAAGTTTCAAATCAAATGTGTTACACCCAGTGAGGGGGCTCAAGGACATGTCAACCAATAAACAGTGCTGGGAAGTGGCAGGCATCTCACACTGGCAAACGGAGGCTTTGCGGCTCAGGAGACAAAGGGCAAATGCACCCGCATCTCTCTGAGCTTCTCTCTGCAGTGAGGATGGTCATTGCTATGGACTGGATGTTCGCATCCTCCCAAAAGTTATATGCTGAAATCTGATCCCCAATGTGGTGATATTTGGAGGTGGGGCCCACTGGGAGGTAATGAAGTCATGACGGGGGTTCCTTATGAACGGGATTAGCACCCGCAGAAGAAAATCTGCACCATTTCCCGGAGAGGCAGAGCAAAGCAAGGTCATCAAGGTCGTCAAAGCCTGAGGCCATCAAGGTCAAGGTGAAGGGGAGGCTGCAGCAGCCTTGCTGCTCCTGCCCAGCGTCCTCAGATCTCACTGCCTTCTCCCTTACCCCCATCCGCCGCACAGCCTGCTCCTCCGCTGGGGTTTCCTATTCCAGAAAAGCCCTAAAAGATTCCCTCGCTATGACTCCTCCAAAGTTGAATCAAGTGCCTCCTGCTGCCATTGTTCACCAAACCTACCGAGGCCCACGGGGTGCCTGGCCTGCATCTGGGACACAGCAATGTCTGTCCTGTCCCCTCCAGGGGAGACAGGAGCAGATAAATGCACAGGTGATGAAGCCCAGCTGTGCTGAGGGCTGTGCTTGGTGCCCGGAGCTACAGAGCTGACGAGCAGGGACAGGGGTGCAGAGGCCCCGAGGAGGGGCGGGCTGGGTGCTTCTCTGCAGACGGAGGCCCTGGGCTCCCAGCTCTGAGCAGCCCCATCAGCTCCACAGTGAACCTGGGTCCTCCAGGTTGATGCTCACCTGGCTGGACACTGTGACCCCATTTCCTGCCTCTAAAATTGTTGATTCACTGCCCCAGGCTGCCCCCTCCCAGCAAACCTGGCTGGCCCCACCCCCAACAAGGCAGTGCCCCTAAAGCCCCCTGGTCTTCCTCCCCCGACCTTCTCCTGCCCTGAAGTCTGAGGCCCCCCGCAGGGCCCCTTACTCCTTTGGACACTGAGGATCTCCTGGGGGTCTATGGAGACAGGATTGTATCTGACACCCTGATGAGAGCCTGCTGGCGTCTCCCAGGCCCCCTGGGGGACAGTGTCCTGTTCTGTAACCAGGCATCATCACCCCCACAAGGCTGCCAGAGGCTGGGGAAGGCGTGTGAACCCTGACACAGCGCCCCGCCGGGGAGCGGAAGGAGTGTCACCCCAGGAATCCATAGAAACTCAGACGGGCACCTGAGAGGAGGAAATCCTGTCCTGTGAGCCTCTGTCCCCAGCAGATGGGTCTCTGCCCACCTGTGCTCTGGTCCCAGACACAAGGCTTCTCTGGACCAAGACTATGTATCTAGGCTGTGGTCAGAGCCCAGGAGAATGTTCTCGAAGCCCTAGAAGCGGCAAAATCTGGGGGAGGGGGAGCAGGGTAGACAGAGGGTAGGGGGTTGGGCTTCAGTCAAATCCATTTTATCTCCGATGCGAGTCCTGATGCTGCCGCTGGTCCTGGGTGTGGACCAGCTAGTAACTCGGGGAAATCTCCAGAGGATGGAGGACGGCCAGGAATCCAAGAGCCCTGTGGGCATCTGATCACGATGCTAAAATCCAATAACCAGCCACTGTGTACCCATCCCTCCCTGGCCATCATCTCGGGGGATCCTCTAAGCCTCTGGAGGAAGACACAGCTACTGAACCCATTTTAGAAACAAGGAGGCTGAGGCTCAGAGTTGCAGTCACCTTTCTCCTCGGCCACCAGATCTGAGGACCTGTATCACCTCAGGCTGCAGCCCCTCTGCTCGTGTTTAGGGATGGCCTGTCTCATTTACAGAGTGGCTACAAAGACGAGTGCCAGCAGGGAAGGGGTGCTGGGTCCTTCTGGACCAGCCTTGCTGGAGGCCCACAGCGGCTCAGGGCATTCAGAGGAAATTGCTAGAAGGACAGTGAAGTGAAGGGAGAACCTATGAGCCTGGAGCAGGGTGATTCTACCCACGGCCCATAATCAGATGGAGATCAGCCCTGCTGGAGGTGGGGGCTTGAGGACAGAAAGCTTTCAACACGGACTCTGAAGTCACAAACTACTGGGTTCGGTATTTAGAATTATGAGGTTAGCCCAGAGAGTCTGAGGCTTCCAGAAGAATGCCTGCAAGAGAAGCCAGGCAGAGGCGGGAAACTAAGCCTGGGGAAATAGCCTCAGAGACAGGCCTGGACACGGAGGTCTCAGCACCTGGTGAGTGCCAGCCACACTGAAAGTGAGGCCCCACCTTAAGCTGTATATTAATAGTAACAAAAATAACACTTCTGCAGCATTTACATGCATTCAGTGGTATTCTAAGGACTTTACAGGCATTATATTAAATTCTCATAACCTTACGAACTCAGAAGCATTATTATTACAATGGTACAGAGACGGAAACTGAGGCACAGGGGGGTTGAGTAACCTGCCTAGGGTCACACAGCTCCTGAGTGGTACAGCCGAAATTTAAACCCAGGAGGGGTCTGACTCCTCTACTGCATTGCAGTGAAATGCAACAAGAAGCAAATAAGTACACTGAAGGCAACGCTGGCAAAGGCTGGAAATGGGAGTATGACATGTTTAAACTGTCTTTTATAGAGTGCACCTGGGCAGTTCAGGCTTCAATAAATAGTCACTGGACACCTACTGGGTGTCAGACCCTGTTCTGGGCCCTGAGTGAGCTAGAGGGAGGGAGACCAGTGGCGGGGGAGAGGCTATTGAAACAGGTGGATAAACGGAGACTCAGAGAAAGAGAAGGGATTGATCACCCAGCAGGTGAGGACAGGTGAGGGCAGGTGGGGTGGGACCAGCTCCTCCAGCACCCTTCCTGAGCTTCCTGCCCCAGGCTGCTTCTTTCCTTGTTGGGAGACTCCCAGACACCCAGGAATCTGATTTTTGATGATTGTGTAGCCTGGGAAGCAGGGACCACAGGCCAGTGCTCTGGGTGCTGAGACAAGCACCCTCGTGGGCTGCTGGAGGGCATCCGTCAGGGCAACTCTCAGGAAAGTGATTGGATGATCAACACCCTGAGCCTGAGAGACATGGCTACTCTGGACGCCGTGATTCCACAGCAGGAATCTGTCCTGAGGACGAGGTCAGGGACTCAGCATGCGGAGCCCAGAATGAGCATCGCAGCCTGATGTGCATAAGAGAAAAGCCTGAAATCCTCCAAGTGTCTGGCAGGCGAGGATGGTGAGGTAAATTATGGTGCATCTAAATTAGGTACAATTGTGAAGCTATTAACATCATGTTTTGAGGACTTTTCAGTGATGTGGGAAAGTGATGCTGATGTATGGTAAGAAAGAGAATTGACTATAGAGCATGTCCCAGTTGCATAATATTTCAGTGTGTGCTGAGAGAAGGCAATGAGGATGATGATGACGACCATGACAGTGGTGGCGGTGTTTACAATGGTGATGATGATGATGACAGTGATGATGATGATGATGACAGTGTTGATGGTGCTGATGGTGGTGTTGATGATGATGAAGATAGTGTTGATGATGATGATGGTGGTGATGGCGGTGTTGATGATGATGGCAGTGTTGATGATGGCAGTGATGGTGCTGATGACTTGTGAGGGTGAAGGCTGCTATTTATTGAGTACGTGCCGTGTCCCCAGCTTTGCTTCTATTAGCTCTTTTAAACTTCATAACCACCCTCTGTGGTGGCAACCTTTATAGTCCTCATTTTCCTATGAGGAAAATGAAGCACAGAGAGTTTAAGTAACTTGCCAAAGGTCACACCACTGAAACAGGACTTGAGTCCAAGTCTGGCATCTGCCAGAATGCCCCTCTTACTCTCTACTACTGTCTGTATCTGCTGGGCTGGAGGCAGAGTGCGAAGAGACTATCCCACAAGCTATCTGGAGAGAGGCTATGGTGGCTACTCCTTCTTTCAGAAGTTGGTGTCGTTATCATCCCCGTTTACACAGTGACTCATGGACCAGTTCAAGAGAAGTAGTGATGGGGCGCGGCTCAGGTCCGCAGACTTTACCTCCCAATCTCCTCCCTCGACTGTGAGCAGCTGGATGGGACTGGGGAGGGCCGGGCTCAGGATTAGAGCCCCCAGGATGCTCTGGGGCTGCATGGATGATGCACAGACTTCCCCTGTGACCGCATCTGCCCTGGCTCTCCTGTGAGTCACCCCCAAAGACTCCATTCAGCTGAGTGTGTCCCTGTAGAGTCCAGGTGTCTCCCCTACAGACCACGGCAGTTGGAGCCAGGTAAGGACAGGTGTTGGTGGCTGCCTGGTAACCACTCTAGCTCATTGGAGCTGTTTTCACATCCATCACCTTCAGAGAAAGACAAACACCAGGGCAGGAGGATCCGGGAACCATCCCTCAAGAGCTGCTCAGATGCAGAAGCCAAAGTCTCTTCCCTGATTCATGATGATTTATTGCATTATTTCCCTAAGGACTAATTTCTACCAGACACTCTCATCCTCACTGCATCACCTCACACTCCCTGCATCTCCCGTACCAAAACCCAGGTCTCGTAGGAACTCCACAATAGCAGGTGCGCGGGCTGTCCTCCCAGGCCAAGTTCGAACTCACACACACCTGAAGAATTGCATGAGGCCACTTGGATTATCCTCCCCCCCCGAAAGTCCAGATATCTCATTGGCTGCTTGTATTGATGGATCAAAATGTTCTCTCAAATGTGATGCATCAGCTGGGGCAGAGGAGAGATGCTGCCAGGAAGAGAAGGAACTGGACGTTTCTTCCTCCACCCGCAACCTGCTCCAGGGGGTGCCCAGAACTGGAAATTTTTTTTTCTTAATGGATTTTATTTCAATTATAGGTGTACATAAATCATCACAAGTCAATTTTACAGATTTTGTATCCCAAACCCCCAGTGCATCCCCCCACCCCCCAGACTGTCTTATTTGAAAAACCAAGGTTTTCCAAAGTCTGTGAATCATTGTCTGTTCTGTAAGAAGGTTCGTTGTGTCTTTTTAGTTTCCACATGTAAGCGGTAGCATTGGGTGTTGCTGTCTAATTGTCTGACTGGTTTCACTTCACACAGAACTGGAAATTTTAATTCAGGCTCTGCTAAGATTTTGTCAGCTAGAGACGAGCTGCCCAGACCCCTTCCCCAAACCCCCACATTGTGGCTGTCAGCCCGGACCACGTGTGTTCAGAGATTTGGAAGCAAGGAAAATGTCCGTTGACTCTGTGCGTTCTTCCTTTACGGAGTGTACTTCTTCCCCATTCTCCACAGCCCCTGGTGTCTCGGGAATTACAGCCACCCCTCCATAGCTGCAGGTTCAGCATCTATGGATTCAACCACAAACATATTTTTTTTAAATTCTAGAAAGTTCCAAAAGGTGAAACTTGAATTTGATGTGTGCCAGCAATCATATACCTAGCATTTGCATTGTATTTACAATGATTTACACAGCTATTTACATTGTAATAGGAATGATGTGTAATCTAGAGATGATTTCAAGTACAGGAGAGGATATGCATACTGATATGCAAATAATAAACCATTTTATAAGAAGTCGTGAGCATCTCTGGATTTTGGTGGTGGGGGCTGGGTGGGTCCTGGAACCAATCCCCCTTGGATACTGAAGACAACTGCACTATACTAGTGGGAAAACGGAGTCACAAGGAAGTAAACTCTTCCAGAGCTAGTTAAAAAACCTGAGCTTCAACTGGGAACTGGGTCTAATCTCTTGAGATAGAACATGATGGGGATGATATCAGAAAAAGAGTGTGTGTGTGTGTGTGTGTATGTGTGCATACACACACACACACACACACACACACACACATACACGTATTTACAATTTTGTGCCAATTTCTGCTGTAGAGCAAAGTGACCCAGATGTGACCAGGAGGGAGGGCGTCTTTGGGCTCTTTGAGGGCTCTTCTGGGTTGCTCTTCAAAGTGACCAGATATATATGAGTGAATGAGTGACTGAATGAATGAAAAATGAATGTCAGCACAGTGAAGTGAGGGATTTTCACAGCATCAAAGTTGTCCCAGATATATATCTGGATCGCTTTGCTGTACCGCAAAAATTGGCACAACACGGTAAAGCAATTATATTTTAATTTAAAAAAAATACAAACAATATAAAATTATATCCACTAAACAAACAACCACTTGCCTTGGCCTGAGAGAGGAATCCAGAATCTCTGGGCGGAGCAGACAAGGGGTGCTACACATGCAGGGCCACTGGCAAAAGGTTTTCAGAATAAATCTACTCCCGAGCCGACAACTGCACCTCCTCCCTCGAAGAGCCTTAAGACACCCTCCAACTCGGGCTGCCCATTCCTCGAGGGGCAGCTTTGAGGCTGTGAATATCCCTCCCTTCACTGCACTGAAGTTCATTTGTTCATTCATTCCTTCGCTCCTTCACTCACTCGTGTTGAACACCTACTGTGTGCTATAGGCACGGCTCTCAGACCCAGACACACACGCGGTAGACATGCCATCAGGGAAGGGAAAGACAGCCAGATGGTGAAAGGTGCTGGCGTGCAGGGACATTGATGCTGGGCCACTCAGGTCATCACCAGGGAACATCCACGCCTTTGTCTCACGCATGTCACTCGACTCACAAGCCAGGAACCCGACTCCCAGACTCCCACGGGCCTGCCTGCTCTGAGAGCCTTGGCCACCTCCCAGGCCCCTCCAGCATCCCACGGGGGGTTCCTCGGCCAGCAAGTGGGGGCTGCTGGGACTGCCGAGGGGCCTCCGTGACAATGACAGAGGTTAGAGTCTTCGTGGCTTTCTGCCAACTTGGGTTCTGCCTTCCCTTCCCTGGGCCGCAAGCTGAGCATTCAAAACATAATTGGTTATGCAATTAAAGGATGCCGAGAACAGGTGATCCAATTAATTTACATAAACACGTTCAGGAATGAAATGTTTCAGCCTTCACTGCATCCTTAAAGGGTGCCTGTTATTTCTCTGCATGTCAATCTGGCCACATGGCCTGGCAGAGAATTCTTCATTTTGCCCTCTTTTCTGAGATCTCGTGTGGTTCACTCGGTCCTGCTGCTTGTTTTGGTTTAGCGATAAGTGCAATCTTCTCTGTCTTACCTATAGGAGACGGAGGCCAGGGAGGGCCAGTGTGACTCACTCAAGGTGCACAGCGAGGCAGGGGCAGCGGAGAGAGTCCGACCTTGAGCTCCTCCTGCTTCTGGCCCCAGAAAAGTCTGAGCTCAAAGAGAAAGCAGAAGTCCTTTCTCCAAACATAGCAGCCTGGCGTATTCAGTGCCCACTCCACGCTGGTTCCACTCTGGGTGTCCAACCCTAATGACAGCCTTCCAAGAGTTGTGTTCCAGTTTTTTTTTTTTTGTTCGTTTGTTTTTGCTTTTTAGGGCTGAACCAGCAGCATATGGAAGTTCCCACCTAGGAGTCCAATCGGAGCTATAACCACCAGCCTATACCACAGTCACAGCAACACGGGATCCGAGCCGTGTCTGCAACCTACACCACAGCTCATGGCAATGGTGGATCCTTAACCCACTGAGCAAGGTCAGGGATCAAACCCACACCCTCATGGATACTAGTCGGATTCATCGCCACTGCACCACAATGGAAACTCCCATGTTCCAGTTGTTTGTTTTTTGTTTGTTTGTTTTTGTCTTTTTTGGGCCACACCCGAGGCACAGGGAGGTTCCCAGGCTAGAGATCCAATCAGAACTGTAACAGCCAGCCTACACCACAGCCATGGCGACTCAGGATCTGAGCTGCATCTGCAGCCTATACCACAGCTCACGGTAATGCCAGATCCTTAACCCACTGAGCGAGGCCGGGGATTGAACCCACGTCCTCATGGATGCTAGTCGGGTTCATTAACCACTGAGCCACTACGCAAACTCCCCGTGTTCCAGTTTTACAGATGAAGAAGCCAAGGGTCAGAGGAGCTCAGTGGCCTGGCTGAGCGGGCACAGCAGGGGCTATAGTCTCTGTCTCCTCCTGCTCCTGGGCAGCGTGTTCTTCCCAGAACCTGCATGTGTGGTTAATAAAAAAGCTTCTGAGGTCAATGAAAGAGAAGGAAAATAAGGCTTTCTCTAAATAAGTGGCACAACCTTTTTAAACACCTGCTGTGGGCCTGGAAACATTTTAGACACCATGTGCTTATGCTGGGTACTTTGTCTTTTTCTCATTTGATGCTCACAACAGCTGTCTCAGAGTCACAATGTCGTACCTGTTTTACCGAGGAGGAAACTGAGATTCAGGGAGATCAGTAAACGCATGCAGAACCATAGAGCCAGCAAGTGAAAGAGGTCGAATTGGAACTCAGTTCCTCCCGACCCATCAGCCCCTTCTGCCCAGGGAAGTAACTGTTCTGTGGTCCATGTGATGGAAGCACGTCCCTCACCCACTGAAAGCCCCTCATCCATAGGGATGGAAACGGGTGCAGAGGAAAAGCCACAACTTATTGTGTCTGTTGGTAGCAGGCTCGAATCCTGGCCCTGCCGCTTTCTAGGCGTGTAGCTTAAGCAAGTCACTCGCCTCTCTGGACCTCAGTTTTCCTGGCTATAAAATGGGCTCATAAATGGACCTTCTGGTCAATGTAGGACACTGTTAGACTGAGTGAGGAGGCAAAGTTCTGTCTTGGCCCTTGTTAGTTCTCTTCATGGCCTGTACCTCGCTGTGTCACTATCTTACCTGGCCTTTTGTGAGGTTTTTACCCCATCTTCTTCACCTGAGCATGAGCCCCGTGAAGGTGGGACCACATCTGTTGATTTCCTTGTCTTCCCAAGTCTCAGGTCCATAGCAGGTGCTCAATGAAAGCTTGTGAATTAATGAGTGGATGTGTAAACCCTGCAGTACCCAGTAGGTGTGCAGCCAGCCATGGACATCTGTTCGTATTCTCTGAATCTGGCGGAGACCTGCACCTGCCACTGGGCAACCTTCCACTCATTTCTCTTGACCCCTCCCCCTTCCTGGTTCCCCCCCGCTCCCCCTCAGTAGGTCCTCCATCCCCCTACAGGTGAGCATCTTCCTTTAAAAGCAGCCACATCATACTGGCCAGTGTCCTCAGATGTGTTTACAAGTTCTGTTGTCAGGCCATTCTTTACTCTCTTGGTGGCTCCAGGGCTCAAGTTTACACGGGTGTCCTGACAGAGCCTGGACTTGGGTTCCAGCCTGTCTGACATCCTCCTGTCCACTTGGCCACAGCCACCTTCTTGTGGTCCGAGGCCATACCTGGGGGCTTCCAGTGTAGCCCAGCGCTTTTCTCTGAGAGTCCCTTCTCTTCTCCAAGGGGAACACCCAAGACTTTACCTGCCCCCATCCTGACCTGGCTTCTTGTCAGTCACCTCCCTCTCCGCCCCTCCCTCCACATGTGCCTAATATCAGGCTCTCTCTGCCCGCGTGGGGCCCTGAACTCGACACATTCAGACTTTTTCTCATGGCCGCACCTTCGGCGTATGGAATTAAACATGCACTTCCGCAGTGATCCAAGCTGCTGCAGTTGGAGTCTTAACCCACTGCACCATGGCAAGAACTCCATACATTCAGATTTTATTAAGCACCCACTGTGTGCCCAGCCCCTCCTCTTAAGTTGCCTACCCCTGGGGTGAGCATCCTCCACTTATCTCTTAGGTGCTCCAAGTCTCAGACTCTTACAAGGTCCTCACATTCCTCAGACACACCAAGCACGTTTCTGCCTCAGGACCTTTGCACTTGCTGCTTTGTCTGGAAGTCTTTGCTCTCATATATATGAATCACTTGGATTTTGGTCTGAGAGAGATGATGATTTAGGTCCTTAAATCCTGTGGCTCTGACATCTGACTTTCAGATTTATCATGTAAGATTTTATTAAAGAGTCTAAAACTCAGTAACATAACATTCTAGGTTTTGATGATTTCCAGGTTCTAAGACACTGAGATTCTCATGAGTGACCCTTTGCCATTGGAGAAAAACCCCTCAGAGCCACCCATCAGCTGAGAGTGGGTTTACCCTCTTCCTGGGTCCCCTCCACTCAACCCCATGGGAATGTGGCTTTTGTAGCTTAGACACGGTACATTTATTTTGCATCTTCAGCACCACATGCTCACCTGATCTCCTGCTCTTGTCTTCAGCATAAATATTAGATGATGAATCATTGCAGATGTTCTGTACGTAGAGGACCTAAGTCTTCGGGGAAGGGATTTTGACGCTGGGCCCTGTTCTTGTACTCACTGCCAGGCAGACTGGTGTTGGGGCTATGGCAAGCCCAGAAAAGGGACAAGGGCCCTTGTTTTTTCCAAATGGACTGAGAAGGGCCCTTTGTCTGCAGAGGCTATGGGCTGCAGTGGGGCTAGGCCAGGAAAGCACTTCCCTTCAGGTCTAAGAGGTACCTTCTGAAAGTGAACAATCAGCATGTGCTGAAGGCATTTCTAACCCATTTTAAAGAAGGGAATATCACAACCCAGATGGGTTTTGCAAATTGCCTACAGCCACAAACATAGCTTGGAGATAGAAGTTTGGTAAACTTTAACCCCTCTCCAGGCTTCTAAGCTCATCCTATAGGAGGTAATGAGAAGCCGTTCAGAAGCTGAAGCTGTAAGAGTGCCCACTGCCTCCATGGATGCCAAGTACAACTTCCCGTAAACCCTCCTTCTTATGTCACATAGACACATTGCTCCCATTTATTCCATCCATAATCTTCATTAAAGGTGGGTTGATTAGCAAGGGATGCATTTAGGCACCATGTAATTAACTCATAATAACACTTGAGGTGAACATGGGATCTCATGAACACAGTAACTTGCAAGCCTCCTGTGAGGCTCTTCTTTGCATCCCCTGCCCTTGGAGCCTTAAAAGCTATCACCCAGTTTTTATCCATCTGAAAACTACTCAACATTGATGGAAAATTTAACTTAACTGCCCACAGTAAGAGGTGAGTTTGCCCCAGGCCAAGGGTTCTGTGGTGTGACTTAGGTGAGCATGGAGCAGGGGGACTCTGTAAAAGAAGCACCTGCCACTCGGACACCCTCTGGGGTCATTGGCCCTCAAATGGCTCCCATGAGATCTCTGTCCTGGCCAGAGTTCAGGTCACCCTTGCTCACCTGCTCATCTGCACTGCGGCACCCGCTGCCCATCTTGCTGGCTCCAGTCTGCCTCCCACTCCAGACACATGATTGTCCTAAAATCATAACCTTGATGAAGACCTGCCAGGCTCCCTGTTCTCTACAAGTCCCTTAGCCTGGCATTCAAGCCCTTCTCCCCATCCCATCTCCCTCCTCATGCCACAGTAGATGCTCAATGAAAACTTGTGGATGAATGACATTGGCTCTGGCCACACTCAGTTTTTGTCCCAGTTTCCTGCACTGCCCAGCACTACACTGAGTTCTGCAGGCCTGTAGGTTTCTGCTCATCTCTGCTCTTTTGCCCTCCCCTTGTTATTCCCCTGGCCAGGTCATGCTCACCATTAAACCCTACTTGCATGGCCTCTCTAGGAAGGCTTTCCAGATAACCCCAGACTCTTCCTTCCTTTAGGGCCTGAATCATTTATCTATTGCTGCAGTTAGACTGCCTGACACGAATCATAGAACCTCATTGGCTCACGTCAAAACATATTTTTGCTTACTTCTCTGGGATCAGATGGGGGTTGGCTAGTCTAGCTCTGCTGATCTTGGCTGACACACAAAAAAGCCTGGAGGTGGGGAGTCCACGGTTGTTGACTGATTGATGTAGGCTGACCTTGACTGGGGTAATAAGAGCAACTTGGCTTTGCTCCATGCATCTCTCTTCCTCTAGAAGGTCAGACTGGGCATGTTCTTCATAGCAATGATAGAGATGCAAGAGGCAGCCTCAGTGCACAGCTTAAATCTGTGTCCTGGTAGCTTCACATCTGCCAGCATCTCACTGCCAAAAGCAAGTCATACAAGGCAGCCATATGCTTTCTGTCAAGGGGTGGGACAGGGGCCCACGCACAGTGGAAGGGCACTGCAAAGTTACATGGCAAAGGGTGCTGATGCAGGAATGAGGAACGGGGCCAGCAACACACTCTATCCCAGAGCATCATGCATTCATCTTTCGAAGCTCCCAAGACACTGAAAGCAGTGACATTTTAATTTTTTAAAAAACAGCTTTATTGCAGTACAGTTGACATATAAGAAACCATGCATATTTAATATATCAATTTTGATGAATTTGACACACGCATATACCCATGCAATCACAACCACAATCTGGATAGTAAACATGCCTATCTTCATCTCTTTGGACTGCTAGAACAAAAGTACCATAGACAGGTGGGTTTAAACAACAAACCTTTACTTCTCACCATTCTGGAGGCTGGAAAGTCCAAGATCAAGATGCAGTCAGATTGGTGGCTGGTGAGGTCCCACTTTCTGGTTCATAGAGGCTGTCTTCTTACTGCTGTGTCCTCATGTTGCAGAAGGCAGAAGGAACTATCTGGGGCTTCAATGATTTTCTTCCAATTTTATTGAAATATAATTGACCTATAGCACTGTATAAGCTTAAGGTATACACCATAAAGATTTGATTTACACTTGTCCTGAAGCAATTATCACAATAAGTTTAGTGAACAGTCATCATCACATTATAGATGTTAAAGAAATGGAAAAAAATTTCCTTGTGATGAGGACTCATGTTTTACTCTCTTTACAACTTTCATATGTAACATACAACAGTGCTAATTATATTTATCATGTAGTACATGACATCTGGAGATGTTATCATGTTGCAATATTTCCCTCTATATCTACTTTGTTAAGAGTTTTATCATAAGTGGATGTTGAATTTTGTCAAAATATTTTTCTGTGTCTGTTGAGATGATCATATGATTTTTATTCTTTAACTTGTTGATGTGGTGTAGCACATTGATTGATTTGCTGACATTGAACCATCTTTGCATCCCTGAGATAAACACCACTTGATTACAGAATATTATCCTTTTAATGTATTATTGAATTTTGGTATGTAATATTTTCTTGAGGATTTTTTTTTATCTATGTTTATTTGTGATATTGGCTTGTGATTTTATTCTTTTGTGATATCTTTGATTTTGGTATCAAGGTGATGCTGGTCTCATAGAATGAATTTGGAAACGTTCTTTCATCTGCAATTTTTTGGAATAATATGAGAAAGGTCAGTGTGAGATTTTGTGTGGCATCTCTGTTTCCCACAGCCCTCTGGCTCTCCAGAAAGTAAGCTCTGTTGGCCTTAAAGCCAAACATGCTGGGGGCTTGACCCCAGGATCCCCAGGCTGGGGAGTTGATTGTAGGCCTTGGGTCACTCGCTCCCTGGGGAGAACCTCTGCAATTGTAATTATTCTCTTGTTTGGGGGTCTTGATATGAGACTTGATTATGCTGCATCTTTGCCCTTCTTTCCTGTCTCATTGTGCTTCCTTCTTTCTGTCTTTAGTTTTTTTTTTCTTTCCTTTTTTTTTCCTTTTTATGGCTAGGGGGGTCAAATCAGAACTGCAGCTGCCGTCCTATGCCACAGCCACAGCAACTCAGGATCTGAGCAACATCTGCGATCTATACCACAGCTCACGGCAATGCTGTATCCTTAACCCACTGAGTGAGGCCAGGGATCGAACCCGCATCCTCATGGTTCCTAGTTGGGATTGTTAGCCACTGAGCCATGAATGGTACTCCCTTTATCTTTAGTTGTAGAAGATCTTTTCTGCTAGTCTTATTGCCTTTCTCATCGGTAGTCTCTCTGTAAATAGTTGTAATTTTGGTGTGTCTGTGGGAGTAAGTGAGCTCAGAGTCTTCCTGTTCTCCATCTTGGCCATCTCCTGGTTTCTTTCTTCCTTCCTTCCTTCCTTCCTTCCTTCCTTCCTTCCTTCCTTCCTTCCTTCCTTCTTTCCTTTCTCTCTCTCTCTCTCTCTCTCTCTCTCTCTTTCTTTTTTTTTTTCCACTTTTTAGGGCTGCCCTTATAGCATATGGAAATTCCCAGGCTAGAGATCAAATTGGAGCTACAGCTGCTGGCCACAGCCACAGTAACATGGGATCTGAAGCACGTCTGCAACCTACACCACAGCTCATGGCAACACCAGATCCTTAACCTACTGAGCAAGGTCAGGTATTGAACCAGCATCCTCATGGATACTAGTCAGGCTCATAATCCACTGAGCCACAACAGGAACCCCCACCTGGTTTTTTTTTTTGTTGGTCGGGTTGTTTTGTAAAGGCACTAATCCCATTTGTGAGGACTCCGTCTTCAATGACTTAATCAATTGCCAAAGACCCCCCCACCCCCAATACACCATTTTCCTGATGCAGGATCACCCCCCTAATGGGCCAAGCTCATCCCACTGCTGAGGTCAGCCCCCTTGGGTTCTGCAAAGCAGTAGAAGAGAGATAAATGAAAGCAGCAGCTTCAGCTCCCCTGTTTCTGATGAAAACAAGTGTTTTCATTCACCAGGCAAATATCTCATTGGAGATGGATGGAAAGAGCTGCAACTGAGGAGAGTCAATTTCTGCTCCTCCAGACGAGGCTGCTGAGGGGAGAACAGTGCGGGGAGGGTGGGAGGAAGGCTGTGCATATTCAGGGCACAATTCCCATGTCCCTTGTCCCATGTCCCAGCCTGGGCCTGCTGCTTCCTGAGGGTGCCCTTTCCTTAAATATGCAAATAGCGCTCCCCCAGCCAGAACCCCTGGGGGACATCCAGCCCTCTCTCCATGGCCCCGAGGATTCGAGGTGGTAGAAAATGTCCCTCTGGCACCACTTATTCTGAAGACCAGATCTAACCTTTTGTTCTGCACACACTCTTCTGCCTGCCTGGCCTCCTGCAGCCACCAGCTCTCCTCTGCTCCATGTCACCCAAGTCTGGGAATGCTGCCAGCCTCCTCCATTTCCCACAGGGCTGCTCAGAGGAGGCTGTTACCTGCACTGACGCTTCAGGTTAGGACATATGCAGAGAATCACAGCATAGGAAGGAGACAGACACCCCTGCCCTAGGCTTCTGGAAATCTTCCTGGCCAGCCTCTACTTTCTGTTGCTCTGGTATTAAGCTCTCAGTCTATTAGGGTCCCTCTCTGCCCCACAAATGCTGTATTTTCCTCCAAACACTCCTCCCCCCAATTTCAGGATACTGCTAAGAACTTTTGCTAAGTTCTAGATATGAAAACCTGCCTCCAGACATTCCTAAAGGCCCAGAAACAGCCTTCTTCCCCAAGAGAAGAATCATTTGCTCCAGATTCTAGAGATTCCATTCTAAGCAGGACGAAGAAGCCCTGAAATGCAGTGTCAGGCGCCTGGCCCAGAAGCCTGGGTTCAAATCCCAACTGTGCCAGCTACTACCTGGGGGTCTTGGACAAGCTCTCGCTACCCTGTGCCTCGGTTTCTCCACTTATAAAGAGGGGGGTAGTAGCCTATATGCCATAGTTTTTGAGAGGATTCAATGATTTCAAACCTTTCATGGGTTTAGAATAGGGCCTAACACGTACTACCTGCTCAATTAACACAAACACACACGTTACCTCCCACATGTTCCCGTGAACTTGTTCCAAGCGCACCAGGGCTGGACCCCTTTCTCTCTCCACAGGCGCTGCAAGGGGAGGGGGAGGCAAAAGAGGGATGTCTGGACCCCCAGCCTAGGAAGCCTCAGAGCGGCAGGGAGGAGGGTGCTGTACTTCTGCCCGCAGGAGGGAGTTTGCGAAGCGCATGATTCTGAGGCTATGACTGCTGAGGCAGGCCCAGGATAGGCTCCAATGTCATCCATGAAGGCCTGAGGGGCCGGGAGGGGACACAAGCAGGCAGGCAGAGGGTCCCTTGGCTGGCGATACATCCTTTGGAGGTTGAATCTCTACAGGGCCGCACAGTTCTGGAAACTAAAGACAAAGTGACTAGAAGTAACTCATACTCTCACCCATTTTGTTCTTTGTTTATTCATCATATATTTAATTGAACATCTACTCTGTGCCAGGATCTGGACTTACACAGGAGGTACGTTGGGGAACAAGCCAGAAACAATTTCTGTCCTCAGGAAAATTATAGTCTAGGATCTAGGAAGAAGGCAGATATCAAACAAGTACAGAGCTGAATATTTTTTAAAAGAATGTATATATATGCCTGAGTGAGTCACTTGCTGTACAAGCAGAAATTGGCACAACGTTGTAAATCGACTGCATGTTAATTTAAAAATAAAAGAGCTACAGGTTTGGTTATTTAATGGAAGGACTCATGTCCCATATGGGGACAGGAGACATAGGGCAGAAGTGGGGTTTTTGTTTCATTTTTTTAATTTCAGCAGTTCCCATCGTGGATCAGTAGTTTGATTCCTGGCCTCGTTCAGCGGGGTAAGGATCCAGCATTGCTGTGAGCCGCATTGTAGGTCACAGACGTGACTTGGATCTGGCATTGCCATGGCTGTGGCGAGGGTGGCAGCTGCAGCTCTGATTTGACCCCTAGCCTGGGAATCTCCATATGCTGCGGGTATGGCTCTAAAAAGACAATAAAAATAAAAAAATAAAATTTCATTTAGTTTTTGGTCACACTCACAGCACGAGGAAGTTCCTGGGCTGGGGTTTGATCCCGTGTCACAGCAGCAACCTGAGCCACTGTGGTTATAACACCAATCCTAAACCTGCTGTGCCACCAGGGAACTCCAGAAGTGGGTTTTTAGTGAAGATACAAAAACTGAGAGTTATCAGAATAAATTGTGAGGGGAGACAAAGAGGGAAAAAATGAGACGGAAGAAAGGCAGGTGCAGAGGCCCGGAGAGGAGACGGGGCCTGGCTCGTGTGAGGAGCTGTATGGAGGCCTGGGTGGCTGGAGGGTGGTGACCAAGGCAGATGAGGCCCAGGACACCGGCAGAAAGGGGCCACTGCCACATAGGGCTTCAGGGCCCCAGTTAGACCCAGCCTCCCCGCTACTGACATAATCAGTATAAATGCCACCAAACTCAGGCCTCAGAGGTCCCTCATTTTCTCCACACAGACAGGAACCCAGACATACCAGTAAGATTCACACCTTTTAAAGAACTCCAGGAACCAGACCCCGGTATCTTGATCTGCCATGTGGTAACACACAAGCAGCATTCTTTTTTTTTTTTTCCATTGCTTAATGAATTTTATTACAATTATAGGTGTACAAAAATCATCACAACTCAGTTTGATAACATTTCCATCCCAAACCCTCAGTGCATCGCCCCACCCCCCAGATAGTCTTATTTGAAAAACCAAAGATTTTCCAAAGTCTGTGAGTCATTATCTGTTCTGCAAAGAAGTTTATTGTGTCTTTTTAGTTTCCACATGTAAGCGGTAGCATTGGATGTTGCCGTCTAATTGTCTGACTGGTTTCACTTCGCATGATCATTTCTAGGTCCATTCATGTTGCTATAAATGTTGTTATTTCGTTCCTTTTAATGGCTGAGTAATATTCCATTGTGTGTGTGTGTACCATATCTTCCCTATCCACTCCTCTGTTGATGGGCATTTAGGTTGTTTCCATGACTTGGCTATTGCATAGAGTGCTGCAATGAACACTGGAGTACATGTGTCTTTTCGAGTCATGGTTTCCTCTGGATAGATGCCCGGGAGTGGGATTGCGGGAAAGAGACTGATAATACCTAAATTAGACAAAGCCAAGTGATAATCCCAAGGCTTTCTTAGAACTCTATTTTCCCTGCTGGTGTTGGAAGGTCCCTCAGAGCTTTCAGTGTCATAACTGCATAGGGAGTGGGCGCCATCTCTCTGTGCCTCTCCCTGGTTGGTTTATGACCCCATATGGCAGCGAGATTAGAGCAGATACATGCTTGCTTCTCCCAACGCTGAGCACAGACTTCCAGAAGAGCCCAGCCAGTTCTGGGACAATTCACGTGGATTTTGAAATGACAGTTTTCAGGGAAATACAAGTTCTGGATGATAGTAACTGATTTCAAGAACAAAGACATATTACTAGTTTGAGGAATATTATCCACATTAGCGGATGAAAGGCTGGGAGAGTCCTACAGTTTGGGAACTGTTCCACAGGAGCAGAGAAAGTTCTGAAGCCCCAGCAACGATTTACACTCACAGTCCTTTTGTAAAAGAAAATGTTCAACTGAAAGTAAGAATGACAGCATTTCATCATAAAAAAACAAGCAAGCAAACAAACAAAAAACAGGATAGCTGGCAACCTTAAACCAGCACAATACCTTGACCTTATTTTTCTCATTGCACTGAGAATCTTTGACAAGTTCACCCCAGGCTGCCCTGCCTTCAGGTTCATGTGTGTGCACTGGCCCAGTCAGGACCTGGAGACATTCAGCCATGGTTCCCTGCAGAGCTTGAGGGGCCCAGCGTGAGGCATTTACTCGCTGGGCTTGGTTTCATCCTCTTCCATCCAGGTTCACACCCCCGGCCCAAATCTGCCCTCCCTCCTCTGTCCTGGGCTTGGGGTTTCAGCCCCACCAGCCCCAGGCCTGGGATTCTTGTGACTGAAGCAGAGCTGAGAGCACCTTCCAGGGCCCACTCCCTATTCAATGAGTGACCCTGGGCAGGTCACATCCCCACTCTGGGCCTCAGTTTCCCCAAATGTACCAGGAAGTGTTGGATTGAATGGTCTCCCAGTTCCTCTCTCCTCCACTGGCCTATCAGTGATTGTGGACAGGGATGCTATATTCAGAGCTCTGTGGGGAAAAGGCACAAGTTCTAGCACAACGGGCTCTTCTCAGGAGATGAGAAAGGAGAACAAATACCTGCCTGATTATGAACTGTGAACCAGAACTAGAATCCAAAAGACACAGCCTTGCAGGAATCGCTTCCCAGTGGGAGCAGAGCAGGACAAAGCCCTGAGCCAAACACACGCACCTTCCTCTGAGATATGGGCTTTAGGACTCACTAAGTCAGTGAGGGGTGAAGCCCTTCCTGGATGATGGAGGCTTGGAGAAGATGGACCAGCCAGGAGGTCCAGGAAGGGGCTGACATCTGATTACAGGAGGGAGGTTGTGGGAATGAGGGAGGGAGTGTCACCACCAACATCATCATCACCACCATCATCACCACCACCACCATCATCACCATCATCATCATCATCATCATAACAGCTCAGAATTATCATGAGCCTACTATGTGCCAGCCTCCTTCTCAGTGCTCTAAAAGCAGCAAGCCCAGAGCCCAGCATGCAGAGGGTGTCCACGAACATGGGCTGATTAATCCATGATTGTCAGAGATATCTATTTTTGCTCTTGCTGAAACAGCATCTCCTCACATTTCTGCAGTTCATAGCCCAGATCTTGGCAAACTTCTAAGAGTGAGATTAAAGGAAAAAGTGGACAGGCCTGCCCATATCCCCAAGACAGAAGTGTCATTCTGCAAGGCCCCCACTGCTGTGAGCGTGAGGCTGTCCCTTCATGCCACGGAGGCTGGTTGGCATCTTTATGCCCTGAACACAGCTATAAAGCAGGCATCTCTGAAAGGCCTAGAATTAATCCTGCCTGTGCATCCCTGCCCTTCTCAGGCACCTCCCGGACCCCAGCAGTGACAGCTGCTCTATTTCCATCAAGGTCCAGCTGTTTTAATGGAGATTTAGATAACCCCTCTGCTGCCAAGAAATTTATGTCCTGCAGAGATGTGTGTGGCTGAAAACAGACGTTTGAGAGAGGTTCAAGACCTGGTGGCTGTTGTACAATGAGCACAAAGTGCCCTCCCCTTCCTCCCATCCTTGGGGATGTCAGTATCCAATGACTCAGCAGATGTCACCACTGAGCGCCAGGCTGCGCAGGGCTCTGGGCTTGGAAGGAGAGCTCGGTCATGGTCTGTGCTTGAGGAGGTCAGGGTCAGATGGAGGAGGCAGATCTGCCTGCAACACACACCATCCCACCTGCAAAGCTCCAGACTAGAGGTCATGGCCTTGGCTGAGGCTCCACAAGCGCCTCCTTGTTTAGTCCTTACCATGTGCTGAGCGTGAGGCCAGATGATTTGTGGGTGTTGCCACTAACCCTTACAGCCCTCCCTGGCTGCAAGTTTGGTTAATTGTTCTTATTTTAGAGATGAGAACACAGGCTCAGAGAGGTTGGGAACTCACTCAGTGTCACACAGCCAGGGAGGCAGTTTGAGTCAGTGTGTGCTCTGTGGATAGCCAGCATCATTGCAACTCTGCCCACCCATGACCCCTCAGAAGGTCTGCTGCGGTGGACCAAAGGCAAGTATAGTCCCCTGCCCCAGGTAGTCAGAATCCATAGCGGGTGCTAGATTGCAGGTGCACTGCCTCCTCGTTGTGGAAGTTCCTTCAGATGACCCACATTAGCGCAGCTGAGTTTGGTTGTCCCAGCCCCGTAGCTAAGCAAGAGGCAGAATTTAGTTTGACCCTGTACATTGAAATTGTCTGCATCTACCCAAAACCTGCTCCCTACCTCCCCACCACCCTACTTCCACCACCGCCTCCACCACTGGCCAGTGTTCTTCTCACTTTCCCTTAAAACTGCTCCTCACCCACCATCCACACTGTGTAGGTGCTTTGGTCAGTACTGAGCTCACCACAGCGCTGAGGGTAACACATGTGACTCAACACTGGCCAATCATAGACTTCCATTGCCCTGGACTTAATGATTGGCTCAGAGATGGGCACATGACCCGCGTTAGTCCAATCAGAGTTTGCCCTTGGACTTTGACTGAAAGTAGCATTGAATAGGCCTTTCCTTTCCTTTAAGGTTGCTGAGCTGAGCTGGTCAGATGCAGGACTTCAGTTGCTGGTGGATGTTGTAAGAGGAGCCTGTCAAAAGGGAAGCCAGCGTAGACACACAGCTCTCTGAAAGATGGGGCGAAAGAGGAAAAGAGGGATGGTCAGAGTAGAGAGGATGAGAGTCCCCCTGAAGGCAGAGGCTACTGCCTCTTTTGCTCTCTACTGTGCACTTAGTGCCAGAAGGCTGCCTGCACAGACCGAGCATGACTGCTTGAGCCCCTGGATCAAGGCAAATCAGCAGCCAGCTGCCCCCCAGATAGTCCAGTTTCAGGAATTTTTGTCTCAGCCAGTTTGTGCTGTGTTTCTATCACCCACGACCCAATGAGAATTTTTTTTAATTTTTATTAAAGTATAGTTGATCTATGTTCCACCAATTTCTCCTCTACAGCAAAGTGACCCAAACACCTATACACATACATCCTTTATTTTTTTTCTTTTTACGTCATGTTCTAACCCAAGAGATGGGACACAATTCCCTGTGCTCTACAGCAGGACCCCATCACCCATCCATTCTAAATGTAGCAGTCTGCATCTACCAACCCCAAACTCCCGGTCCCTCTCCCCCCTCCCCCTGGCAAACGATTCTGCCTTCCATGTCCATGATCTGTTCCTGGTTTTGTAGACAGATCATTTGCGCCATATTTTAGATTCCACACATAAGTGATATCTTGTGGTTTTGGTCTTCCTCTTTCTGACTTACTTAGTATGATAATCTCTGGTTGCATCCGTGTTGCTGCAAATGGCATTACTTTGTCGTTTTCTATGGCTGAACAGTATTCCGTTATATTTATGTACCACATCTTCTTAATCCATTCTTCTGTGGATGGACATTTGGGTTGTTCCCATGTCTTGACTCTTGTCCTGTGAGACTTAATCCTGTTCTGTGGCCACCCCCAGGAAACACAGTGCCTGGTGCATAATAGATGCTCAATAAATATTTATAAGTGAAAGAAAAAGTAAATAAACCTGGCCAGATCTCTTTCTCTGTTTCCATCAGCCTTCACCCCCACCACCCTGGCTCTAAACCATCTCTCCAAGGACTGAACAGGAGGTTTGATGAACAGTCAGCTGCTTTCCACACTGCAGCGGTGTCTGCTCACTGGGCCCTTGTGGTGGCGACGTGAGGTGATGTGACCTGCCTAGACAGTTGCAGTAAGTTAGGAAGAGCGGAATCTGGGGCCAGGGCTTTCTGCCTTCCAGGACACTCCACACGCAGTGTCCTGGGCTCTGAGGAGGAGGGTGACAAGGTACTGTCTGGCATCTCCCAGAGGAGCAGGGACATGGGAACCCTATGTTCCTTCAGGTAACAGCTATATAACCATGTGTCACCCACGAGACCCAGAAGCTGGGCACCCTGCAGAGAACACCAAAGGCAAGTCCTGAGAGGAGAGCTGGGTGCCAGAATGTCATCCCTCGCATTCCCATCAAACAGTGAGTTTTAACAGAATTGAAAACTTAATTCCATCACCATAGAGTGCATGCATGCACAGATGCATGGATGAATGCATGAATAAATGAATGAGTGACAATATATCATTTTTATAAAGGAGATGGAATGTCAGAGAAATCAAATACCTGTTTCAAGTTCACAGAGTTCAGGGTGGCAGGGACGGTCCAAACCCCAGCCCTCTCCCACTAAGGCTCATGCTACTTCCTCCACCCGACCCTACCCTGCAGAGCACGGGAGAGCAGTTAGGAAAAGAAGAGGCCAGCGTGGACTGGTGGCATCTGAGAGGGCTTCCTGGAGGAGGGGAAGCCCAAGCTGGGTCCTGAAGGACAAACTGGAAAAAAGCACTCAGGGAGAGAGGAGCAGCACGGCGTTTGCTGCCCCCAGAAATCCTGGCCTCTGGGTCTGGAACTCTCCATGAATGCTGGTGCTCAATAAACGTGTGTTCAAGGGCTTCCCTGAGCAGGTACCCGGGAGCCTCTCCCCAGAGCAGGTGGAGCTGCGCCCCAGGCCAGGTTGGAGGCGGCCCCCAGGTGGTGGGTTGGGCCAAGCAGGGGCTCCTGGCAACATTTTTTCACTTGATTTCTGTCCCAGGTGCTCCTGAATGGGAGCGAGGATGGTAGTGACCTTGCCCACTCTCTCTGGGAGGACAAAGCTTTCACAAGCGCTCTAATGTGGCCGTTAGACCACGTCTCATCAGCCAGCCGGGCAGCCCCACCAGTCAGCCCACCAGACACAATTCCTACAAAAGTCTCATCAGCCTGAGAATGGCGGCGCCGCCTGCAGGCCTTGAGATCGCCCTTGCAAATTCCCTTTTGAGCCCATCCTGCCAAGGTTGGTATTCCCCCACCACTCTGTCCGCAATCAGGGAATTTAGTCCTTTCCCTTCCCTGCTCTGCCTCTGGAGCCCATTTCCCTATAATGAGCCTGCAGAAGTAAAACAGCATCACAAAGGTGTGAAAACGCACATCGCTTCCGCTGCCACCGGGTATTGTTGGGACTATTTGGGGAAGCAGATGCTTGCATTGATGGGAGAGGCGTTTGTTCTCGCCCAGGTGAGCTTTCCAGACATAGGCCTGGAAGCTGAGTCAATGATGCTTTTTAATCTCAGATCCCTTTCTCCTCTTGTCTGCTCTCTCTGGTTGGCATGAGGCATTTGGAGATGACAGGTTACCTCCTTAAATATATACCCTAGACACCTCTCCTCCCTGAACCTGGTACCAGTCCGCTGATTAAGACATATTCCTGGGACTTTCAGTTGTGGCTCAGCAGAAACGAACTCGACTAGTACCCACGATGATGCAGGTTTGATCCCTGGCCTCGTTCAGTGGGTTAAGGATCATGGTTAATTGCCATGAGCTGTGGTGGAGGTCGCAGACTTGGCACAGACCTAGCATTGCTGTGGCTGCAGTGTAGGCCGGCAGTCAGAGCTTCCCTTTGACCCTGAGCCTGGGAACTTCCATATGCTGTGGGTGTTGCCCTAAAAACCAAGAGCAAAAATAGCAAGAGACATGTTCCCCAGCCTTGGGGAACTCTAGGATCTTCAGTGAAGACATACATTGATTTATTTAACACACTTGTTGACCACCTACTCTGTGACAGCCTCCAAGTTCGGAGAATCAAAGGTAAGCAAAACCATCACTGTCCCTGTCCCACAGAGCTTGTGGCCAAAATATTGGCTGCCTCTGTAAGTTGATGGCAAATAGAAACACGGAGACAGAGTTGGGGAAAACAGAAAAAGTAGCTTTAATTGCCAGGCAAAGAGGGGAACACAGCAGGCTAGTGCCTCAGGGACGGTGCCCCCTTAGCCTGGTAGTGAGAAGTCTTACAGCGTGTGAGGAGCAGGGCGTGATCAGCTCGTGGATGATTTCCTAATTGGTAGGTGATGAAGTCACTGGGAGTCAGTCATTAACCTTCTGGGTCCACCTGGTCTGGGGTCTACATGCAGTTGAGTTTTTCCAAACCTGCAAAACAGTTTCAAAGACATGGTTCAGAATATTATCTACAGTCTTTGAAGAATCGAAGGCCCTTGACCTCGTTGAATGGTTGAATTACTATTACTGTTTTCTTTTTTCTATTTTTTTTTTACTCCTCTGATTAAGTTGGCTCTTTGACTAAAGTTTTTCTGTAGATAAAAAGGCAGGTGGATGATACGAGTGGGGGGGTCCACTCTGGGAAGACGTCACAGGGTCCTGCTCGATTACAAGCTCACAACCTATAAATGGGAGACAGAAATGAATCCAGAGTTGTGCAAAAAAGTATAAAATTACAGGAGCTCTAAAGGAGAGGCTCACAGGGCTATGTGTGTACAATGGGGGATATCAAGGTTTCTTCGGAAGAGATGAGCCTCTTTCTGTGATCTGAAGAATGAACCAGTTTCCAGGTAAGTTTGGGGCTGAGGAAGAGTGTTCAGACCAGGCAACGGCATATGAAAAGGCCCAGGGGCTGGAGGGCCCTTGGCCACCAGGAAGAACTCTCAGACCTGTGTGATTGGAGGGCAGGAAGTGGGTGGGAGCCTGGAGACGGGACAGGAGCCAGATTATGGGAGAACATCAAATGCCACTTTTAGGATTTGGGTCTTCCTCGCATGAGCAGTGGTCCCGCGGAGCGTTGTAAGCGAAGGGCAAAGGGCAGGAGGCAGGCTTGATGTGATCAGATCTGTTGCCAAATTAGCCCTCAGGCTACAGGAAGGTGAGCTGGGATGGAGGGAGGTGCTGGGACTGTAGGCTCTGAAGGCAGAGAGGGAGGGTGGTGGCCGTCCCTCCTGAGGAAGAGGCAGTGGGAGCAACAGGCAGTCACATATGCAGGACGTTCACTCAGTCATCGACACGTGTTTAGTGAGTACCAATTACATGCCTGGTCCTGAGTTCAGAGAGGGGGTACCAGGATGGATAAGAATGACAAAGTCACTCTCCTCAAGCATCTTATCAGGGAAGGGGCAAAGGAGCCCCTAGGGTTTCAGGGAGAGTCAGGTCCCAGCAAATGCCTGGGCAGTCGAAGTACTCAGCTGGATCTCTTATCAAAAGAGAAAGAAAAGACCTGCCAGGGCCCTTTGGATAAAAGCAAGAGAAATGCAATCACACCAAGTCAATTAAAGGGGTTTGGTGAAAGGACAGAGGGTAGAGTCAGGCCCTACAGAACTGACAGTCATCAGGCCCATACCTGTCTCCTTCCCTGTGCAGCCGCCAGAGATTACCCAGCTCTGATGGGGCCTAGAGGTGCCACACCCAACTCTGACGTCAGCAGGAGGATCTTCATTCATTCATTCATTTATTCATTCATCCTTTCAATAATAACAGCCTTGGGGAGTTCCCATGGTGGCACAGTGGAAAAAAATCCGACTAGTATCCATGAGGATACCAGTTCAATCCCCAGCCTCGTTCAGTGGGCGGGGAATCTGGTGGTGCCATGAGCTGTAGTGTAGGTCGCAGACCCAGCTCAGATCCCGCGTTGCTATGGTTGTGGCATAGGCGGCCCTAAAAGCAAAAAAACAAAAACAAAAGACCCATGGCCTTGGAAGAGTATCCTCATGTCACACTCTGCCCTGGCACTGCCTTCTCCTACTCACACTCATTCATCCCAACACTCAGCTCAAGTGTCTCCTCCTCCAGGAAGCTCTCCGTGATCCTTAGGGTTAGACAGCCCCTCCCACTTAATGCTTTTGAGCACCCTGGTAGTGTCTCTAGATGGCCATTTCTGTCATGTGTGCCACTATCTACCTGCAAGTTCCTATGAAAGTCTCC
This sequence comes from Catagonus wagneri, assembly GCA_004024745.2. Classification (NCBI taxonomy): domain Eukaryota; kingdom Metazoa; phylum Chordata; class Mammalia; order Artiodactyla; family Tayassuidae; genus Catagonus; species Catagonus wagneri. Next base: position 18,328,741 of record PVHT021183551.1, read on the forward strand.
AAAGGGCAGACAGGGGTCCCTCAATCATCTACTCTGCTGTGTCCATCTCACCCATTGTGGGTTCCTTGGATCCTAGAACACTGCAGGCACAGAACATGATCAGAACTACTGTGTGGAAGGAAGAAGGGAAGGAGAAATGGGAAGGAAGAAAGGAAAGAAGAGAGGAAGGAAGGAAGGAAGGAAGGCCCCTTCCGTCCTCCTCCTGGGACCACAAGCCCTCCCCTGTGAAACAGGCAATAGCTGTCCCCAGCCCCTGAGGTTGTGAGGATGGAATGAAGTAATTTGCATAAAGCTGGGGCATGTGGCCAGCCTGGCAGGGGGTGGGGGTGGGTGGGCTGCACCTGTGTTCTCTCTGCAGGAAGCTCCTCCCACCCAGCCGCTCCCACCTCTAGGTAATTTTCAACTATCCTCTCAAGGTCCTCCCACCACGCTACCTCCCCACATCTGTCACTTGATGTCTTATCACCCCACTTGTTGTTACTATTTACTCATTTTGTTTGACTACTTCCCCAGCTACACTTAAGAGCTCCCTGAGGGCAGGGGCCTGTGGGTCTCATTTGCTATTGTGTCCTGGTGCTCAGTGCAAAGCCTGGCACCCAGGGGAACCTGATAAGTACCTGCTGGATGAAGGGTGGGAAGAGCTGTGCCACTGGGTTGCATCAGTCAGGACAGGCGAGGTGCTGTAACAAATAGCCCTCAAAGTGTCTCCATTCAGGAAGAGCTGATTTCTCTGCTACATGAAGCCCACATGAATGTCACTGGTCTGAGGATCTCCTCCAGGGAGGCGCCTCCTCTGAGCAGTGATGCAGGGATCCGGGCCCCTTCCATCCGTGATGATGTCATCCACACACAAGGCCACAGGGTCACCAGGGAAAGGGAGGGAGGGAGGGGAAGGTCACCAGGTAATTAACCAGCTCAGCCCAGAGGGGTCCACGTCATTTCCACCCACATTTCAGTGGCTAGAATGAATGTGCCACCTGGACGCACAGGGACCAGGAAATGTCCCAGGAGGGGTGGTCCCAGCACCAGTCCTGTATTGTGGAAGGAGAGAGTGAACCAGTGGGCAGCGGCTGTCTCTGCCCCTTGGTGATGGCCACTGACAATCCCCAGCACTTCCCTCCTCTTCCTGGGACCGCAGGGCCCCTGGCTGGCAGGATGCCTGGGTCAGGAGGGCACGGAGGGAGGGACCACGACCCAGGGAAGGGCTCACAGCGCTGCTCCCCACACTAGGCTGGGCGGGGAGACGTGCTGGCTGTTTTGAGCTGATTGTGTTCGCTACCTTCTGTGTCTGCTGAGCTGCTAATTCCGGTACCATCTGCCTGTGTTCCCGGCACCAAAGCCCCGGGATAAACAAGTTTTCTTCTGTAGTTCTTAAAGAAAGTTTCCGCAGGGGGTGGGGAGAGAGAGGAGGGAGGCCTCCGAATGTCTTGTCTCTGAAGAGGAGGTGCTGCCCAGCCGAGGAACGAGGGGACACTGGAGGGACTAGGATGTCATGTACCTCTGCATCCTGCTGAGGGCGCTATATGGGGGCACGGTGGGCTGAGAGGGATGAGTGGCCTGGGGGATGGCATTCCTATGAATCCCTGCCTTCCTCCACCAGACTGGGAGATGCTTGGAGCCGAGCCATCTCATTCTCGATGCTCAGCCCAGGGCCTGGCACAGAGCAGGTGTCAGTAAACACCTGAATGAATGAATGAATGAACAGTGATGAAGGGTAGGGATGAAGGAGAGGTCGAATGGGATGCGGTAGAAAGCCAAATGACTGCTGTGTTAGAGTTACCCAGTGGTGGGGACCCTTTTAGGGTGACCTCGTGATACCTGCCTCCTGGGATCAGGGTAGGCAGGACCCATGATTTGTTTCTAACAATGGAATACAGCCAAGGCGGCGGGATGTTATTTCTGAATCTGGCTGCAAAAGACTGGCTTTCTTCTTGCTACTCAACTTTTTCCATTCTTTTCTTGGCTTACATGCCTTGGTGAAGCAAGCTTGTATGGGAGATGCCCTCGTGGCAGGGAACTGCCAACTCAGTCCAACAGCCACTAGCAGCCCGGACCTGAGGTCCTCAGCCTTCAAGGAACAGTCCTGCCAATGGTAACGTGAGCTTGGAAGCAGCCTCTTCTCCAGTTGAGGCTTTGGATAACATCTCAGCCTCCACTGACAACCTGATTGCAACCCAGTGTGAGCTGCTGAAGCAGAGGATCCAGCTAAGACATAAATGGCATCCAAAAACTCACGAGGAACAGGAAAATCTAAAACTTGAAAGAATTGCTCAAGTAGAAACCAAACCTTTCTCTCCATCGCCTACAATTCACTTTAACCTCCACCAGTTTACAATGGGGAGGAGACATGCGGATAATATCAATGCAAATCACCCTGACAGCTACACAGCTGTCATTTGCGCGGGGGTGTGTCTCGGGCAAGTGCAGATAAATAGACTGTGACTGTCAGGTGGGAGCAGTCTAGGAAGTAGGCGCTGGCAGCTTTTCCCTTTCCTGACTCCCATTTTTAAAGTGAAGGAGACATCAGGCCCCTCCAAAGAAAGACTTCGCACAGGCATAGGTTCTGGGGTGGGTTGAAGGGGAGGTGCTTGGTAGAAGGTCCTGGAAGGCCAGGACAATAATGAAGCTTCAACGTCACAGTCACACCAATCCTCTGAGAGACTCTCTCCCCCGGTGGACACTGGGGAAAGATAGCATTGGCTCCTCCCAGCAGCGGGAGGGTAACGCGGGATCTCTGATGCGGGAGCCAGGAACCAGAGTGTTGTGGCCCGGCTCACTCTGAGCGGGGGCCACCCTGACCTCTGACCCTCAGGGTCCCCATCTGCAAATTGCAGGGTGAGCTGGAGGATTTGTGACTCGTGGAATCCAGGCCAGTAAGAACAAAGGCTCCCGATTCCATTGGTTTCCATCTTGCCCTTGAAGCACCCCAGGAGGATGACTGTCAGAAGTCACCCCAGGCCCCTTGGCCGCAGACGTGGCCCCACCTGACACCCTGCCCAGCCGGTGCCGTGGTAATTGCACAGGCTGTCACTGAAATGCACTCAGTCAGGGTCAGCGTGGCTTCCTGTGAGCGGGGCGCCAGCTCACCTGAATTCATTCTGACTGCCATCTCTGCCTGCAGGAGGTACCCATAGAGGTGCTGGGCTCTGAGCTGCCCCTGTGGCTGTGCTGGCGATGGACTGAAGGGTGGGGAGGTGGGGATGGGGGATCCATGTTCCCTGGATTCTCTCAGTCAGGACCTGGAGAGCCTTTTGTGTCTCCCAGCTGGTTGGATACGGACAGAAATCCCAATAGATGGGGGCTGATGTGGGTCAAGTGCCTGCTCCACCGTGGGGACCGTGTTACCCATTTCCTAGGAGCCACTTTATCTCATCTCCACATTGTCAGCGCCTCTGTGACGAGGAATGAAACGCTCTGCCCAGGATGGCACAGCAAGGGAGCGGCTGAGTCAGAATTTGAATGAAGAGCCTGGCCCTTTAACCCCTTCATCTATGTTGCATCCCTTCCACGAGGGTCCCCACGACCAACCCAACCCAAGTTCTGCTTCTGGGCATTTCAGGGCAGGAGGCAGCCTGGTCAGACCATGCGGTGGGGGCGCAGGGTTAGGTCAAGCACCCCGGATCCCAGGAACTTCCCACCACCTGCAGTCCCCCAGGCTCACTGAGGCCCTTTGCCTGGCGAGCTGGCGTGAGCTGGGTGATGCGCCCTGGCAGGGGTAAGGGGTGGGCACTGGCTGGGTGAGACTGTCCCTTAGTCACCATTGTTTGCACTGCCCATCGCGCTCCTTCTGCAACCAGAGAGAACAGCTCTGCAAAATCAGTCAGCTCTGCATGAAGGAGAACCTGGAAGGCATTCCAGGATCGGTCTGGGTGGCGTCCCTGTGTCCTGCATCCGGTCCCCCAGGAGGAGGGAGAGCAGGTAGGGGATGGAGCCCCCTCTCTGGGTGGAGACACTTCGTGGAAGATAAGGTAAGCCCGACCCACCAGGCAGCTTTAAGGTGTAGACAGCAGACAAAGAAGTGCTTTTAACACGTCAGCCTCTCAGACACTCGCTATTTATCTCAGGAAACAAACGTAAGTGTTTTTCTTTCTGCCTCTCCTCCCCCCCACACACACTCTTTTCTCTGCTATCAAATGCTGCGGGAATAGCACAGTGCAAGATGAAGGGTTGACATGCTGGGAAAACTCATTTTTAGAGGATTTGATCAAGTTCCATCGGCTGCGGCGCTCTGGCTGCGCAGAGCCCAGTGGGCTGCAGGTTGGGACAGGCAGGCCCGGGCTGGACGGCGGTGGTGGGTGGAAGCATGGGTGGGGGGTGCGGTGGAGCTGAAGGAGGTGAGGATGGGGGCTGGGCATCTTCCTAAAGAGGATGGGCTTCTTCAGGTCTGCAGCAGGTCTGCAAGCTTAGGGCAGGGGGGCTGGGAAAGTGGGTGGAACTGCCCTTAAACCAGGTCAGGGGAGACCCCTGTGCTTCAGAAGCGCCCCCTCCCCTGCACTCCTTCAAGCTCCGCCCGCAAGGTGAGGACCCTGCAGGGGCCAGAGAGGGGGACGTTAGGGTCCCTTTAACCTCACCTTGGGACCCTGGAATCCTGTGCCCAAACGGCCCTGGCCCCCCCTCCAGGAGCCCCCCCTGCCCGTCTCGCCCAGGCCTATGCTGCCGAGGTGACCCGACAGGTGAACCCCTTCCCTTCATGCGTCAAGAGCATGAAGACACCCAGGCCTGAGGGTGGCTGAGGGGCACTTTTCTCAGTGTGGGGCGGGGGGTGGGACCATCACTGAGTCTACTACACCCGCAGCCTCCAGCAGCGTTGTGACATCTCTGCTCGGTCCCTCCAGGCAGGGACCTCGCCGCTCGCTTCTCTCTCCTCCCTGGAACCTAACTCGGGCCTGGCTCCAAGCGGGGACGAGTTGGGGGCTTCTCAGGAATCATCAGAGAGGGGCAGCGGCTCCCCCGAGGACGCCCGCAGGTGGGTGGATAGAAATCCCTGTGTCCTGGCCTCCGTCAGCTCAGTGCTGTCCAGCTCGAGCTCCATCCCCCCCATCAGAGAACCTCCAGGGACCCTCAGGGAGACCCGTGGATGAGAACTTGTTTGAGGCTGTTTCCAACGTTATCAGCACCAAGCAGCGCCCCCACCCCCGCCCCGCCAAGCAGCTGCAGCAGAAATTAGCCAAGGAGCGGGGCTGGCACTGGGCAGCTCCCTGGATGTGGGGCTGAGGACCCAGCGCTGTGCAGATCTGCGGGGTGGGCCCTCCACTGCCTTTCTCAGAGGTCCCCTCTCTCCTGGGAGCTGCGGTGGCCTCCGCCGCCTGCCCGCCTAAGGAACCTGGGGTCTGTCCTTCCCCCCTGCTCCCTGCCCGCGGCCGCCAGCGAGCTCTTTGTCAGGTGAAAATACAGAAGCAGGAGTTCCATTGTGCCTCAGTGGAAATGAATCTGACTGGTATCCATGAGGCCTCAGGTTTGATCCCTGGCCTCGCTCAGTGGGTTGGGGATCCAGCGTTGCTATGAGCTGTGGTATAGGTTGCAGACACGGCTTGGGTCTGGCGTGGCTGTGGCTGTGGTGTAGGCTGGCAGCTGCAGCTCTGATTAGACCCCTAACCTGGGAACCTCCATATGTCTCGGGTGCGGCCCTAAAAAGACAAAAAAGAAAAGAATAAAGAAAACACAGAAGCAGTTGTTCACCTTATTGATAATGACGGTGTTTTAAGTCAGCGCCATTGCTGAACCACTCGCCCACCTGTTCCCTCCCAGCACAAGCACAGTGGTTCTGCTGGAAGGGAAGGGGTGGGATGAGGAAGCATGAAGGTTCCAGAACAGACCGGGACGGCTCGGCCCTGCTGCACCCGGTGGACCCTAGTTTCCCAGAGTCACACTCTCCTCATCTGTAAGGTGGAGCTAAGAGCTGCTGCTCACAGGATGAGGGCCCCTAGACTCACACTCACCTGCCTCCCCTGCTCTGCGCCCCAGAGACCGACCTGCAGGGCCGGCACTGACAGGGCCCTGTGCCTCCCGGGACCCTGGTTTCTACTGGGTCCTGGAAGCAGCTGAGGAGACCAGGGGCAGGAGGAGAGAGGTCGGGCATTGGTTCCGCAGCTCCTCGGGCTGAGCCGTGGTCGGCAGGGGCTGCTTCTCTCCCTTGCGGCCCCGGCTCCACGGGGCGGCCCTTCTCCTGGGGCTACGGCTCTCTCTGGGGTCTGGTAACCACTCCCTCCTTTGGCCCCTTTGAGACCAAGACGGACAGAGCTCTGCAGGTGCCCCCCCCCACCCCCGCTGGTTTCCTGCATCTTGCCCGCACCTCAGCGATGGCCCCTCCATTAAACTCTTCAATTACCTCTTTTGTGTCTCTTCCCTGCTGAGAAACTGACAAACAGTTCAAGAAAAGAGTTTGGGTTTTCTCTGCAGTCTGGGAAGAATGGGGTGGGGGCGTGAGTGGGAGCCAGGAGCCGCTCTGAGTCTTGGGTGAAAGCTGCCTGGAGTGGGGACATCAGGAAACCAATACATGCCTGCAGGTTTGAGCCTCTCTCCAGGGCACTAAATTCTGGCACTAAACCAGCAGCCATGATCCTGTCTTTCTCTCCATCTAATTGCTTCAGCACCTCCTCACCCCAGTAATCTGGGAAGGGTGCCGGGACAGCGCAGTGACGCGCCCCTCCTGATGGGTCCTGACCTTCGTGCCCCTCCCTTGAGTCCCTGATGTCAGGAGGTGGGTGGAAGTGGGGAGCACTTCCTGGTGTGAAAGCCAGGAAATTCAGGGGGCTTTTCCCAAATGACGGATTTCGTGTTTAGAAGGAATTGATTGGCTGTGGGACTCTGGGTAAGTGCTTAACTTCTGTGAGCCATACTTTCCTCATCTGGGAAATGGGCGAGCCCTGAGTGAGGTGACCCGTGTCGAGGCCAGGTGCTATGCCTGGCCCACAGCAGGAGTTCCATGTGGGTACCCTGTCCCCAAAGCAGAGAGGGTGGCACAGATGTTACTCCTAAGATCCAGCCCCCATCATTCTGCCCTCAACTTTCCCACGTCTGCCTCTGTCCCCCATCTGGACGGTCAAGGCATTGGCTGGAAGGTCAACCAAGGCCCTTTTCAGCTTGGACAGTGGGGGCCCTTATTTCTTTCCTGAACAAGAGCCAAAGCTGAGCACTAACTGCTGCAGCCCCGGCCTCGGGTGCCTGTTGGGGACGCTCAGGAGACCCTGACAACTCCCTGCTGAGCAGCTACAGCTGCAGGCGGAGAAGGGACCCCCCCGCTGAGTAAGGACCTGCTGTGTCCCAGCCCTGGGCTCACAGGGGGCCCTCTTCCCACCAAGGCCCCGCGTCTGTCTGCAGGAAGGAGGCAGGAACCGCAGACCCTGGACCTGCAGGCCCCCCTGGAGCAGGGCGCTCACCTGGAGACCCAGGAACAGACACCCTGGGCGCCCGCGTGAGCACTGGGCGGCGGCGTCTCAGGCTCCGCAGCCTGTCAGCACCGGGAATAATTAGAATCCTAAAAAAGCCTCATTATTTCTCCCAGGGCCTTTCCTGCCAGATCGTGCCCTGAAGATGCGTTTGTCACAGGCTATTGTGTAAATCCGTGTTTGGCCCATTTGCCGAGATGTTGTTTATCCACTTGACTGGCCTTAACCCTCCTTCCCCACACCCTCCAATGTGGCCGTTATTAGGAGCCCAGAGAGGAGCCATGACACGTGACGCGGCAAGGCTGGTGAAGTCACCCCCCGGGCTCTGAGCCCCTCCTGCTGCACAGGAGAACCGGAGGGGGCGGGGGGCATCACAGGAGCTGCAGACATTTCAGGACAAGTTTTGGTCCTTAAGAAGGGAACTTGGGATTATGGCCCAACATCATCTACTCATGTCACCAGGCTTATTGAGGCCCTACTATGAGTCCTTAAGAAGGGAACTTGGGATTATGGCCCAACATCATTTACTCACGTCACCAGGCTTATTGAGGCCCTACTATGAGCTGGCCACATGGGGGTTGGGGGGCAGCACGGAACAGACAAGGGCCCTGCCCTAGGAGCGATGTCTGGAGCGGGGAGGCAGGAAGGAACAGGTAACCAATCAGCAACAAGAGCATCCCAGAAGCAGGGTGATGTTACAGCCTCTGGCTCTGGGGCAGGGGATGGACAGTGATGACTGTGGCGACAAGGAAGGCCTCTCTGAGAAGGGGACCTCTGAGCTGAGACCTGAGGGACAAAGCGGAACAGGCTCTGATGCACCTGTCAGAGCAAATGACCCACCTGGCAGGGGCCCCCGGCTCTAAGGGGTGACTTAGCTTCTACGGGAGCCCTGGTGACAGAGCGGTTAGCTCCACCTGGTGGGACCAGGGAAGACCTCAGCCAGGTGACAGCGTGCTGTTCCCTGGTCTGTGCTGAGCATTTCAGCAGGTGGGGAGAGTGAGGGTTTCCAGACGAGAGACACAGACAGAAATGCTTCGACCCGGGCAGGCACCACATGGCAGATTAGTCAGAGCTCAGGGGAACCGACTCTTTCCAAAACCAAGGAGACCCACTGTTTAGGCAAAAGACAAGCCACGGTCTTTGGAGGTATTAGGCCCCTGCAACTTCTGAAGCCTCTGCCGGCACTAAAACGCTTCAAGCTGCCAAGCCAGCTTGGGCTTTTGGGGAGTGAAAGTTCAGTCTTGCTCCATTTGGCTGCATCTGTTTGGCTTTTGTTTGCTTGTTTGTATGTTCTTTTGTTTTGCTTTTTAGGGTTGCACCCACAGCATATGGAACTTCCCAGGCTAGGGGCAAATCGGAACTACCGCTGCCGGCCTCCACCACAGCCACTCAGGATCTGAGCTGCCTCTGCAATCTACACCACAGCTCACAGCAATGCCAGATCCTTAGCCCACTGAGCAAGGCCAGGGATCGAACCCACATCCTCGTGGATACTAGCCTGATTTGTTTCTGCTGCTCCACAATGAGAACTCTCGATGCTCAGTGAAATTTGAATGTCACCCACAATGATGCACACATGCTGCTCTAAGAAACCAAGCGCAGACTGTGTAATGGTTCCAGTGCAACAGAAGCCGTGTGTAAACCCCAAACAGGTGTCCTTGAATGACGGGGGTCACAAGAGGGCAGGAGCCTGGATCTGGGTTAGCTCCTCAATGGAGGTTGCCTGGCTAGCGTACACTCTCTATTGCCTTCTTGCTTTGCACACTTCCATGAAGCAGGCTGCTCTGTGGGAGAGGCCCCCTGGGCAGGAATGGAGGGCAGGCAGTTCTCTGTCAGTATCAGGCTGGCAAAAAATGTAGGGTGATTGTGGGAGTTTCTCAAAGGCCTAAAGTGGAAGCATCACCTGTCACTTCTGCTCACACTCTATTGTCTGGAAGTCATGACATGGGACCACCTACCGGCAGAGGAGGCTGGGAGAGGTAGCCTTGCTGAGTGCCCAGGAAGAAGAAACATATTTGGTGAACAGCTGGACAGCCTCTGCCACACCTGGAGAGGTGAAACCATGTCCCAGGAGACCCAGTAGCAGAGCTCTCCTTAGAGCCCAGGCTCCCAAGTTTGCACTGGGACCCCAGGCTCTTCCCTCTGTATGTCACATGGAGTGTGGCAGAGTCACAGGACTGGCCACAGGGACCTGAGACAAGGTCCACCTAAGGAGATGGTCAACAACTTGCTTCTGCTCCCTGCAGGAATCAGGGGCGGGGGCAGAGAGCTACAACTCCAGGGCTCTTGGCTGTGAACTTGGTCCAGGTGCAGTGTTGGCCTCAGGGGACACTTGAGATCAGTTCCCTAATCTGTCAATAAGTCTGTAGTGAGAGGATTGGTCACATGGGGTCATTTGAGTAAGATCTTTGATGACCTCATACTTGCCCCTCTCTTTCCTCTCCGGGTTCTGCTTCTCAGCTGGGAAGATCCGATATAGTCAAGATACAAGTACTTTGAATGATGTTGGTTCAAAAGGTACCTCCTCCCCAAGGGTGTCCCCCAACAACAGGAAGTCTGGGAGAGGAAAGACAATCATGTAAGTCACCGATTTCAAATCCCTCCCATCAGACAGAGGAGGACAGTGACACTCAGAGATGGCATGCTTCATAAATACATAGGACACCAACCCTGAAATCCACCTCTAGGAATTTAACCCTTGGAGCCACACACGGAGAACATTTCATGTAGGAAGTTGCTTATGATAACTGAAAACTGGATAGAATTTACACATAGGAGTTAAATAAAATTATTTATGATACATTCATTCAATGGGAAACTCAATAATTCCACAATTCAAAAAAATTTTGCATAAGATGTAAAATGGCACGAGAAGGATTTTATGACATAGTATATGTAAACAGAAGACTACAGAACAGAATGCACAGCATACTTCCCTTTTGGGGAGAAAAATATAAATATATATAAACACATATGTGTATAAAACCAATATTTGACAGAGTTTATTTTTGGTGGTAGTTATTATGGGTGATTCTTCTCTTTTTATTTTTGCCTGTCTGCATTATCTATAATGGACAAGTATAATTTTTATAAGAGAAATTATTCATAAAATAAGAGTTGACATTTTGTTGTCCCTAAGACTGGATGATGCCTAAGGACAAAGAGATTCTGACCTTTTGTGACTCTCAATTTTGGGCGCTAAAAGATATGCAAATGAGCTGAGACCTCCCAGGGGGCAAGGTCAGGACTTCTTTTGCCTTTGAGATCCTATAGCATTAGTTGTTGATTTTAAAGTGTTTTAGATTTCAGCTTTCCTATTATTGTTATCTAGTTTTAACTTCCTGAAGAGCAAAGACATCATCTTGATTGATTTGAGTCTATGTGAAATGTTTCAAACACACTGCATCAGTTAGCTAACGCTGTGTAACAAACAACCGCAAAATCCAAGTGACATACAATAACAAGCATTTACTCTGCACATATTTGCAGATTTCTAAGCAATCTGAGGCTGCAGGTTTTGGATACCAGTCTGTTCTATTCTCATGACAATGGCAGAGGCACAAGAAGGCATGTGGGAACATGCAAGGCTTCTTAAGGCCTATATGCAGAGCTTGCAACCATCACTTCTGCCCACATTCCACTGGCCAAAAGAAGTCATTGGCCAAATCTAATGTCAAGGGGCACTGAGATTCACTCTGGCTCCTGCAGGATGATCAGCACAGTCATGTAGCCAAGAGCACAGACATAGGAAAGGGTGAAGAACAGGAGCCAGTAATTTATTTTATTTTATTTTTATGCCTTTTTTTTAGGGCTGTACCTATGGCATGTGGAGGTTCCCAGGCTAGGGGTCAAAAAGGAGCTACAGCTGCCAGCCTATGCAATGCAGTATCTGAGCCACATCTGTGACCTACACCACAGCCCACAGCAACGCTGGAACTCCAACCCACTGAGTGAGGCCAGAGATCAAACCCACAACCTCATGGTTGCTAGCTGGATTCATTTCCACTGAGCCACGACAGGAACTCCAAGCGGACAGTAATTTATTTATTTATTTATTTATTTATTTATTTATTTATTTATTGTCTTTTTAGAGCCGCACCCACAGCATAGGAAAGTTCCCAGGCTAGAGGTGGAATCGGAGCTATAGCTGACAGCCTACACCACAGCAATAGCAACGCGGGATCTGGGCTGTATCTGTGACCTACATCACAGCTCATGGTAACAGCAGATCCTTGACCCACTGAGCGAGGCCAGGGATCAAACATGCATCCTCATGGGTACTAGTAGGGTTCCTTACTTCTAAGCCACGACGGGAACTCCGAGGGACTGGTAATTTAATCTGCCATCTTCCATCCACAAATGATTGCTTTTGTCAAGTCATAGTGTGAATTAGCCGAACCTACTAGGTATACTTAAAAATAACATTATTCCTCCACCAATTTTAAAAGTAATTCTTTACAAATTATAGTACACATGAAAGGGAAGTTAAAATTACCATAGCTCAGTTACAGATGGCCTGTTAAGATTTTGCTACATTTCCTTGCAGGATACACATCCTTTGAACATTCAAATAAGCATGGGTATATATTTGTATAACAAAAGTCGCATCACATTTTATTTGGATTTATATCCCTCCTCTTTCACCTAATCACATTTTGTGAGCTTTTAATTGCATTTTTAAATATTCTTTAAAAACAGGTGTTTCGAAGATGTAGTACACTAATTTACTCTGCAGATGCAGCATAACTTACTAGATCAGCCCCTATGGTTAGATATTTAAGCTTTTTCACGTTTTGTTTCATTGCCAAAAAACACTGTAATGAACATCATGGAAAACAGTAAAATCTGCATATATCAGATATGTTCTCATGCCTGGCTCTGTGCTAAGCGCTTTCCACACATGACCTCATGCGAGCCTCAGGCTTCCCACTCCCGGGGGTACTGTTACTCTCTCCATTTACAGATGAGGAAACCAGGGCTCAGAGACGCTGCGACTTGCTCAGGGTCACCCAGCAGTTTGGCGGAGCCAAGATACTCAGATCTGATTGATGACAAAGTCCATGACCTTAATCACTCAGCTAACCTTCCTGAGGCTTCTTTTAGGATTAATTTCTAGAGGGAAATTAATGAGTTTGCACGCTTTAAGGCTCTCAACACCCCGTCCAGGAAGGAGGTGCCAATTCAAACAATGGCCTGTGCACTCACAATGTTAGCTGTGCATTGGCTCTGTCATAGGGACAGAAGAGACTTCGTGAACCCCTCCTGGGTGTTAGGTTTGCCCAGGGAGGAACAGGCAAGGCCAAGTTGGTGAAGCAAAAGAGATTTACTAAGGCATCAGAAGGGGACAGGCTGAGCTCAAAATGGCACCAGCTCTGACTATGAGGAGGTGCTAGGCTTATAAAGGATCTGTGGCTGGAGTTCACAGCGGGAACTTGTGTCAGGAACGATGATGAAGTGATGAAGGCGGAGGGGAAGGTCAAGGGAGGGGTAGGGAGCTGAGTCCCACGATGGAGGGCAGTTAATCCTTGTAGATGGTTAATCTGTGCTGGCAGGCAGTTGTTTTCTGCAGGCCATTGTTTCTTGCTGCCCAACTTGAGCCCCCACATTCCAGGAAAGGGTGTGGTAGCCATGTCCACAGCAGGTCTCCAAGATGAAGAGCCACATGGCGGGGGTCTGTCTCCATCCTCCTGGGTAACCTGTCACTGGGCTCATAGAGTTCCTGCTCCCGGGGTGGGGGAAAGGGGACAGACACTGAAGAGAGAACATTATGCCTTCAGGTGAATAAACAAAGCTGAAGGATGTGGCAGTGACCGGGGCGGTCCTTGGGGCAGAGCGGGAAGGGATAGGGTAATCCTGGAGGCCTTCTCAGAGGAGGTGGCCTGGCACTGAGCCTTGAGTGATCAGAAGGGGAAATTTGAGGACGAGGTCCCAGGCAAGAGATACGGCAAATGCTACCTTACCGCAATGGGACCAAACTCAGCAGTTAGAGGAGTGGGGAGACTGGGGCAAGTCTGCAGTGTGGTGAGTGTGCGGGAGGGGCTGCAAAGGGCACAGCAGGCAGGGAGGAGAGGGGAGGCCTGGCGGACTCATGTCACGGGGGAGGGATCATGTTTTATCCCAAGTGCAAGAGGAAGGCCTGGAGGGTAGCCGACCGAGGGTCGTGGGTCTGAAAATGATATCAAGTGGAGCTTTCTGTTCAAGAAAAGGACATAGAATTCGGAATTGAAATTAAGTAAGCAATGGAATGTTTATTTAGAGTGAGAAAAGAAATCACAATAAATTGTAGATTTCAAAAAGTAGGCAATTACCAAAAAAAAAAATCTCTATTTATTCCTCAGCACCTCGGCACTCATTCCCGGCTTTCTCTCTCCCCTGAGATGTGTGGGCTGCGTTCTCTCTATTCACATCCTCCTAAGAGAATGGTTTTGTAACATCGCCGTCCGTGGAGAGAATAGAAAGTTAAATCAGGCTTTCCTCCCGCAGAGCCTCATCATCACGGCTTTCTACCTGGATCGGGCTGAAGTGTTGTTCACCTTCACAATTCATCACAGATCATGTCATGCAAATGTTCGGGACTGTTGTCAACTTTGGGAAGCCTCCTGTCGAGGTTGTTTTATATGTGAGCAGTAAGATTTCCTGACATAGTACGTTTTCCTTGCAGTTGCTAATCCTAATTAATCTTGGAATTGACAATGCTCATTAATCACATTGCTTGGGGCCCATCCGGGACCTTAGGAGGGCTCTGGAGAGTGAGGGTCCCTGGAGAGTAAGCTGCTTTAGCCTCTGGTAAAGCTGCCTTTGTCTGGAGGCTTCTCATGGAAGAGGGAGACGGTGGAAGCTGTGGGGCTGCTGAGCGGAGAGCAGCAGATGCTGGGGGCAGTGCAGAAGCACGGCGCTGGTGAAGGGGCTTGTTGCGGGCTCCAGGCGAGCAGTGGCGGGGGCGGAAGGATTCAGGGATTTTTTGGGATGTGCCGACCTGGGAGAAGGGGCGCCTCGAAGTTGGTCCAGATCAGTTCTGTTGCTTGATTTCTCTTTCCTTCATGGTCTCTGGGGGCAGAGCCTCGGCAGACCCTCCCGCGCCACCCCCACCCCCCCGTCCCCAGATCACTGCCGTTCACAGGACCTCCAGCCTCATCCCCTACCACCATGAGGACAGATGGAGCATCCAACAGAAAATGTCATTCTGACTCATGACACGTTGATGAGGTGCCCAGCAGGTGAGCCCAGCTTGGTCCCCTAATGGGCTCCGTGGGGACTCAGGGGGGAGCCAGGCCACAGTGGAGCGAGAGGAGACCTCACTGTGCTCAGGAGGCAGGGAAGATGCTGCCGGCGTACAGGGATCAAGGCTCTCGATGGTCATACCCAGCAGTCGGCCATTGCTCCGCCAGCTGCGGACGGACAGACGAAGGCCTGAGCGTTTAGAAATGCATTTTGATGGCAGTGGAGAAACTCCGCTCTCACTCTGGAGCCGGGAAATAAAAGCATTTTCATTAAGCCAATCTGTTGTTTTAAAAAGGGCTTAGAGCTCGGTAAATTGCTTGAGTGGAGAGTGGGTGTCACTGCATTGGGCCAGAAGTTAGGGGTCATCACTATCTGTGAGTGGTCTCTGCCGGCTCTGAGGACACTGCTCTTCCCCCTGGGGCCTCTCAGCCAAGACCACCTGGTACCTGAAGCCCACCCACCCACAAAGCCCGTGCAGCCTGAACTGGGCATGGGGTACAGGGACGAAGCTGGCCCAGGACCAGGGATGGGAGGGCCCCTGGTTGGGGGAGATATCCCCAAGTGACACGGCTAATGTTTGTTGTGGTCTAAATTTAGATGGAAACTCCCTAGAAACAGTAAAAACAGGAATAAAATATTGGAGGGAAAAAACTCCACCTTCTACAGTAGGGACAGAACCCCAGGGCTGGGCGTTGAGGATGCAGGGGGTGGGGGCAGTTCCACGATTTTAAATTGGGAGGAAAAGCTATGCCTCATTGAGAAGGTGATCACTGTGGGTTAAAGTGTACCTGTTCCCCCCACCCCCAAGTCATATTCATGTTGAAACTCTAACCTTCCATCCCTCAGAATGGGACCTTTTTTAAAGATAGGGTCCTTAAGGAGGTAATTAAGTTCAAATGCGATCATTGGAATGAGACTTATATAAAGGGGAACTTGTGAGATAGACACACACACACACACACACAGGGAACAAGACGTGTGAAGATGTAGGCGGAAATGAGAGTAATGCAGCCACCAGCCAAAGAACACCAAATACTGCCAGAAAGCCCCCAGAAGGGAGAGGCATGGAATAGATAACCCTCATGTTGTTGCCGAAACTTGGCCTCCATCTGCTGTTGCCGAATAGAAATGTGGAGGCAGAGTTTTGGGTGAAGGAGAACAACCTAGTTTATTGCATTGCCAGGCCGGGTTCGAGTTCCAGCACGCAGGTTCAAGTCCCAATCTGTGTTCTGGCTAGGTTCAGGCCGTTAATACAGTCAGTTTCACTTCTTCCTGGAATGAAGAATGTTTCATCAAGTAGTTCTTCCATTTGCAGGGTTGTAGTTCTACAGAAAGGCTCAAAGATATTGTTAGGTATACTTACTCCTTGAGGAGGAACCAGGAACCCGCCCCAGGGCTGCGCCGTTGTCTCTTGACTGCTCCTCCCAGTCTGTGCCTCCTCTCCCTTCCCTGACTAGCAACTGCCCTTTGGAACTCAGGGAAGGTCATGGAGGCTGAAACAAGAAATGTAGGACACAGAAAGGCTTGTGTGCCCAGGAGCCCCACAGAGCCCTGCTCAGTTATAACAGCCCATCCTCGGGAGGAACAAACCCTGCCAACACTTTGATCTTGGACTTCTCACCTCCAGAAGTGTGAGACAGGACATGTCTATTGTTTAAGCCGCCCAGTCTGTGGTGTTCTCATGCAGCCCTAACCAACTGATAGAGTGACACTGGATGAAAGGCTTGAAGGAGGTGAGGAAGTTGGCCAGGCAGATACTAGGGAAGAACATTCTAGGCTAAAGGAACAACCAGGGCAACAGCAGCGAGAACAAGTAGACAGCGATGGAGGATAATTGCAGAGGCAAGTGGGGGGTGCAGAACGGGAGGGCCTCAGGGACCCCTGGATACCTTTGGGTTCTCTGCTGAGTGCAACTGGGAGACAGAGCAGGGCCTGGACCTCACCATTTCACAGGCCCACTCTGCCCACTGAGCAGAGAAGAGGACAGGTGTGAGAGTATAGGGAAAATGCCATAACAAAAAGGTAGAAAGGAGACACCCCGGCAGTGACGAATAAGCCAAGTCCAGCCAGCCGCCCCTAACCACCCCTCCCCCATGCACCTGCTTCTGTAAACCTGCTTCCGCATCTACTACCTGGCATGTCCTCACTCTGGTCCGTCCCGCCAAGCACTGACCCAGAAGAACTAGCCCATAAAAGCCTTGTGAAACCCTTCCTCGGGGCTCAGACTCCGAAGAGTGACCTCCTCTGAGTCCACCGACGTAATAAACCTGAGTTCAGCTTTCCCAGTGCTCGCTTGGTTTCTCACCGGGTAAAAGAGCTGCTGGAGCTGATATACTGCGGTCACAGGGCTGCTGCACAGTGGCCGTAACAAGGGGGAAGCAGGGAGCCAGGCGGGAGGTTATGGCAATGATACAGGTGAGAAATGATGCGGGTGCAGTGCAGGCAGTGAGGAAAGCCGGACTCTGGATCCATGGTTGGCTGGGAGAGGAGCCAACGGTTTGTGGGGAGGGGCTGGGCACGGGTAATAAGGAGTCAGGGATGATTGCAAGGTTTTGGTCCAACCTACTATGAGAACGGAGTGGTTCATTGGGAAAGAAAGATGAAACCTAAGGTGCACTGTCCCTGAAAGGCCCGGCAGTGACATAGTGATTGGAGAGAGGACAGGTGAGTTTATGGACCAGGCCACAAAGGACTGAGTTCTCTAGCTCAGCATGGAAGGGTCATGACCCGAGAAGACAGTAAGCTGGCAAGCCATTGACTTTCTCCACCCTGGGCCCCTGGCTATGTTAGCCCAAGGGAAAGAGACATGAAGGGGCGAAGAGGAAAGAGGAAAGATACCCAGGCCACAGATCACAGACGTGTAAGGACGTTTGCTCAGAGCACGGGGAGCGAGCTCTCCCAGGGCCAAGTGAATGATTCATTGGCCCTGAAGGTGTGTGAGATGGTGAAGCCAAGTGGGATTTAAGGACCACCCAGCTCACCGCCCCACCCACCTCCCCAACAAATGGGTGCCCCACTGAGATAAGGTATAACCAGCAGCATTCATACAGGAAGTGCCTCCTGATACCAAGAGCAAAAGTGTACTTGAGCAAAAGATGGAAGAACTTGCCTCCTAAGAGGAATTACCCGAGATCTAGGAACAGAATGACGAAGCACAAAACAACATTACAAGAAAAGTGTGAGATTCCAAGAAGAATTACCCATGGAAGTTCTACAACGAGAGAAGAAAAATGAGCCAGACTACCCATTAGGAGAGAAATGAAAGAAATGAAAACATTACTAAGATGAATGTTGCATAAAAAACAACTACAAAGATGATCGATCATTACTGGAGATTCTATCATGGAAATGGAGAATCGGCTTCAGGAAATCACTCAAGTCAAAGGGGAAGAGAACCAAGTCATGATAACGGATACAATGAGGATGACAGACATGGGAGACAGAACAAGAAAATCTGGTACATGTATAATGTTGTTGAAGAACAGAATGAACACACACACAGTTTTCAAAGAAAGGTATTATGTTATATCAGGTTATTTTCCTGGAGTTACCTTTGTGATTTAGCGGGTTAAGAACCTGACTAGTATACATAAGGATGTGGGTTCAATCCCTGGCCTCACTCGGTGAGCTAAGGATCCAGCATTGCTGCAAGCTGCAGCATAGGTCTCAGATGCTGCTCGGACCTGGCGTTGCTGTGGCTGCAGTGTAGGACAGCAGCTGCAGCTTTGATTTGACTCCTAGCCTGGGAACTTCCACATGCCGCAGGTGCAGCCTTAAAAAAGAAAAAGAAAAAGAAAGTTACATTTCTTGGGCAACTTCTTTGTGCCTAAGACCTGGGCTAGGAATTCAGAGTCCCAGTTACCTCTATGCCAGCTTTAGGCAAAGAAAGCAGATGATTTGATGAAAATAAGAGAAACAGGATAAATGCTAAAAAGAGATTCCTCTAGAGAGTGGGCTATGTTTTACTGAATCATGTGTAAGACACTGCTTTGTTTTATAGGGGTGTGTGTGTGTGTGTGTGTGTGTGTGTGTGTGTGTGTGATCAGCAGATTGGGACTGAGGTGTTCATGATCGGCAAATGATGGAGCCAGAATTCAAGAGCTAGGTGTGTCTGCTTCCTAGTTCACACTCCTTCTTCTTGAATATGCTGGCTCCGGTCTCATATCAGCTGGTCGCCATCTATCACATCTATAAGCAAAGCACCAGCGATGATAAATCCTGAGTGTCTCGGCATGAGGGTTCATTATGAGGGGTCTGGTCTTCCTGGGGCTGGGAAGGAGGACATGACTGGACTGGTACCCATGGAGGGAGCACAGGTGTGCAAAGATTTTATCTAGGGTTGGTTTCCATACCTGGCAGGTGGGGCTTGGAAGAACAGTAGGCACACTCATCAAGCAAAATCACAGACCGAGGCAAAGGCTTTTTGCAAGGTAACAGTGGAACACCCATCAAACCAGGGGCTGGGGGCCAGGATATGCTAAGAAATCAGGACCACAGTACAGTGGGAGAGGCCAGCGGTAGTGAGAGGACAAGCGTCAGAGAAAAAAGGGGCAACAGGTCTACTGAACGAATAAAGACCATCTACCTAAAGATCATTCTGTGGGGTTCAGAGGAGAGATTCAGGCTGCCCACCTCTGCTTTAAGGTGGCCGGAGGGGTTTGGCCACCCTGCTCACACCATCTATTGTAGCCAAAAAACAGAGTACATGATGTAGGAGTGACCGCCTTGGAGCTTGAACACCTTAAATTCTTTGAGCTCAGCACTGGGTCCCTTAATGTTCATCCCAAGCTCTCGTGGGCTTTTTTGTGGCATTAAGTTGCATCTCATTCCTTGTGCTGGCTTTGCCATTTGATACCCAAGCCTCCTCACGTGGAGTCTGTATCCTGGAATTCCGCTCATTACTAGGCTGAGAAGAGGGAGTTGAGGAAAGTACCTTGAAGGTCACCTTCAGAGTAGTCTCAGGGGAAAGAGATAGACACTGAGCGGGCAGATGCAGAGGCCAGGGAAGGGGGCTGGAAGGAGGTACTGAGTTCTGCGAGGCTGTGGCGATGAGAGGATTTGGTGATGAGAATGAGAACTGAGAAGGCAGTTTGGGCAGTGTCGTGGGCTCAGAAGCCAATTTGCAAGAGGTTCAGAGGCAGCAGAGGAGGAACAAGTACAACTTTCCAGCAGCCCCAGCCCCAGCATGTCTGCAGCAGCCCTGCACCACCAGCCCACTCCCTTCTGCGTGTCTCGGACCACCTGCTCCAGTGGGATAAACACGCCCCCTCCCTTTGCCTTTCTAGCATACTCTTTGCCCTTGTGCCTTGGGCTTTCATTCTGGAACACACTTCCCCCTTCCCCGTCTCACCACCAAACCCCATCTTATAATCCAGAATCTTAGTATTGGAAGAGAGCCTAGAAATCACTCGGTGGTCAACTCTTTCCTGCCACCTTTAAAGAAGCTGAGACTGGAGAAGAAAGTGACGTGAACGAAATCACACGGCAAGAAAATGATGCCTGTCGTCTATCCTATAACACTGCTGCATGACCAACCAGCCCAGACTCTGTGGCTTAAACATTTATTTTGACCCCTATCTGTGGTTTAGCAGCTATGGTTTTGCCAGTCTCGGTTGGGCTGGGCTGGACTTGGCTCCAGACCTTGGGTTTGGCTTATGTCCACTCCATAAGTTTCTCATTCCTCTGCTACCAGTGGGTCAGATAGGGCATCATCTTTTCATGTGGTCAGCAGAAGCACAAGAGGCCAGGCTCAGCCATACACATCGAAAACCTTTGCCTGCATCACCTCTGCTAACAACCCAATGACCAAAGCAAGACACGTGGCCCAGCCCAAAGTCAAGGGGCTGTTACACAATGTAATAAACTATGTTAAGACACAAAGAACTTCTAAAACAACCAGATGAATGTGCTCACTACCTAGAGAGGCAGTCCACTAAAGAAGATTAAAATAGCCGGTAAACAGATGAGACGATGCTTAATTTCTCTACCGATCAAAGAAATGCACATGCGAAGAGAGTTTTGTTTTCCACTCACTGGGTGGGTAAAGATTAAGGAAACTGACAAACTCTCTTAGCTCATTGGAAAATGGGCACCCTCAGGCAACTATGATGGCAGTGCTAATTGATTCAACCTTTTCAGGGAGGCAGTTGGGCAATAGGTGTCAAAATGTAAAATGAGCATGCCTTTTATCCTGATAATCTCACTCCCAAGGAGTGTACTGATGGAGGCAGTCTCATAAACTCACAAAAAAGAGGTGGGCTGCAGTGGTTCATTGCAGCATGGCTTATTTTGTAAGAGCAGATAGCCATAAAGAAGATATTGATTTGTTAAACTAGTGTAAATCTATAAAATGGAATATAATGCATTGATACAAAATGATGTAAGTACGCCACTATTGAAGTGGAAAGACATACACAATATCTTGTAGAGGAAAAACAAAACGTGGGCACAGACTCATAAGCCCATTTATTGGTATCAAGACATATAAAAAGGCTATTGACCAAAATGTTAGCAATGGTTCTGCTTCAGTGGTACAATTTGAAGCAATTTCTACTTCTTTGTACTTTCCCCTAATGTTTGAAATATTTATGATAAAACACACACTGTTTTTATAAAAACAAAACTTTAAGAGAAATGAAGGCAGTTTAATAAGCATTGTTGCTCTGGAAAAGTCTAGAAGAACAATTATGGTAATAAGTCACAGCAAATTTTGAACAGAAAAAAAGTCTTTGTAATAATTTTCTTTTTTAGACTTCTGGTAATTTAACTAGAATAATTCTCAAATGTAACTCAATTAGCCCTGCTTTGGGGTTCCACAGAAGTTTTAGTTTTATCATATATTTTGAAATGGCTTCCGTTAACGCTCTTTTTTCTTTTTTTTTTTGGACACACCCATGACATATGGAAGTTCCTGAGCCAGGGATCGAACCCAAGCATCAGCAGCAACCCCAGCTGCTACAGAGACAACATTAGGCCCTTAACCTGCCACACGACGGTGGGAATTCCCAAAGCAGTTGATTTTTTGGGGGGGAGGGGGGTCACATCCACAGCATATGGAAGTTCCTGGGCCAGGGATCGAACCTGTGCCACAGCAGCAACAACACTGGATTATTAACCCGTGGTACCATGAGGGAGCTCCTGTTAACGCTCTTTACTGTGGAGGGAGGAGGGCACTGGATGCCAGTTACTTATAGGTCAGAAACTGTCACGTCTATGTTCTAAGCACAGTCTGGGATATGCAAGTACAGGTATTCAGAAGTACAACTCCAAATGCATGCCTACTCCAGGACAGCTAACATTCATTGGATATTTATGAGGTTCTAAGGGCGTCACATTCTTGGTTTCATTCACTCTTCACACCTACTCTATAATGGAGGTATATTTATTTATGAGGAAACTGAGAATTGCACCATTTAGGGGACTTAACTAGGATCCTGCAGTTTGTAAGTGACTAAGCTCCAATGAGGAGTCACACTTCACCCCAATGTTCCAATAAATGATGGAAGGTACCAAGAAATAAATCTAGGAAACTATGTGCAAGACCTTTAAGGAGAAAATTACAGAACTTTATCGAAGGACATAAAAGAAAAATCTGAATAAAGGGAGAGATGCAGCGGGCTTCCAGATGGAAAAGGACCAATAGTCTGAAGATGTCAATTATCCCCCAAGCTAAGCTACGAATGCAATGTAATTACTACTATTAAATCCCAGCAGAGCTTCAGGTGAAACAGACAGGCTGATTCAAACTCATGTGGGAAATAATTTTGAAGAACAAAGGCAACTCACCCTCCCCAACAGCAAGATTTATGATAAAACTCTTGTGTTTCAGACCATGGGGTGTAATGCCCGCGGTCGCGAGTCCCCCTCGCAAAAAACACACCAGAGTCAAAAGTCAAAGCCAAAACGGCAAGGGTCTTTATTGCAGGTTCGAATCTGGACCCCTGCGCACTCGTTACCGGTGACGCAAAGAGGTCCCGACTGCAGCGAGTACAGGGTTTTTATGGGCACACACAAACAAGTCCGGGGCTTAGGGGAGGTTTTCAAAGGAGAGGGATGCCGATTGGCTGATATTTGAATTGGGACACCGTCTGCTATATGATTGGCCTGGGATCGCGCGATCCATATTCAGCAAGCAAGCAGGTTTACAGAAGCAGATGTGGCGGTTAGTGACTGGCTATAATTGGCGCACGAGGAACTTTTGAAAGTTGCAGACCTGGGGGGAATGGAAAATTTCCTAAATGGTAGCCTGTTATGTCTTGGCCGGTTTTATTGACCCCTTGTTGTGAAACACTGTCACAACTGATATTTAGCGAGCAAGCGATATTACAGAAGCGAGAAGGGAGCGTTAAGTTTCAATTGCCTTAGGTTTCGTTTCTCAGGGGTACCGGCGTAGTGCAAGGCAAAGAGGCCAGTAGGGGGCCCAGAAACAGACTGGGGTGTGTGTGGGAACTCCACATATAGCAGATATTGCAAATAAGGAAAGATAGATGACACAATTAACAGTGCTAGGAAAGTGCCTGTATGTAGGGGGAGATGTTTATGTCTTACAGGAAAGGTAACTGTACAAAGCAAAACTTTACTATGAAAACTACAAAAAAGAAAAGTTAAAAACAATTAGAAAAAAGTTAAAGTATCTTTACGATCTTGAGGGGGGAAGAATTTCTTAAACAAAACATGCAAAAGGCCAAACTGTAATCGAAGACATTGACAGAATCAAATGCCATAGTTCCCGTTGTGGCTCAGCAGTAACAAACCCGACTATTAACCATGAAGATGCGAGTTCAATCCCTGGCTCTACTCAGTGCGTTAAGTGTCTGGCGTTGCCATGAGCTGTGCTGTAGGTCACAGATGCAGCTCAGATCCCGGTGTTGCTGTGGCTGTGATGCAGGACGGCAGCTGCAGCTCCGATTCCACCCCTAGCCTGGGAACTTCCATATGCTGTAGGTGTGGCCATAAAAAGCAAAAAAAAAAAAAAAGAATTCAATAAAAAATAAAATAAAAAAACCTGTCTATGATAAAAGACAACTTAGTCAAAATTGAAAAAAAAAAAAAAAGCAAGACACTGCCTGGAAGAAGATATTTGCCATGCATATCATCAATTAAGAATTATCCTCCAGAATATATAAAAAATTCCTACAAATGATAAGATGACAAACTATCCAACAGAAAAATGTATACAGAGAAAACCAAAATGCATGATCAATAATCAAGAGAGATGCCAACCTCACTAGAAATCAGAGAGATATAAATTAAAATAATAGGAATATGTCATCTCATACTCTCATGCATGGCAGGTGGAAGGGCAAATTGTTGCCAACACTGTGAGACTAGGCAACATCCTCCAAAATTGAGGAAGACACAGATACCCCTCAAGACTCAGCAATTCCACATCTAGGAATAGGCACAAGGAGACACAGGGGCTGTGTAAATTGTAGTGTAATCAGAAAAGGGAAAACTATAGAGCAGTTAACATTAATGAGTTGTCTGCAGATATCAACCTGCATGAAGCTCCTGGTGAGCAGACGAGATCTGTGGCAAGAAGACATGTGTGTGTCTGTATAGAACAGTGGCTGTGGGAGATGGTTCAAGCCCCAGTCTGAGCACTTCTGGCCAGGGGTCCTTGTCTAAGTCATCTTAGTTATCCTTGACCCCAGCATAGTGCCTGTGGCAGTTTATAATATTATTATTATTAAATGAACAAATAGAGTGTGAAGAACAGTAGACCCCAGTAACTCATAATTTACCACGAATCAAATGTGAAGTTTATCTCTCATGCATCTGCGAACAATGTTTTGCTGAACTATTTGAAGTGTCAGCAAGATTAGGAATGGCATGTCGATTCTACTCATATTCAAAAATTAATAAATTCACAGCCCCAGAGTTGACTTTAGTGATGATATAAAACCAGGAGGAAAAGACTCTTGTGGGGTCCTAGCGGTAGGAGAAGAAGGTCAAGGTCAAAAGCGGACCTCTTGGCTCTGCCACTCAGAAGGTGCTCTCATATGACAGTGGCCATAGTAATAAAAATATAATGATAACTAAGGCAAAGGAAGTGAGGCGAGGGAGGTGAGGGGAGCTGAGATGAGGGAGATGAGGCAAGTGAGGGAGATGAGGTAAGGGGAGGGAGGTGAGGTG
>PVHT021183551.1:18354483-18424230 GCA_004024745.2 Catagonus wagneri
GAGGGGAGGGGAGGGGAGGTAAGAGAGGTGAAGTGAGGTAAGGGAAGTGAGGTGAGGTGAGGGAGGTGAGGTGAGGGAGGTGAAGTGAGATGAGAGAGGCCAAGTGAGGTGAGGGAGATAAAGTGAGGTGAGGTGAGGTGAGGAAGATAAAATGAGGTGAGGTGAGGTAAGGTAAGGGAGGTGAGGTGAGAGAGATGAGGTGAAGGAAGGGGAGGTGAGGTGAGGTATGAAGTGAGGTGAAGTAAAGAAAGAAGGTGGGGTGAGATAGGTAAGAGAGGTGATGTGAGGTGAAGTGAGGGAAGTGTAAGCCTCACTGCCCATCAGGGGAGGCAGATGTGAGGAGGACACAGGATCAAGCCCCCACCACTATCCATCCTCAGAGCAGGGGCATGCGTGGGGATCCTGACACACTTCCCCACAGGAATCAGGGCATCAGCCCCCTTTATCACCTCAGCTGGTTCCATTTTCAAGACCCAAAGGAGGCACATACTGTAAATATTCTTAGATTTACTCTCCATTCTACAGTTTCCACTGAATATCATGTACCTTTTACTCTTACATATTTTTTTTCACCTAAAATGTCAAGTAGCTCTTTTCTAGAAGTACTGAACAGAGATAAAGGGGATTAAGGGATGATTTTATCCCATTTAAAGGTAACCCGCAGCGAATGAGAGTAAACAGACCCACTTGGCAGCCATGCGCCATCCACCTTCTCCCTCCAGGCTTTTGCCCCCCTGCCCCCAACCCCCACCTCCTCAAAGGCGCCCAGGGGGCTCCAGACTCTGGGAAGATCCATGTGTCCACAGGGGCCCTTGCCAAGGCCTGCCTTCCAGAAATTCAGTTCCCATACTCACCTGGTGTGAGGCAAATTGTCAGTTAAAAGGCTTTGATTGTCTGGAAAAATAAAGAAATGAAAGCCCTGAAGGCTTGATCTGCAATGTTAGCCGTAACTGCCTTGTAGCAACATCCAAGAAATTCTCTGTGCTTCCCAGGCCACAGGCTCTTTAGTGCCACCTGAGAGGACACCGGGCTCTAAACAGGCCAGCAGGGGACAGTTAAAAGCAGGGACAGTGGATGAGCAGGCTTCTGACGCAGAGCAGCCACAACTCGTCCATATTCAAGGGCGAGGCTCATCCCGGAGGGGCAGTCGGCAATGGGGAGGGATAGGGCTTCTGTGCATCTTTGTTACTTGGGCTGAGGCTTCTGTGGGATTTACAGGTCAAAAATAATCAAATATCAATTATTTATTTTGTTTGTTTATAGGTCAAAAATTGTCAAGTATCAACTGGTGTTTTTCCTGTCTTTTTAGGGCTGCACCCGGAGCACATGGAGGTTCCCAGGTTAGGAGTCGAATTGGAGCTGTAGCCTCCCATCCATGCCACAGCCAAGGAAACGTGGAATCCGAGCTGTGTCTGCGACCTACACCACAGCTCATGGCAACGCCGGATTCTTAACCCACTGAGCAAGGCCAGGGATCGAATCCGCATCCTCTTGGATACTAGTCGGGTTCATTAACCACTGAACCACGACAGAAACTCCTAAATATCAATTATTTCATTCATTCTAATGCATCCTTTGTTCCAACTCCATAGGAACCCTGTGAGACAGGCATGATCCCTATTGTACCGGAAACAGAGGCCTAGAGAAGATAAGTAATTTGCCCAAAGTCACACAGGAAGTGGCAGAATCAGAATTTGAATATGGAGATTCAGATGCTTAATCTAGGCCCTTTCTGCTGTGCCCACCTTTTCTCCTTCTGTCTTAAACCTGCTCTGTACATTGCCCTGTTCCTGCATCCAGCCACGCTTATTCTTACCTGCTTCCTCTGCTCAGATGACACCTCCCTCCTGAACTGTGCTCCTTCCCTCATTCATTTAATAGGTATTTATTGACAAACTCTGTGTCAGGTTGGTGTTAAAGCTGAAAATAGTTTTAGAGTTCCCTGGTGGCTCAGTTCACCGGATCCTTAACCCACTGAGTGAGGCCAGGGATTGAACCCGTAACCTCATGTTTCCTAGTTGGATTGGTTTCTACTGCACCATGATGGGAACTCCCCTTTTGCTGCACATTTAAGAAAAATTTCATGAAGTCCAATCTGTCCATTTTTGTTGCCTGTGCCTTTGATGTAATATCTAAGAAATCATCTCCAAATCCAATGTCATGACACTTTTGACTCATGTTTTCTTCTTAGTTATGTAGTTTTAAGTTTTACACTTAGGTTTTTGATCTATTTTGAGTTAATTTTTGTATATGGCATTAGGTAAGGGCCCAAATTCATTCTTTTACATGTGAATGTCCAGTTTCCCTGACATAATTTGTTGAAAGGACTGTTCTTTCACCATTGAATAATCTTAGCACCCTGGTCAAAAATTATTTGACCATACATGCAAGGATTTATTTCTGGCTCTCTTTAGTTCTTTTGATATACATGTCTGTCTTTATGTCAGTACCAAACTGTTCTGATTACTGTAACTTTGTGGTAAGTTTTGAAATCAGGAAGTGGGAGTCCTCCAGCTTTGTTATTCTTTTTCAAAAGTGTTTTGGCTCTTCAGAATTCCTTGAGACTCCATATGAATTTCAGAATAGTTTTTTCTATTTCTGCAAAGAAAATAGCACTGGGATTTTGATAGGGATTTTACTGAGTCTGTAGATTGATTTGAGTAGTATTGACATCTTAACAACATAACAAAATGCAAATTCTAAGTAGATCTGTAACTAGTAAGGAGATTGAATAAGTAATTGAAAATCTCCCAGTATCCTTAAAGGACAGAAAGAAGAAATTTCAAAATATGAATGTAGAATTCTATACCCTGTGGAAATATCTGAAAATGGAAGCAATAAAGATTGTTTCAGAAAAAGAAGAGAGGATTCACCTGCCCTACAAAGAATGTAGAGTAAAGTCCTTTGGGCACAGGAAAACGATAACACATGGAAATTAGTATGTACACAAAGGAAGGACAAGTGGTAAAATGATAAACCTGATTTTTTTTCATATTTTATTCTTTAGAGTCATTGTTTAAAGTATAAACAAAAATAATGTATGCTGGATTTGTAATATATGTAGAACTAAAATATAAGAAAACAATGCATAAAGCAGAATGGAGGAAGTGGAAATTTACTGTTATAAAGTTTTCATACGAATGTAGTCTTACCTACAGATAGAGGAATAAAGCTGTACACTAAAAATACTTGAGCAACCCGTAAAAATATGAAATACAACTAATAAATCAATAACAGAGATAAAAATGAACATATTAAAACATTCAATTAATGCAAGAAATGTCAGTGTAAGTAGGATAAGGACAGTTGGAAAAACAGAAATAAATATCAGTACGGAGGATTTAAATCCAAGTATATTTATTGTTACCTTAAATGGAATGATCTAAAAATTCTAATTAAATGGCTAAGATTGTCAAAATATTATTTATAAATGCATTAAAAGTAACACATACCATATACCATTATAGACTGTAATATGAAGAGAGAAATTTAGCTAAATTCGTGAAAATTTAAAAACATATATTTCTGGCACGAATTAAAGAAAGCCCAAATAAATGGAAACTATCCCATGTTCATGGAACTGAAAACTCAATATCGTGAAGATGTAAATTATCCCCAAATTGACCTACAGATACAATATGATGCCAATCAAAATCTCAACTGACATTTTGTTGAAATGGACAATCTGATTATAAAAATCACATGTATCCAACATACATAAAGGGCACTAACAATAGTCAACAATAAAATAGGTAGCCAGTCTGAACAGAAAATTCATCAAAAGAGTTCCTGTTGTGGCTCAGTGGTTTATGAACCCCACTAGTATCTATGAGAATGCAGCTTCAACCCCTGGCCTCGTTCAGTGGGTTAAGGATGCAGTATTGCCATGAGCTGTGGTGTAGATCGCAGATGCAGCTGCAGCTCCAATTCAACCCCTAGTCTGGGAAATTTCATGTGCTGCAGCACTGAAAAGCAAAAAAGAAAAAAAAAAAGAAAGAAAGAAAGGAAGAAAGGAAAGAAAGAAAAAGAAAATTCACCAAAGAAAATATACTATGGCAAATAAATATTTGAGAAGATACTCAACATCATTGTTATTAGGGAAATGCAAAATTAAAACTGCAATGAGATAGCACAATACACCCACTAAAATAGCTAAAATTAAGATAAGTGTTGGCAAGAATGTTGAACCTCTGGAATTCTCATACATTGCTGGGAATGCAAAATGCTATAACTTCAGAAATCAGTTTGGCATTGTCTTAAAAGTTAAATAGGGTCTATTCATTCCATTTTATTATTTCCTGGTAAAAGGCACTTACCAAGAGGAAAGAATGCAAACATTCACATTAACACTTGTATGAGAATATTTACAGTTCCTTTATTCATAATAGCCAAAAACCAGGGGAAAAATTCATCAACTGATGAATGGATAAAGTGCGGAATATCCATACAGTGGACTATTACTCCAAAAAAGATATAAACAACTGATATGTACAGCACCATAGATGAAACTTAATGCCAGTGTGCTGAATTTTAAAAAGACATGGAAGACTAAGTACTCTACGGTTTCATTTTCATGAAATATTAGAAAAGGAAAAGCCGCGTAGAGCAGATCAGTTGACAAAGGTTATGGATTATGGGGAAGGGTTAACTGAAAAGGACAGGGGGGATTTGGGGGCTAAGGGAAATCTGAACATCGTGGAGGTAGTTAAAAAACTATATACATTTGTCAAAACTCATCCAGCTGAATAGTTAAAATTGCTGAATTTTATTACATCTACATCATCTCAACAAAACTAATTTTTAAAAAGTACACTTAAATACCTTCTAACGTAAGTCCAGGCTTTGGATCCTGTAAAATACAGGATGGAGAGACTTTTATATTCCCAATATTCAATGCCCAGAGTGTCATTTCCCCCTACAGAGTTGACCAGAGGGAAAATCGTTGGCTTTCTTCTTTCTACTATCAACTTGCTGGGTGACTCTGGGACAAGTCGGCTTGTTCTCCTTGCATCTCAAAGACCCCACTTAGAAAGACGGCAGGTGGACCCTCAGCAAGTCAGATTGATGACCCAGACCTGCCAGGAAAACAGGTGCCTCACTCTCACTCTGCAAGCAGCAGACCTTCCCCCTCCCCTTCCAGGAAATTCCCCCTGCCTGGGCTCTGGGCTATAAGACAAAGATCAACTTTGCTTATTCTGACCATTCTACCACCCAGATGCTCCGGGTGCCTGATGCTCTGTAAGGCTGGTACTTGCGACCCCGGGAATCCAGGAACACTGCACAACTGTCACTTACCTGGGCAGGATGCCCCAGGACAGAAACACAGAATAAGCTTTATGCAAATAGGTGCTAACTCACTGCAAGGGGCCAAGGGCCCTTATAACAGAGAATTTGCACATAATTGGAAATTTCTTTAACACCCTATGGATGGCTTTCCTCCTACTGCTCTGTGACAAAATGAAACAGTAAAAGATATCGACCTTTTTTTTTTTTTATTCCGGCAGGAAAAGGGAGAGGAAGGCTGGGTCTTGAAATGAAATTATGGTTATTGTTCTCCTGGTAGCATTTCTTCTGTGCCGCCATGACAGATGGCTCTTTTAGTGACAACAGATTTGTATTTCATTAGGACACTTTAGTCAAAAGATCAATGGTGCTCTGGGAACCGCTCTGTCAGTCCACGGGGTGAGAAGCCTGCAAAGATCCAGCTAAAATTAGGCAGCTGCCCACAGAGGCTGGATTCGCAATCATAGCACATCGATTTCCAAAGTGATGCTGAAACCAGGGGAGTTTTACCAGTTCGCTTGATCTGTCTTTGTGGAGAAGGGCCTCCTATTCTCTGGAGAAAATGAGCTCTTTATGGGCAAGATTAATTTGGGGCAGAGTTGGAGGGAGTAGTCAGGATGTTGGGACTGTATGTGCTGGACTGGATGTCTATCCATCCTTAACTTGTGTACTTGCCAGGCTGCACCGCTGCCATTGTTCTTAGTGACCCTTTGTGAAGCATTCACTTTTCCTCCAGCATCTGTGAGCCTAAGAACTGGAGATGGTTTCAGCAAGTATCGTGTCTGAAGGACGGACAGACTCCAAGAAGCCAGAGAGAGAGAGGGGGCCGACGAATACCCAGGCAGAGGTGAGAAGGTCCCCGGGGAACAGAGGAGCCACGAGAAGATGACTTGGCCTGTGCTTGAAATCCTCCCCATAAATGAGGTGCTCACCAGTTGAAGAAAGATTCCCCACCTCAGGGCTTGTTCTGTAATTTCTCTCATTCATTCTTTCATTCATCATGGATATATCTTTAAGAATTAATTTTGGATTAAAATGGATGTAAAGTTACACTTACCATATGGTATCATATCATTGAAAACACTGAAAAAACACCACATAGTATTTCTGGTAAAAGTATAAAAATGTGTATAAAAAGGTATTATACACATAATAGTGGTATATAACAGCCTTAGGAGGTGCGCTTTTCACTCCACAGAGAAGAGACTGCAGCCCAGAGAGGTTATGCAGATGCAGCATCCATGAGAAGTGGCAGAGCTGAGTTTCAAGCCCAAGGTCTGCCTGATGCCAAAGTCCCCAGGTATCTGAGCCCGTCCTTCGCCAGTCAGCTCCTCCTCCTTTGGTCTCCCCTCCTCTCCCTCATCCACCTGCTGTGCTGTCTTTCCATGGCTGCCCCATCTCATCTTCCCACCTCTGCCTGGGCACCTGCCAGCCCTGCCCTCTCTTTGGCCTCCCAGAGTCCATCCACCCATCAGGATGCGGCACCTTCTGAAACGGTCCCAAGTTCTCAGGCTCACAGTGACCTGTGACCCTCACTTTCTGCCCCCCACCCCAGGATCTCACCCCACTTCTTTGTCTATTTTTGGCAGGCTTTCTGATTGTTTTGAGGGGCACTATTGTTCAGGGAGAGGAGGACCCATCCGCTTTAGAGCCAGTGGACTTGGCTTCAAGTGCTGCCTTGAAGTTTTCTAAGTGGCTGACCTCAGCCATTCACTGAGCTGTGCTGAGTGAGTGACAAGCCTGAGGAGGGAAAGCTGTCCCCATGGGCAGTCAACACCAGGTGGGGATGGGGTCCAACACAGTCTCCTGAGAGGCAATTGTAGCATCAGATGGAGGGAGCTGGATGGACAGTGCAGTGCGGTGTGTGGGAGCAGGCAGTGTGACCTGCCAGGCAGCAGCATCTTGGGCATTTAGAGCAGGGTTTTGGGCACCAGAATGCCTGAGTTTGAATGCCACCAAATCCATTTACCATTGGGTGACCAGGGGTCAGTTATTTTACCTTTTCGAGCCTCAGTTTCACCATCTGTAAACCGAGATTACCATTCACTACAATGAATCTGGGCTTTTAGAGCAGTAGAAGTCAATAGGTATGAGCAACTGTGAGTCCCAGGCTCAAACTGAGGCTCTGTCACTTCCTGGCTGTGCATTATTGGGTAAGTAATTCACCACCACCACCACCCCACCAAAATCACACTTTACAGGGCTGCTGGGAAAAGGGTGAAGTCCCACGTGTGAAGTGCCTTGCTGAGGGCTTGTTCTGGGTGCAAAACTGAAACAAGGCATCAGGATCCCACCAGCCTCCCAGGTCCTGAGGAGCTAGCAGGAGACAAGGTATTCGTGTTCAAGACAGATGGTAGGTTATTCCAAAAAGGACATGGAGGAAGGAAAAATAAATCCAAGTTCTCCTTCCCAACTTTATAACCATCATTGACTTGAGATGGGAGTCACTTCAGGGCTGCAGATGTCCTGACTGATGGAGTCTCTCGATGTGACCTAGGCTACATGTACAGTTGATTCTGAACATACACTCCCAGAAGGCCTGAGATGAGAAATGTGGCTGGTGAATGAGAGGCAGGAGGATCAGGCTGCAGCATGAAGACTTTAAGCTGGACACCAGGAGAGACATCCTTTCTGCTGTAGTTTATCAGTTGCTATATTTAAGCACTCTACAAATCTAAAAACCATTCTTATCCTAATAATAACTAAGATTTACTGAGTGCTCATGATGGGCCAGGCCTGGATCTGAGAACCTTCACCCACTGGGATTCTCAACAGCCCTATGAAATAGATGCTTTTCTTATCATTCCCATTTTACAGATAAGGAAACTGAGGCTTAGAGGATAAGACTAAGCAACTGGATCAAGATCTCAGTTAAAAACTGGCAGAGACAAGATTCAAACCCAGGCTTGTTTCTAGAGGCTTTCCAGACCTGGCTCTCCTCACCACCATATTGTACTCCCTTTCTTGCTCTCTTTATTCATCCATCTACCCATCCATTCACCCATCCAACCACTCATCCATCTATCCACTCATCCATCCATCCATCCATCCACCTACCCATCTGTCCACTCATCCATTCATCCATTATTAATTCCTTGACTATTACAGACCTCCGCCTGGTTTCAGGCCTTATGCTACTCTAGGTGCACAGAGAAAAAAGAGGCCTAGGCCCTGCTATGAGCTGCTGTGCAGAGATGTCCACGGCGCCTGGGCACCAGGTAGGACCTACTGAGTGTTTCTCCTCTTGGTCTATGTTCCTGAGAAGGCTTAGAGAAGCCTCCCCAAGGTCCCTGCCCCTGCCTCCCAAGTCTTTCCCTCTTCACCAGTTACACCATACCCCCTTGCCATGTATGAGAGGCTCTCCATCAGCCTGCAGATGCTGGCCTTTGGCTGGGGAATGGTGCATGTCTTCCAAGGGAGAGCACCAACCGCATTTCACTCACTTCCCAGGGAGGTTTTGAGAATCCAAGGAGGCAGAAGCATATGTGGCACTTTGTAAATGATGAAGGGTGAGCATCCACTGCTCA
Organism: Catagonus wagneri; assembly: GCA_004024745.2. NCBI lineage: Eukaryota > Metazoa > Chordata > Mammalia > Artiodactyla > Tayassuidae > Catagonus > Catagonus wagneri. The sequence goes on from PVHT021183551.1 coordinate 18,363,294, forward strand.
GGCCTCTGCTGAGTAAAGCCTTAGAATTTCTTCTCACCCTTCTCTCCTCTCAAGGCTGTTCCCAGTAGAGGCCAGATCCACAGAAAATCTATCTGGTGCTTCTGCTGATTAGCTGGTCCCCATGGAGCTGGGAAAGGGGTGGTGGCTCATAGGGGGATGTCACAGAGAGAGCAGCACCTCATCCTCCAGTTCTCTAAGCCAGGAACTGCTGGCTTTGCAGGATCATTTGCTTCAAATACAACACTCGTTGCGATATTTGTCCCATAGGCCAACTACCCTGGGAGACCTCAACTCAGATCTGCCCTCCGAGTCTGAAATTGGGCTGTGATTCACTGGGCAGCTCGGGATTTGCTGGTAGAAGGGGAGGGAGGAGCTGTGATACAATGGTCAGTGCTGAGTGGTCTGTATACTAATTATGGGTATGAATCTTGGGACACACATCTAAACACCTCTAAGCCTCCTGTGGTAAATTCGATAATGAATGCCCCGCCCCCAAAGACGTCTATGTCCTAATCTCCGGAAACTGTGAATATGTGATCTCGCATGGGAAAGGGGACTTTACAGGTAAAATTAAGGATCTTGATATGGGAAGTGTATCCTGGACTTTACAGGTAGGTTTAATGTCAGCACAGTGGACCTTATAAGAGGGAAGCAAGAGGGTGAGAGTCGGGGAACATGAGAGAAGCAGGGAAAGGGAAGAATAAGTGGAGGACAAGGTCAGAGAAGATTTGAAGAGACTATGAGGCTGGCTTTGAAGATCAAGGAAGGGGCCGTGAGCCGAGGAAGGTGGGCAGCCTTTAGAAATAGAAAAGGCAAGGAATGGATTCTCCTCTGGAGCCTCCAGAAAGAACCAGCTCTGCTGACACCTTGACTCTAGCTTGGTAAGACTGATTCTGGATTTCCTTCTTCCAAAATGACAAGAGAATAAATCTGTATTGTGTTAAACCAACAGGTGTGTGATCATTTGTTATAGCAGCAATAGGAAACCGATACATCTCATTTTCATCTGTAAAATGGGGATCAAAAACTTACATTATTGTAACTGTGATCTAACTGCACGTGATGGTGTCAAGAGGGCAGAGTGGAGTGTTGTCACCAAAACAGCTCTGGAGATCTTAGTGGTCATCTGGCCTTATGTTCTATGTGGAATTGGACCTAGGCAAGTTGTGTGACCTTCTACACTGCCATTATAAGCCACTTCTCTGCCCTAGAGGGGGCTGAGCAGTCTCTTACCTCTGCCCCATGCACCTGGAGCAGCATCAAAGTCCTCCCCTCCCTGCCAATTCATAGTCACTCATTCTCCAGGCCTCAGCTTGAGTACCACTTCCACTAAGAAGCCATCTGGACACTCCAAGGCACAGCCAGTTGGCCCTCTGTGCTCTGGAAACATTTATCTGGGGCATCCTCACATAGCTCTTACCAGCTGCAAAATGCATCAATAAATAAATTTCCTGCTCAGGGACAAGCTCTCTGATGGTGTGGTGAAGCAGGACTGGACCTCAGGGAACACCCACTCTGGTCTGCTGTAATCACTTCCCCTAAAGTCCACTTTCTCTCTAGCCTTTGTTCTCAGAGGTGGCGGGGGGACGAAGCTGAAGGTCACCTGTCTCCCTGGGACACAGCCCTGAGTCCTGCCCAGGGAGGATGGTGAGTGTTGAATGGAAAGTTTGGTCTGACCACTCCTTAGGATTTTCACCCTGTTAGAAAATTCTAACTAGAAATGATTTAGAGATGGTTTAAGAGAAACTGAGACCCAGGGAGGAAGAGTGACTTGCCCAAGGCCAGGCAGAAGAGAAGCTCGGTGAGAAGACTGGTACTGGACTGAAGAGTGACTCCCAAATGACCAGAGTAAGAGTCTCCTTAGATGTAATTAGAGTAAGGATCTCAAGATGAAATCAGCCTGGATTAGGGTGGGCCCGAGAGCCAATGACAGGTGCCCATAAGAGACAGAAGGGGAAACAGGCAGAGAAGATCATGTGAAGACAGAGACAAAAATCAGAATGATGCATCCATAAGCCAAGGAAAAGCCAGGGCTGCTGGCAGCCTCAGAAGCCGGGAAAGGAGCATGGAGCAGCCTCCGGAGGAACCATCCCTGCCAACACCTTGAGTCCAGACCTTCAGCCTCCAGAATGGTGGCAGAGTAAGTGTCTATTGCTTTAAGTCCCATGGTTTGTGTCAATTTCTTACCTAGCCCAAGGAAATGAATTCAAGCCTCTTCAGATTCGCCTAATCCCCCTCAGCACCACATCTGAGCCTTGGAACAATAGAAAGTTTTTGTCAGATGGTGAAGACAACTCATACTCCTCTAAAAGATGATGACTGCAGAAGATACCCCAATGTTTATAAATGTATTAGAACCGTGTTATCAGCACATAAAGTGTAGAAGTGTGAGCAGGGGAAGCTTTCAGCCTGCCAGGCAGTGACTGACACATCCTGCATGTGACTATGATGGGGAAAAAGCTATGGATTTAAAAAAGGAAAAAGCAGGAGTTCCCATTGTGGCTCAGCAGTAACAAGCCTGACTAGCATCCATGAGGATGCTGGTTTGATCCCTGGCCTCGCTCAGTGGGTTAAGGGTCCAGCATTGCTGCAAGCTGTGGTGTAGGTCAAAGATGCGGCTTGGATCCAGTGTTGCTGCAGTGTGGTGTAGGCCGGCAGCTGCAGTGCTGATTTGACCTCTAGCTCAAGAACTTCCATATGCCACAGGTGCAGTCATTAAAAATTAATAATAATAAGGAAAAAGCAGTACAGTTTGCTGATATTCTACTCTGTGTCTGATGTAGGAATGGGCAAATTATAAACCCATTGTATTTAATCCACCCACAAACCATATGGAGAAGGACTTAACTGTTCCCAAACCCAGCTCTGTGCCTGCTCCACAAACACCTGCTGCAGAATGACCCCCCAATTCACAGATAAGGAAACTGCAGTTCTGAGTGGTTAGGTGGCTCAACTGAGACCTGTTGTCAAATCACGTGTGACTTCCCGGTCAGACAGCCAGGCCTGATCCTGGCTCTGTGTGTAACTGCAGAGTGGCTTGGACAAGTCTGTGCATTGCTCTGTGCCTCAGTCTCCTCATCTACATACAGGGGCAATAACACCTACCTGCAGAGTTGTTTTAGGATTAAATGCAATGATGTATGTTGAGCCCCCAACACTGTTCTGTCACCAAGAAGGGCTCAGCAAGTGATGGGAAGATTGTTAGACTCCGGGTAGAGACTAACTTAAACCTGGGACTGTCTGAGGCAGAGCTGGGCGTGTCTAGCACAGATTAGGCACGTGCATCCAGCCCCATGTGCTTAAGGTCCAGGTGCCTGGTAGGCTCCTGGTGGTTTGCTCTCTCCCCTTGCCTCCTACCTGCCTTAATATCAAGTATCCAACCTTGACACACAGTCCTGCCCCATGCAGTCCTTATAGTCATTTCCAAACTCCTCCACTTGGGCTTTAAGAGCCAGCAGATCCAGGCAATGAGGTTGTTGTAGAGAGTGGAACCTTTGACAAGTACCAATAGAAGAGTCACCACACAGACTCTTTAGTCTTTGGGCACAAAAATCTATGCCTTCTAAAGATAACTATTCCTTTTTTGAGAAATAGCTTCTTTCTTGCTAGTGGGCCTTCGTAGATACTATAGATGGTCCCTGAGTGGATGGTTTGACTTAATTTTTCGACTTTAGGTTGGTGTAAAAGCGATATGCGTTCAGTAGAAACCATACACTGAATTTTGATCTTTTCCAGGCCAGTGATCAGTGGTACCGTACTCTCTTGTGATGCCTGGCAGTGACAGTGAGGGTAAACGATGTGACCACAAGGGTAAACAATCGATGCGTTTACAACCATGCTGTACCCACACAACATTCTGTTCTTTGCTTTCAGTAGAGCATGCAATCAATTATGGGGGATCGTCAACACAGTATTCTAAGATGGGTTTTGTGGTTAGCTTATTTTGCCTAACTGCAGGATAATATAAGTGTCCTGAGCATATTGAAGGTAGGCTAGGCTAAGCTCTGAAGTTCAGTAGGCTAGATGTAGTAAACAAATTTCTACTTATGATATTTTCAACTTACAGTGGTTTTATTGGGACATAACCCCATCATAAGTCAAGGAAGATCTGTAATGTCTAAACATGGGATATCAGGGAAACTGTGACCTGAACTTCTCATCATGGACTGGATGTTGCCTGGCCCCCTAGCCAGAACTTCAGGTGTGGGCAGCAGTAATTTAAAGGGAGATGATATATAATGGACTGGACCAGAGGTGTAGGTAAGTTGCATCAGCAGGTAGGCCACACTCTCTGGCGTTGCCTCTTACCCTTCAGTCCCTTCCTGTGTCCTCATGTGGAATTTTATATGAACCATTTACTGAAGAACAAACTCAAGCCTGGTTTTTGGATGAGTGTGCATGATGCCATCAGTGGATGGCTGTGGATTACAGCCCCGCTCAGGGAGGATCTTGAAGAAATACAGTGAAGACATCTTCCAGTTCGGCAGAGCTCTGAGTGTGAAAAGCCAGAACTCTGAGGCTGTCCACATTCTCCAGACCTGTAGTATGAATCTACACTAATTCATGGGCAGTCGCCGATGGTTTGGCTGGAGACTCAGTGAATTAGAAGGAAAATGGTGGAAGATTTTGACAAGGAATTCTAGGAACAAGGTTCATGGACGTCTGAAAATCATCACAGACCATGAAGACACTATGTCCCAGGTAATTTAAAGGCCATCCACTTCAGAGAAGGCTCTAAATAGTCATCTGGACAAAATGACATTCTTGGAGATGTCAGTCAGCCCCTTTTCCCAGTCATCCTAATATTTGCTCAATGGGCTGATAAACAGAGTGTCCATGGACGCAAAGGACCTTCTCTTATCAAGGATGACCTGGCCAGCTCTGCTACTTAGTGCCTGGTCCGGAGGCCAACACTAGGTCCCCAGTATGATACCATCATCCAAAGGAAACAGCCAAATACCTGACAGCAGGTTAATTACATCAGACCACTTCATAATGGAGGAGACAGGATCCACCCTCACTGGAAAAGATATACTTTCTGAATACGAATTTGCCTTTCCTGTCCACAACATGGCTGCAAACACTACCATCTTAGACTCACAGAATGTCTTATCCACCATAATTGTTCTGCACAGCATTACTTCTGGTCAAGGAACACCTTTCACAGGTTGGAAAATACAACAACGGGCTTGTCCCCATGAAACCAACTTGCCAACCAGAACTACCTGGCTTGTACGAGAAAAATCGACAAGCTTAGTGAAGACTGAGATATGGTGTCAGTGGAAAAAGAACAACTTGGTCCTAGAATTCAAGTATTCTAACACCCAGATGCCCTTCCCACCGTTGGCGTCTTTGCGTGTGCATTCTAGCCCCGCCCCCCCGACTGTCCTGGCTCAGGCAGAAAAAGGGGATGACATGGACTTGACCCTACCAGGACTTGAGTTGGGCTGGGCTGTTTTCTGAGTGTGACCAGAGCTGGGGTAGGGGAGCCTATTGTTCAAGGTGCCACTGGGAGCTTGTAACAAGCACTAACTGGGCCACGGGGTCCATTTGTCTCTTGGTTGCCTGGCCAGGCTTGAAGGGCAGGTGCACTTCATCTCACAGCTGCTGAGAGCATCACACACTTGGAGAGCTCAGCCAGGCTGAGCCCTTGAAAGCTGGCTCTGGGGGCTTCCCTGTCCTCCGGCACTCGCTCCTACAAGTCTCTCCCTCTTTCCCCTCCTCCTCTCCTTCCATCTCTTCCTCTTGCTCCTCCCACTGTTATTCTTGGTTATCTTCCTTCCTTCTTTATTTAAATCTTCTCTGCCTCTTCCTTCTTCTTCTTTGCTCCCCCTACCCCTCTACTCTCTCCTCCCTTCTCTGTCCTCTCATCCCCTTCACCCCTTTCCCTTCTATCCAGGACACCCTCCCCTTCTTACAAATTCCCCTCCCCCTCCTCCAGCCCCTTTCCTTCCCTCCGCTTCCTCTTGTTCCTCTTTTCTCCTCCCCTTCCCACTCAGCCCTTCTCCCCCATTCATTTCCCCTTTTCCTCACCCATCTCTTTAACTCTCCTCTCCTCTCTGCCCCCTCTTCTTTCATCACTTCATCTCCCTCCTTCCCCTTTCTATTCCCTGCATGGATTCCTTCTGGCCACCATGGGGAGGGCCGGCCTCCTCTCTAGCCTGCAAGGCCTCTTGCACTGCACTAAAGTTACACTGCTAAAAACCCACGACTCACTGGCTGGCTGCCAGGAAGAATAACCCTCCCCCATCGAATCAGCTACTGCCTTTGGCTGTTTTGACTGGACTTGCGAGAGACTCACTGTTTCTGAACAGAACAACCCCACCTAACATTCTTCAGTCGAGCAAACAGCGTTTATCCCTGCAGCTACGTGTATCCTCAGCCTCCATCTCAGCAACTGCTGTAACCTGAGGAAGGAGGGAGCCAGGCACTGGACCACCCGCTGAGGCTTCTCCTGCAGGGGGTGGGGTCCTAGACCCACAGGGTATCTGAAGACAGGGCATGCTGAGCCTCTCATTGTTGACTTGGCAAATCTTCAGCACATGTTTTCCTTTTTTTTTTACTCCCCTTCCTCATTGCCTAAACTCTCAAAGCAAACTATATTCAAACCAATGGAATGCTCTCACCATCATGCATTTTCTGGCTGATATACCGTGTTCTTCCTCCTGCACCTGGAAAACTCTTAGTCACCCTTCAAAACCCACCCTCAAATGTCACAGCTCCTGTGAAGTCTTCTCTAACCATTCCACCTTCTCTGGTGGAATCAGTCTCTCCTTTCTCTGTGCTACCGCCATCGTCAAGACTTTTTGGTGTCAAGAGTCTGCTCCAGTGAAGGACTCTATAATAATGTTTACGCTGCACCATTGGATGTCATGAGTACCAGGCACAAGAAGCCAAAGAAATCAAATCAGCATCTCATTCCTTCTCCTCTTCTTTTCCAAGGTTCATCTATGCCCTCTTCTACTTCTCCCTGCAGATATTTTTTTTTCTTGCTTGCCTTTTTTTTTTTTTTTGGCTTTTTAGGGCCATACCTGTGGCATATGGAAGTTCCCAGGCTAGGGGTCCAATTGGAGCAGCAGCTGCCAGCCTATACCACAGCCACAGTAACGCCAGATCCGAGCTGTGTCTGTAACCTACACCACAGCTCACAGCAACACCTGATCCTTAATCCACTGAGCAAGGTCATGGATACTAGTCAGGTTCATTACAGCCAAGGCACTACGGGAGCTCCCCAGCAGATTTTCTGTGATGACTTTTCATTTTGCATGCAGATGAAAATTCATCCTAACTACACATGGCCTTTTGGTGTGACTAAGATAAAATATAACTGTGTAGATGACAAGAGGCCCACCCCTGGGCTCGTCAATTGTGATCAAAGGGGAGCCGTCCTAAGAGCAGGAAGCAATGCCACACCTTCGGCAAGATGAGAGTGAGAGGAGTGCCCAGAAATGCGGTGGGCACACACTTTGTCAGGTCCACCATGCTTTCCAGGGAGCTCTTGAGCATACGCTGCTTTCATGGCCCACAGCACAGAGCATGGAGCTCGCCTTTTTGTCTGTCTTCCCTCCAGAAAGGGAGCTCCTTTTGAAAGCCCCAGTTTGCAAAACAAGCTGGGACAGAGCAGATGTCAAAATAAATTATATGGGGTGTTCCCATTGTGGCTTAGTGGAAACAAACCTGACTAGTATCCATGAGAATGCAGGTTCGATCCCTGGCCTCACTCAGTGAGTTAAGGATCTGGCATTGCCATGAGCTGTGGTGTAGGTCACAGATGCAGCTCAGATCCCAAGTTGCTGTGGCTGTGGCACAGGCCGGCAGCTGCAGCTCTGATTCGACCCCTAGCCTGGGAACTTCCCTATGCCACGGGTGCGGCCCTAAAAAGCAAAAAAACAAAAAACAAAACAAGCGAAACAAAAACAAAATAAGTTATATGGGATGGCTGCAGGAACGGAAATAATAAGGAAAAAAAAGAGCAAGGTTTACTGTTACTGTCCTGCCCTCCACAAGCCCCTTATTCCTGCAATTTGCATTATTTGGAGAGAGCTATCACTCTGGGCAGTGTCAGGGTTAGAGGTGGCAGCCTCATTGTCCCCTCCTCCCACCTCAGGCTGGATTCCTCTAAGTCTATTTGTATTCAGCCCATCCTCCATCCATCCCCCACCCATTTACCACTCACCCCTTCCCTTTCCATTGTCCTTCTCACCCACCTCCATAATTTTTCTTTTATCCACCCCTTTTACCAGTTCTTCATCCATCCATCCATCCATCCATCCATCCATCCATCCATCCTCTTTCCTTGGATCTTGTCCCCTGTGCCTACCCCTAATAGAATCCAAGTCCCCCACGAGGCATCTGTAGCCTCCCTGGAGAACTTCTCACATGCTCCTCAACAGGAGCGGTCAGCCTGCCAGCGATCTAGCCGGTAAAATCCACCACTTATGATTTTCTTACCCATCTCACACACACACACACACACACACACGGGTCACTGTGAGTTTGTCGAGCTCCGGCTGCCACCACAGCTGCCCTTCTTGGTATGCCGACATCCCGCCAGGTCTGCTGCCCCCAGCCCTGCACTGGAGCCCCAAAGAGCCGAAGCCACAGAGCACTTCATGGTCCCCAAACATGGTCCCCATTGTTTGTCGTTGCAGTTGTGGTTGTTCTGTGGAAGCACCTCTGCAGGTGACAAATACTAGGACACAATGCAGAGATGGGGTGAGATGAGGAGCTAGCACCTCCTGAGGGAGGGTCTGAGGGCACAGGAGATACTCAATAAACATCAGCCGAGTGACGGCATCAGTGAGCGTGGGCTCGGGTCCTGCGAACCCCCAGAAATAGATGTACGGGGATGGTTCAGGCAAATTCATCCCCACTGACATTTTCTGGAGGGCATTTTCTAGGCAGCTGTTCTGCCCCTGCTTCCCCTCACCTGGAAAGGGAGGCGGGCGTCTGTTTTCCTTCCTTAAAGAGCTGCCTGTGGATCAAGAAAGCAGCTTCACGCTGCCATAGCGTGTCAGGTGGCCTGATTGGGGGTGGAGGGCAATGAAGGCCGCCACCTTGGCCCCTGACACTGCATGGGCAATGCCAGTTAGCAGCACCGTGTGCGGCACCTTTAGTTACAGTCACTGAACCCCACGTATCGGAATCCACAGAGGAAACAGGACAAGGTCAGCCGACGTCAGTCCTACTGTCAGACATATGAACTGCTTTAGATAAACATTACAGGGGTACATTTTATATCTATACACATGCAGAGACACATACGTACGCACATATACAAATATGTACACAGATATATGTATATACACATAAACACGTATACATATATCTGCTGCTCCATAGACATATACGTATAGACGTATATACTCATATACATGTCTACTGCTCTATAGACACATGCATATCTATCTATACACACATGTACATATACAAACACACAGACGTAAATATTTGGTCTGGGTCCGTCACCCAGCAGCAGAAATTCCCAGCACCATCATCACCCCCATTGTCGAGAGGAGGGAACTATGGCTCGGGGAGGTAAAGAACCAACCCAGAGTCCCATAGCCATTCGGTGCCAGAACCAGATCTCAAGCCCACATGATTCTGACCTGCAATAACCTCACATAAGTGCCTCTAAAATTCAGACCCACTCTCGCCCCTGTCATGACACAGATCTGTCTGCACAATGTCTGTCCTCGTAAGCGCTAGCCTACCCCAGCAGACTGGGAGCCGCTGAGGGTGGACACCCTATTCGTGTTTCCATATGCACCCAGCTCAGGACCTAGGGACACCCCATCAGTGCGACGATGAAGGAAGGAGAAGAGGAGGGTGTACAGCCCTGAATCCTTGCTCATCATGGCTTGTTCACTGATGCACTTAGTTGTTCCTGGAGATGCTGCTGCAGGAGAAATTGAGGCAGGCAAAGAGCTCCCGAGAGCCTCTTGCAAGAAGGGGGACCCCTTCCAGGGCCCGAGAATGGGCTCTTGTCTAACACTCAAATGAATTGTTCAAGGAGACACACGTGCTGACAAAGCAAGAGACTTTATGGGGAAGGCGAGCCCAGGCAGCGAGCAACAGGGAGAGGGACCCCGGGAGAACTGCTCTGCCACGCAGCTCATGGCTTCAGGTTTTATGGGGATGGGGTTCGTCTCTGGGTTGTCTCTGGCCGATCGTCTTGCTCAGCCCGTGCTGGATCTGACTCAGGGTCTTTCTTGGTGGCACGCGCCTACCTCTCAGCCAAGACGGATTCCAGCGCCAAGGATCCTGGGAGGCTGGTCATCTCCTCCCTCCTAGCATCCCCTCCCTGATCCTGGTTAGTCTTCAGGGCAGCACCATGTTCCTTTTCAGGACCTCCTGTTGTGAGACAGCTCATACGAGCTGCTATTATCCTGCCTGGCCAAGGTGAGCGATTTCAATCCGTGGTCCCCTAACGAGCCCAGTGTCCATGCCTCTAGTGGACTCAGCAGGGCCCTCTTCCTATGGGCTGGGCTGTGCAGGGCTGGCTGTGCCCACAGCACAGCCCAGAGGTCTCCGTTCTCCCACACGGTGCTTAGCGGCGCCCACACTCCTGCATCTGAATGCCCCTAAAGACCCAGCCAAGGGCACTGCTGACACATTAGCTGTGCTGTCAAATAACACAATTAGCTCTTTAATGAGGAGCCTGGGGAGCGTTCTGTGGACTGTGGGCCTGGAACCCAAATCACAGTGATTATGAATCACTAATCCCCTTCAAAGGCTCTGAGTTCTCCCAAAACAGATCAGAGCCTCTCCCAGAGTCTTTCCAAATCAATGGATTCATATCCTTTGGGAGGAAAACAAATCAGGGCAAGCTGCAGGAAGGGCCCAGGGCACAGAAACTCGCTGATCAGAAACGTTTGCATGGATGAAGCCGTCCGTCCCTTCCGGTCAATAAACACCCCAGGCCGGGCAGTATTTTACCTGCCCTCTGATCGCCAAACCCAGATAGAGGGTTAGAAATATTCTTTGCCAGCTGTGACAAGGCCCACTGGGGGCACGTACCCCCTGGAGGTGGCATTTCTGGGCAGCCTGAGGACCCAGCCAAGCCCAGGGACTGACACTGACAAGCCTGGGCTTGAATCCGGCTCTGCCGTTTCCTGCCAGGGTGGCCGCCCTGAGCCTCCTCACCTCTCTGAGCCTCAGTTTCTGCACCTGGTCCTTGTGGGTGGGGATGGAGAAGGCAGGGCAGGAATTGGCCTTGAGGGACCTTGAAAGCCAAGCTCAAGGTGGAGCTCTTTGCTTTAGGAGCAGCGGTGCCTGGGCTGTGCTTTACCAGCTGGGGGGACAGGAGGTTTGCATTTCAAAGGACCGCAAGGACCTTTATCTCAGCCTCCCAGTGGGTTATGAGGACAAGATGGTAAAATGGTGCGAGAAAGCTTCAACCAGTGGTGGCTCAGCAGCCTGCCAGGAAAAGGCAGCAAATGTCCTGGGGTGGAGGTGGGTGGAGGGAGGCCCTGCCGTTGCGGGCACTGCACCTGCACTGCACACACATCTTCTCACTGTGTCCTCCCAGCCCCGGCGAGGTGAGCGTTGTTACCTTCCCATTTCACAGAAGGAGAAACTGAGGCTTGGGAAGAAATCATTACTAGAATGGTGGCGGGGGAGGACTTCAGAGAACTGTCAGCCAGGCCCATGCCCATTTCACAGAGGGAGAAACTGAGGTCCAGAGAAGGGCAGTGGCTTGCCCATAGTGAGCTCTCCATTATGCTTAATGAAAGCCAAGGCAACATCAGGGGCTGGAGACACAGAAATGAATCAAACACAGGCCTCGCCCTGAAGAAGCTCCAATTATGGGGGAGGGGCTCTAACATAAATTCTGTTTGGTTCTTGCAAGAAGTGAGCATGAAGGAAAGCCCGTGGAAGGTGCAGACACAATGCAGAGGAGGAAGGAGTGAAGGCTGAGGTGATCAGGGCAGCCTTCTGGGAGGAGGTGGCAGAGTCAGGAAAGGGGTGGGATCCCCTCTCTGCCCACCGAGAGCTCTTTCTGCTTCTCTCCAGCCACCTTATAAAGGAAGGCGTGCGGGGGGAGAGCATATGAGAACATTTTCTGTGACGAGTTACCAAAGTCCAGTTCAAAAGAGCTCAAGGCTCCAAGATCGGCCACTGCAGCCCTGTTTATAGTTGCGAAAACCAGAAACAACATAAATATCCACAGACTGGTGATGGTTAAAGAAATTATGGCACATCCGTACAATGCAATCTAGGCATCCGTTGAAAGACACGGTGGGAGGGCATGATAAACGCAGTGGTGCTTTGTCCTGAGGGAAGGGGTCACGTTTGCCTGGCTGAGCTGAGGGAGGAGGGCGAATGCTGTCCTTGCCCCTGTCCTCTGCTGTGTCCCCCTCCTCCCACCCCACCAGCCCCTTCTTCCCCGGGGTCCTGCACTCTGCCACATGGATGTTAGAGGTACCATCTCTCAGCCCGCTCCCTGCGGCCCCGGAGGCGATGGTTCTCACTCACTCACTCATTCATTTGTTCACTCTCAACCATTCATTGATTGAGCACCGATGATGTGCCAGGCCTCGTGCTAGATGCAGGACAGGACAGCCAGGAAATGCACGGCCCCTGGCCTCAGGCCGCTTGCAGCTAAGTGGGGAATACCAGCTTGAAACCAAGCTGCGTGAATAAAGGTGAAATGAAGAGCACCTCGGGCAGCAAGGGAGCACGTGCAAAGGTCCTGAGGAAGCCGGAGCAGAGCAAAGCCAGAGCTGGAAAACAGCCAGAGGGACTGACAGCAAGTGAGAGGCTGGACGAGGCTGGGGGCAGAAGGCAGGGAGCTGCAGGCATTCTGTAGGGCTGTGCCCCTTATCTCAGAGTAGTCAGCAGCTAAAGAGAGTTCTGACTGGGCCCTAAGGTGGTCAGATTTGCATCTCAAACAGATCCCTTGAGAACTGGTCCCCCAGATCCCAACCAACGATCTTGGCTCCTAGGTTGAATCTTATCCCCAAATACCTGGGGACATAGCAGGGCTACTCAACCAAGTCCAGGCTGCAAGGGTACGTACGTTCTGGGGGCTTGTGGGGATGACACATGATGAATGGTACAGGCATTAACAGTGACCTCTATCCGGTGAAAACATCATGAAGGACAGTGACGTGGAGTCGGGGGACAGGGTGGTCAGGAAAGGCCTCCCGGCAAGGCTGTGTCTGAGCAGAAGCCTGGATGACGTGAGTGAGCCGTGTGGGTGGATGAGAGAACATTGCAGGGAGAAGCAGTAGCAGGTGCAAGGCCCAAAGTGGGAATGTGCCTGGCTGCGTGGGAACCGTCCGTCTGGGACTCCGAGGCTGGAACAGCGGGACGGGGCAGCTTGGAGTGAGGGAAGTGGACGGTGGAGCCTGGGGGCCTTGTAAGGGCTTTGGCTTTCAAGCCACAGAGTTTCAAAATTCTAAATTTTAAAACATAAAAAGAGTTTTCAAACTCCAGTTTTTTATGAGTTCCTGTTGTGGCTCAGCAGGTTAAGAAGCTGACTAGTATCCATGAGGATGCTGGTTTGATCCCTGGCCTCTCTCGGTGGGTTAAGGATCCGGCGTTGCCGTGAGCTGCGGTGTAGGTCACAGACGCGGCTTGCACCCCGTGTGGCTGTGGCTGTGGTGTAGGCCGGTGGCTATAACTCTGATCTGACCCGTAGCCTGGGAACTTCCATATGCCGCGGGTGTGGCCCTAAAAAGCAAACCAAAACCTCTAATTTTTAGAGTAAAAACTAAGAGCAGGGGGCCTTTGAGAAGCGGAAGGTCACGCCCTGACTTCAGTTTTAAAGGGGTTTCTCACTCAGGCTGCTGAGTAGAGAAGCGTGTGCAGCTGTCAGGGAAGCAGGGAGCCACAGGAAGCTGTCGGACTCTCCCTGTTTTATAACCTGCTTTCCCCTGAGATCCTGCATCAGGGTCCTTTCCTAGGTCAACACACAAAACCCCTCCCATCCTTTTGAGCGGCTGCCCACACTGCATTGTACGGATGGCTGTGACGGTGGGGCTTTCCCACTGTCACCCAGAATCCAGAAAAGGAATAGGACGGCGAGGGGCCTGCCAGCCAGGGCCAGGCTGGAGGAAGGGTGAGGAGCAGGGGTGTCGAGGGAGGACTTTAAGGAGCTGCCACGGGTGGACCCTGGGGACCAGCCAGGATGCAGGGAGGGGTTCACAGCATCGAGATTCCCTGGAGCTTGGACGGCATCTCCCTGCTCCGCTCTGCTCGGCAGGCCCACGTCCCCATGTCCCTGAGTAGGGCAGGTCGTCTGTTCCCCAAGAATTCGGGGGCCACTTGAATCTCTTATCTAAAGAAGAGGGAGCTCTCCCTCTCTCTCTCTCTCCCTCTCTCTCTCTCTCATGCGTGTGCACGCACTCTCTCTCCCAGTCTTGGCACCTCCTCTCTGCCTCACCCTGCACCCCGCCCGCCCTTTCCCTCCGTCATGTTTTTCCATGTCGAGTGTTTATTTTCAGAACCTCAGAATCCTTCACAAGCCTCTGACATTTACTCTTTGGAATTAGAAATTTTTCCATTTCTCTTTTCCAGAGTGAGGCTGGCCAATGAGATTTCCCCAGGAATCTTGCCTACCCTTCTAGAGGCAGAGCTGGCTTATGTCAGCCCAGCACCGAATGTGTCAACCAACAATTATTAGGTACCCACTGTGCCCCAGGCCCTTCTCATCAACTATCCCATTCAATCCATTTAAGAAGCCTATGGGGCTGGCGTTATCATCTGCACACGCAGGGTGACTGAACTGTGGCTTGGAGCAGTGAAATACCAAATCTAAGGTCACGTGGCAAGTAGGAGGGGAAGGATGAAACCCCCCCTCCACACACACACACACACACACACACACACACACACACACACACACAACTTCTCCAGAGTCCACTTCCTAAGTACGTGCAGCATTTGGGTGGACCAAGAATTTAGGAGACATCGCATCCAGGCAGAGAGAGGCAATAGCAAGAACAGAGCATCTGAGTGGTCAGTCGAGGGTGGAGGGGGCACAAAGGGTGAGGGAAGGCCTGATCCTGGAAGGAAAATGTGCTGTTCAGACAAGTCCCCCACTGCCGCAAAAAAAAAAAAAAAAATTAACGTAAAGAATGTGCACATTCCTGAGAACTTCCATGTACCAGGCACTGTTCTCAATATTTGACACACACTCAATTATTCGTTTCCACAACTCTATGAGGTAGACACTGCTATAATCCGCCTTTTATAGAAGAGGAAACTGAGGTTCAGAGAGGTTAGGTAACTCACACAGCAGGTGGCAGAGCCAAGATCTGGACGGCCGCAGCCTGGCTCCAGAGTTGACTGCACCATTCCACCCAACTCTACCACCTTTGTAGATGGGTCGGGGCAAGCTCACCTGCTAAGCTTCACAGCTTCCTTCAGTAGGAAATGAGGAGCTCTGGAATGTTGCTGAGCGGGGAAACGGCATGATCAGAGCCCTGCCTGAGAAAAGCAACTGTTGGGAGTCTGAGTGCAGATTCATGGGGTGTCTGGGGAGGAGCCAGTGAGGGCCAGGGCAGTGGGCAGGGAGAGGGCGGTGTGTGTCAGAGGCATTCTAATCTGCCCTTGGCCACTTGGCTTTGCACTGGTTGAATACAAGGAAGGGGCTTGTTTTTTGTTTTTTTCTGTTTTGTAGATTTTATTCATTTAAGCCATTTACTTGATGCTCCAACTTGTACGTTTTTTTTCATATTTCGGGGGCTCTATTATTTACTCTTTGATTTAAACACAAAAGCTGATAACTTTATTTTTTATCTTTTCCTTTTTTAGATTTTATTTTATTTTTCATGATTTTTATTTTTTTCCATTATAGTTGATTTACAGTGTTCTGTCAATTTCTACTGTACAGCAAAGTGACCCAGTCACACACATATACATACATTCTTTTTCTCACATTGTCCTCCATCATGCTCCATCACAAGTGACTGGATATAGTTCCCTGTGCTATACAGCAGGATCTCATTGCTCATCCACTCCAAATACCATAGTTTTCATCTATTAATCCCTGACTCCCAGGCTATCCCTCTCCCTCTCCCTCCTCCTCCCGCTCAACAACTGCAAGTCTGTGCTCCAAGTCCATGAGTGCCTTTTCTGTGGAAATGTTCATTTGTGCCATATATTAGATTCCAGATCTAAGTACTATCATATGCTATTTGGCTTTCTCTGAGTTATTTCACTAGTATGAGAGTCTGTAGTTCCATCCATGTTGCTGCAAATGGCATTATTTTGTTCTTTTTATGGCTGAGTAGTATTCCATTGTGTATCTATACCACATCGTCTTCATCCAATCATCTGTCAATGGAAGTTTAAGTTGTTTCCATGTCTTGGCTATTGCGAATAGTGCCGCAATGAATATACAGGTGCATGTATCTTTTTCAAGGAAAGTTTTGTCCGGATATATGCCCAAGAGTGGGAGTGCTGGGTCATATAGTAGTTCTATATTTAGTTTTCTGAGGTACCTCCATACTGTTTTCCACAGTGATACCAATTTACATTCCCACCAACAGTGCAGGAGGGTTCCCTTTTCTCCACACCCTCTTCAGCGTTTGTTATTTGTTGACTTGCTAAAGATGGCCAGTGTCACTGGTGTGAGGTGGTGCCTCATAGAAGTTTTGATTTGCATTTCTCTAGTAATAGGTGATTTCTGCATGTTAAACCAACCTTGCATTCTTAAAAAAAAAAAAAAAAAAACTACCCTTGACCATAATGTATTTTTCATCTTAGATATATTTGGATTCTATTTTCTAAAATTTTGTCTAAAATCCTTATACTTATGTTCATGAAGAATATTGGTCTAAGTTTTGTTTGTTTATTTGTTTTTTCTCATAATGTCTTTGCATAGTTTTGACATCAGAGTAATGCTAGGCTCGTAGAATGAGTTAGGAAGTAGTTGCTTCAGTCGTTTAGAGTAGGCATTATTTCATCCTTAAATATTTGATAGAATTCTACAGATAAGTCATTCAGGTCTTGAACTGTCTTGATGGGGAAGTTTTTATAAAAAATATTTGTTATAGTTTTTTTTACTACTCAACGAATTTTATTACATTTATAGTGGTACGACAATCATCACAACCCAAAAATTTTATTATAGCTGATTTACAACGTTCTGTCAATTTCTTCTTATAGCAAAGTGACCCAGTTATACTCATACATACATTCTTTTTCTCATATTATCCTCCCTCATGTTCCTTGATGGGGAGGTTTATAACTGCAAGTTTCTTTAATAGACATAAAACCATCTTGGCCATCTGTTTCTTCTTACGTAATGTTTAGTAGTTTGCTCCTTTAAATAAATTTATCTATGTAAGTTTTCAAGTTTATTTACATAAAGTTGTTTATACTACTCCCTTATATATTATTATTTAAACATTTGTGGAGTTGGTAGTGATGTTCCTTCTCTTATTCCCGATGCTGGTGATTTATATATTCCCTTTTTCTTTGGAATAAGTCAAAGTATATATTTATTATCTTTGATCTCAAATTATTAGATTTTATTTTTATTTCTCTACTATATTTATGTTTTCTATCCCTTTAATTTCTGATCTTGTTTTTATCAGCTCCCTTCTTCAATTCATTTTGGGTTTAATTTGCTCTTCCAGTTTCTTGAGGTGGATGCTGAGGTCATTTATTTTGGAATTTCTCATTTTATAATATAGGTATATAGTGCTATAAGTTTCTCCCTAACTACTGACTTAATGGCATGTCATAAATTTTGATATGTTTTCATTTTTATTCAGTTCAAAAAATTTCCTGTTTCCCTTGCAGCTCATTCTTTTAACATACGAGTTTTTTAGAGGTGTATTACTTAGTTTCCAAATATTTAGGTTTGCCAGATATCTTTCTGTTTTGAGTTCTAATTATTTTTTATTCTGAAAAGACAATATAGTTTGTATGATCAGAATACTTTTAAATTATTGAAACTTTGTTTATGTAATCTGTCTTGGTAAATGTTCTACTTGTAGTTGAAAATGATGTGTATCCTGCCATTGTTGACTAGAGATTTCAACAGGTGTCAGTTAGATCAAGTTGTTTGATGGTGTTGTAAAAACTGTTTATTTTCTTATTTACTTCCTGTCTACTTATTCTATCAATTACTATGAGAGTGATTTTGAAATCTTTCACTGTAATTATGGATTTGTATATTTCACCTTGCAGTTCTATCCATTTTTGACTTCATTATTTTGAAACTCTGCTTTAGAACTCTTACTTTCTCTTGGTGAATTGACCCCTCTTTCATTATGAAATGACTCTTTTTATACATAGTAGTATCCTTTGTTCTGGATACGCTGCTGTTACAGTCACTTCAGCTTTTTATTGATTATCCTTAACATGGCATGTCACTGTCCATTCTCTTAACCTACTTGTGTCTTAATATTTAAAGTGGATGTTTTGTGAGTAGTATATATTTGTCTTGCTTTTTTTAAAAAAAATCAAATCTGACAATTTTCACATTTAATCTGTGTGTTTATATCATTTACATTTAACATGTTTTTTTTTCTTTTTTTTCCTTTTGTCATTTTTTAGGACCTCACCCACGGCATGTGGAGGTTCCCAGGCTAGGGGTCTAATCAGAGCTGTAGCCACTGGCCTACGCCGCAGCCACAGCAACGTGGGATCCGAGCCGCATCTGCGACCTACACCACAGCTCACAGCAACGCCGGATCCTTAACCCACTGAGCAAGTCCAGGGATCAAACCTGCAACCTCATAGTTCCTAGTCGGATTCATTAACCTCTGTGCCACGATGGGAACTCCGAACATAGTTAATGATATCATTATTTTTTCACATAACCTTGTTTTTTGTTTTCTACTTGTAATATCTGCCCTTTGTTCACTTTTTCCTTCTTCTTTTGGCTTCTTTTTGAACAACCAAGTATTTCTTATTCCATTTAGTATTTTTTTGTTGGTTTATTACCTATAACTTGTTATATTTGTATTTTAGTCATTGTTTAGGGAATTTTACTATATATTCTTATCACCATGTACCTTCAAGTGGTAGTGTAACACTTCACATATAAAATGAAAACTCTAATAAATTTCCTTCTCTCCCCTCCAGGCCCTTATGCTATTGTGGTCATAAATTTTACTTCTACATATGTTATGAACTCAATACTAAATTGCTATTATTAGTCTTCAAATGATCAGTAATTTTTTAAGAGAGTTAAGGTAACAAACTCTTTTATACTACCCTGTGTAATTTCTGTTTCCAGTGTTCCTCATTCCTTTGTGAGACCCATATTTCCATCCAGTATTATTCTCCTCTGACTTAACATTTTACACTTCTTGTGGTGTGAGTCCATTGGTGAGGAATTCTTTCAGGACCAAAAAGAAATTGAAAAAAATGGCCAAGATTTTTCCAAATTTGATGAAAGTATAAAACCACAAGTCTAAGAAGCTCTACAAATCCCAAGCACACACACAAAAAACTTAAAACAAAATTACCTACACACCAAGTTACATCATAATCAAAGTGATCAAAGCTAGTGATAAAGAGAAAGACTTCAAAGCAGCCAGAGGGAAAATAAAGACACATTACACACAAATGAATAAAAATAAAGATGACAACAGATTTCTTCTCAGAAACAATTCATGTGAGAAAACAGTGGAGAAATATTTTTAAATATTGGGGGAACAAAACCCTTAGCCTAAAATTCTAAACCCCCAAGAATATCTTTCAAAGATAAAAGAAAATTAAAGACTTTTCACCCTGAACTATTATGAGACTTGCTTTTCCATTCCCCATCTTCCCAGAATCGTTGTGTCTGCTTGATGCATAATTCATATATTTTCCAAGTTTTTTCATTGTTTCAAGCCAAAAGATAAATCCAAGCCCTATTACCCACCTTTGCCATCAGCAGAACTCAGAGCTGCAATTTGATATATATTTGTATGATTGTCTCTTGCTGTAATCTACATTCCAAGCGGGAAGGAATCACATCTCTTTTTAACCTCTGCTGTATCCCCGACACCTGGCATCATGTCTGGCATAGAGTGGGTTTCAATAACTAAATTCTCTACACTTTTGTGTGGTCTCACTTACTTTCATGAATCACAGTGAGTCATAGATGACTTAGAAGATACTTTAGAAGATCCCAATTAGGATAAGAAAAGAAACACATACCAGAGTCAAGGCTGAGAAAGATCAGAAGAGGAAAAACAAGAATCCAGGAAGGCAGGAGAGGCCCCCTTGGAAACTATAGTACAGACCTCTTTCCCTTCTCTACTGCCAGTCCCATCTCAGTTTCCAAAAACAGCCCTCTTACACACATCCTTGTTGTGGACAGCCAGCTTTCCCTGCTCACCCTGCCCCCATATATCTCTACTTTTTCCTTTAGTTATAGAACCTCAAATTTTAGCTGCATAAAATTTTAATAATATATTTCTCAGCTTCCCTGCAGCAAGGTACAGCCATGTGACTAATTTCTACCAGCGGCATGTGAGTACTCACATGTGCAGCTTTCTCTGAAAAACATTTTGATTAAAAATTCCACTTTAGGAATTCCCATTGTGGTTCCGTGATTCCGTGGCTCAGCGGAAATGAATCTGACTAGCATCTGTGAGGACACAGGTTCGATCCCTGCCCTCACTCAGTGGGTTAAGGATCTGGCATTGCTGTGAGCTGTAGTATAGGTCAGAGATGTGGCTCAGATCCCTATGTGGCTGTGGCTGTGGCTGTAGTGTAGACTAGTGGTTATAACTCCAATCTGACCCCAAGCCTGGGAACTTTCACATGTGGCAGGAACGGCCCTAAAAATACAAAAAAAATTTTTTTTTACTTTATTCCAGTTTACAGAATATTATTGAAGGTTTCCTCAGAACTCACTTTTGTTTTTCAGAAAAAAAATCAGATTGTAATCTAAACCCAAGATTATTAACCTTACCCATGTACACTGATAATTGGAAATATACCATCATGATGACCTTGTAGAACATTTACCTGTAACTAAATATTCTCTCATGAATCACCACTTCGTGGATAGCAAACCTTATTAAAGATAAAAAACTCAACACATTTGTTTCTTCCCGGCATCTTTAAAGTGGAGCTCCTTTGTCCTGAATATGGCATTTCTTCCCCTCTAGGCTGCATCCTTAAAGGGAAAGGCAATCCTTTCTATGTCCTCTTGTTTTCCTCTCCAACTAGAAGGAATGTGGACATGGCATTTTGCTATATTTCAAAACGTTAATAAGGCCAACAAACTAAGAATGACAGCAAAAGATGGAAAGAGTTTAGGTCCCAAGACTGTGGAGTTGCCTAATGAGGCCTCAATAGCCAATGCTAGAACTGTTATGTAAGAGTAATATAATTCTGTCTTGCATAAGCCACTATTATATTGGGTCTTATTATATGATTCTCAGCAGTACCCAGAACCATGCACTTGTCTGTTTTTCAGGGAAGCTGAAATGGCTTAAGGAAGCCTATGCCTGGAAGAAAAGCCATTTAATTTTGATCTGCAACTTGGACTCTAGAGTCCAGAGCATCTGTGGGCACCCTGGGATATGTGGCTTTGCCGATTGCAGCCGGTTCCTGCTGGGCTCCGACTGCAATAGAACATGTAGTGAAAAAGAGATTAAAGTTGGGCATAAAAATAGCACTGCTGGCCAGATGCCCCTCTTCCTCCCCATCCCTGTCTGGCCAGGAAAATCCTTCCCAAAGTCCTCTATCATTCCCAGCCTCAGCTTACTCCCAGCCTTGTGTTGGGCACATCTGTCCACAAAGCAGGGGAAGGAGAATGAAGGAAGCCATGGTACCCCGATGGGGATGACAGTTATGAAGGGCTGGCTGTCTGCCAGGCACCCATCACACCCACAAGAGAACCCTGTAGGCCGGCAGGCTCAGGGACTGGTCCTTCTTACGGCAGTGCATGCTCCAGCCCTCACCAAAGAAATCTAATATTTAGATAAGGAAGTGGAGGGAGAATTTGGCAAACACTTTCCTGAAATTCAGTAGTAATAAATGAGAAAGACAGACCAGCTCACTTCAGATAACCACCGCCAGAGAAGTAATTACACCGCTCCTGACCTGAGCCAAGATGCTGAGGGCAGACGCACCTGCCCAGGTAATTCATCAGCCTCAGATTTATGGCCTCCTCTGGAGCCACCTGCACATCTCCTCCCCTCCAGTTTGCTCGAGACATTTTTATTTAGATTTTGTCAAGATTATTGATCTTCTCTTCCACTTCCCGAGAGGGAAAGTGAGTACCCCACCGAGTGGCATAATCATATATTGACTTTCTGGTGATGATCCAGAAAAAAAAAAATGACCCACTCAAGTGAGCCAATTGTTTCCAACGGCCCCAGAACTTAGAATCCTGGTTTCTGTGCAAATCCTTGAGTTCTTGATATCACAGTCAAGACAGAGAGCCCACTGCCTGCACAAAGAGGACTAAGGTTGCAAATTTAACAAGGATTGCAAACCTCAGTTTCCACATCAGTAGAGTGGAAATAAAGGAAAGGCTGCATAATAAGCATTTCCTGAGTGTATGAATAATTGAAAGTACTGAATCATGGAGATAGGGACCGGGCTCTCCAAATCATCCTCCAGCCCTCTCTACCATTTGCATCAAAGGTCACCAGCCCTGCAGAGCTGCAACAGTAGAGATTATAGAAAGTGGAAATGCTATTCAGAGATCATACTGCTTTCAGGCTGAGAAGAGCTTGCTCTGATTTTACTGATGATTCAGCCAATGTGTGGAGGTCATACAACAAAAATCCTGCCAAGATCCTTGAAGTTCAACGGCAACACCCACAACCACACAGCCACAAAAGTAATGAGGCCGTGGCAGCTCCACTACCTGACTACTCATCATGTGCCAGGCACTGTGCCCAGGGCATTGTATTATCTCATTTAATCCTCACAACAACCCAAAGAGGTGGGTGCTCTTATCTTCATTTCTCTTCCTTTTTGTCATGCCTTCATTTCGGATTCAAAAAGAAACATATCCTTGTTTAAAGAGGTTTTGTCAATAGAGTATCTCATTTCAGGTTAGAACCAATAAAATAAAAATTCGCTATCACTGCAATCCTGACGGAGGGTTTCCTATTGCCCCTCGCTCAACATCAGGGCACAGGCAGGTTATACGCTGTGGGGGTATGAAGCGGACTTCTAAGTACTGTCAGCTACAGGGCAGGCTAGGGGATGGAGAAATCAAAAACATGCAGTTACTGCTCCTCTGCCTACTCCTTGGTCTAACTGGGATGTTTTCACAAGCTGCCCCTAACCTCTTTTTAATCAGGTTTCAAAAACTATCACTTGTCACATTGCAGGGCTCCTTCGTGTGGTTCTGTACAGTGATGGGGAACCAGAGTGGCTGTTCCCCCTTCACCCTGACTCCCCTCTCTGACGGCAGCAGAGCCTTCTGGCTGCCCCGTCACCCTGGGAGACCAGAGACACCTCTTCGGGTCTGAGCTCCTGGTTGGATTTATGGACAATACGGCGGGTCTTACCAAATCACCCCTGCCTACAGCTTCTGAGAAGTTTTTTCAAAGTCTTCTCCATGAGAGTCGACAGTGTCAGTTTTCCTTTGAACACAGGTCTCTGCATCTTTTTTCCCCCACTGTGCCAAGCACGGTGCCTGGCACATAGCTGTAACTTGAAGAATTGATGGTTAAATTGGGTAGAACTTGAAACAGAAATTGGACACTTATTCAAGGGTTGCAAGCATAAAAGGCAAGTGTTTGTAAATCAAAATCCTTTTTCTGTAAGTCCCTGGAGAGCAGAGCCCTTCAAAGATGCCTTCAGCAAATCTTTTTGTAAATCACTGAATCCCTGTCTCTTGTAAGTAGCCCTCACTTCTGAAGCTGAGACACACACAAACACACACTCACACATTAATTCATACACACGTATAAATAACACACACGCACACACATTTTGAAGGTAATATCTCCCTGCCGTGAAGAAGAAAAAAAAAAAAAACTCAAACAGTGCAGAAGAAAAACATGTAAAATGTTAAGCCTTTCCCTGATTAGTGCTCCACATCCTTTCATCTAAGACGCTCGCTATTAAAATGTGGAGGTATCTTAGGAATGGCTTACATGAGGGATGACTCCCTGCTCAGGCTCAGAAATGACTTTGATCAATTCTTTTAATCACAATGAATAGGAAATTTCCAGACATACAGAAACAGAGTCTGTCCAAAGGGTTTCTCTGTTGCTTTGTTCCATGGGAAAAGCAAGTCCCCAGTGCCACTGCCCTCGTCCAGAAAGGGGTGGGGGGCTGTCAACGTCCTCACTGGTCTGGGCCCCTACACTGATTCAGGGCAGTCAGGCATCTTACGGTCCCCTGTTGGGGGGCTGAGCTCCCCTTCAGTGGAGGATCCTTTTGCAAGATGAAGGCTCTCTGGGGCCGGGGGGAGGGAGTGGGGGGTGTGAAGCTGAGTTCTAATCCTTCTTCTGACATCTTCAAGGCAGAACCTGTGGCCATGGGTAACAGCCGGTCACAACTATCTCACTTCATTCAAGACACTGTTAAAAACTTTTCATTTTCAGAGTCCTGCTGTGGTTCAGCCAATTAACAACCTGAATAGTAGGCATGAGGATGCAAGTTCGATCCCTGGCCTCACTTAGTGCTTTAAAGATCTGGCATTGCTGTGGGCTTTGGCATAGGTTGCAGATGTGGCTCAGATCTGGTGCTGCCATGGATGTGGTGCAGGCTGACAGCTGCAACTCTGATTCAACCCCTAACCTGGGAACTTCCATGTGCTACAGGAGTGGCCCTAAAAAGAAAAAAAAATTTCCACTTTCTATAAAAACATTCCAAGTGGGAAAACATGATGTCCAGAAAGCCTAAAGTCTAGAAAGGCAACCACCCACCTTCTCTTCGCTCTGGACAGGTCTGTAGACCCTCCTCAGGCGGGGAGTCTCAGGAGTTGCAGAGCTTTGAGCAAGGACCATCCATGTTATCAATGGCTTGGTCATTGCAGGGTGAGGAGTGAGGCTGGAGAACGTCAGGAGGAGGACCCTAGGCAGAAGATCAGCAAGTGTGCAAGGACTCTTGGGCAAGAGCAGACCTCCATGTTCAAGGACAAACAGGATGGCCAAGGTGGCCGGAGTGGAGAGGTAGAGGGGAAGTCATGGGAGTGAGGTCAGTGAGGTAGTTGGGGTCGGGGTTGGGGGGTCAGTAAACATAGGGCTGGTGGTTCATTGTAAAGTCTTTGGGTTTTTCTCTGACCAGTGAGAGAATTGAAAGGTTCAGAGCAGAGGAGAAACATGATCTGATAATAGGATCACATGAGATCACCCTGCTGCCCTCTGAGGAACAGACTCTTTGAGGAAAAGGGAGGAAGCAGGGAGTGAAGTTAGGAGGCTGCTGAAATAATCCAGGAGAGTGTGGATGGTGACAGGGGACCAAGGCAGTAGCTGTGGAGATGACGAGAAGCTGTCAAGGTCTGCGGACGCTTCAAAGGGGAGCTGGTGGTTTTGCTGAGAGATGTGACATGGGATGTGAGAGGATGAGAACCATCCAGGGTGACTCTAAGTTTCTGCCTGAAACCTGGGAGGATGGAACTGCCTTAAACTAAAATGAGGGAGACTCTAGGAGTAGCAGGTTGGAAAGTGAGAGGAAACTGAAGAATGGGATTTTGGTTTGGGACATGTAAATTTTGAGCTACCCAGGTAGAGATGCTGATTAGTGGTGGATGTTCAGGGAGAAATCGGGCTGAGAATCAATTTAGGAGCCATTATGATATGATCTGCAGGTAAAGGTGAGGTGAAGCTAGGGAGGCGGGCTCCCCAGGGAGGGAGTGAGAATAAGACAAAGAGAACAGAGAACAAAGCCAAGGACAATATAAGGTTTATGAGTAGAGAAACCAAAGGAGACTGAGGAGGAGCAGCCAGGGAGGTAGGAGAAAAAACAGAAGAGGGTTTCAGAGAGAAGTGAGCAACTCTGCTAAATGGCTGTGGGTCAAGTGTCATTGGAATCTGACCATTAACCCAATACTGAAGTCACTGGTGACCTTAGCAAGAGCAGGTGTAGTAGAGTATGAGAGGGTGAAATCTAGGTTGAGTGGAGAGAAAAGAAAACAGGAGAAGAGAAATTAGAGGTAGCAGGTATGGTGACTCTTAAAAGTGCTTTACTATAAAGGGAAGCAAAGGCGGCAGAAGAGGGTTAGTTTTGCTTTTGATGTGGTTTTGAGATTGGAGGAATCACGCAGCAATGTGCGTAGATGCGGATGACCCCGTGGAGAAGCAAATTCATGATGCAGAGCAGAGAGGAAAGGGATACTGGGCATTGTCCTTGAGCAGATGAGAGAGAAAGTAATCTTGTGCTCAGTGGCCTTAGATAGTTCGTGTCATCAGATCCATAGAAGATTTCCATGTGTCTCCTCATACAAACATTCATCCTCCAAGGTATTTACTTATGCACATACAATTTTTATGCAGAGAAGCCGCCTGCCATTCATATTTTTCATCAAAGTATTTTCAGTTCAAAGGTATATGGTGGATAGCTTCCAAAGCCAGTGCACAGGGACTGAGCTTATTTTAAATGGCTGCTTAATGTTCAGTAGTAGAACTATGCCATCATCTAATCAATCCATTAATGAATATCAGATTATCTCAAAATTTTGCTATTATGCTTTTACAAATGATGTGGCCATCCTTGAATACGTAAATACACACCCTTGACTATTTCAGAAGAATCAACTCCTAGATGTGAAATTGCTGAGACAAAGACACTGCTTAAATCCCGCCAAGGTTACCCCAATGAATATCCCACCAGTAGGATGTGAAAGAGGGAATGTACCACCAGGGGCTGGTTTGAGTTTGGACTTTCCTTAGCAGACTCACTGAAAGTAGTTCAGTGCCAGAACCATAAGTGATAAACTGATATGCTCTAGTCTCCAGGCCCCAGGAATGTGCTGACCCCAGCCAGTCTGGGGAGCTGAAGAGGTAGAGAACTGGGACAGTGAGAGAGAGAGAGAGAGAGAGAGAGAGAGAGAGAGAGAGAGAGAGAGAGAAAGAGAGAGAGAGGGAGCAGGCAATGGGCAATGAGAGTTGGGGGCAGGGGGCGGGGAGGGGAGGAGAGAGAGGAATGCAGCTCTGTTGCGTGTCTGGGGCAGGGAGCCCCGCTCTAGTCTGGTGCTGCAAACCACTCCTGTGGGGTTCTGGGCAAATAGCTCAGTCCCTTTTACAAAAAACGTGCTTATTAGGATCCAAGCTGGTAACAAATATGAAAACGAGATCGTAAATGTTGGGGCAGAGAGTGCAGGCTACACACCGATAGTCACCTTCCACTTTTTTGTTATTAACACAACCCCTGTTTAGTTCAGGGCAACCATTTCCCCTACTTAAAAAACTACATTTCCAGCTCTTCTGAGGGTGGTCATTTGACACAGCTTCCACCAATGAGACGGGCAAACATTACAGTCCCCGCTCCTCTGTGAGCAGTCATGTAACATATTTCCCACCAATGATATAACATTACTGTGCCCCCCACCCCCCCCTCAAGCAGTCATGTGACACAGTTCCCAGCAAAGGGTTAAGAGCAGAGGTTGCTGTGGGGTTTTCTGGAAAAGCCCTGGAAGGGCAGGAGCTGCCTAGCTCCCTGTGGACCTCCCACTGCCTGGCTTGAATGGGGGGCCCCAAGTACTAAGAGGACCCACTACACGGTGACCTCAGGGCAAAGAGGATGCACCAAGGATGACAAGAGGAGTTAGAGGAGAAGCCTGGGACAATGGCATCTTTGAGTTAATGGGCCTTCACTGTCCCACCCCCACCCCCAGACATCTTGTTGGGTGAGAAAAATAACCCCTGCCTTGTCTACACCTCTTTTGGTCAGGTTTCCGTTACTCTCAGGAAGGTCACTCCCAACTATACAAGTGGCAGTGTGCAGGGTGACAAGGCACCCGGCTAGACTCCAGGAAACCTGGCCCACCCTCTCTTGACCACCAGCTGTGTGAGGGAACCCAGAGGGCTGGGCTGCTCCGAGCCTCATTCCCTCATCTATAACTGGGGCAACAGTCACAGAGATACCAGCCTCACAGGGAGGATATCAAAGGAGGATAACGTGAAATAAACTCTTTGAGGTTTTCTGTCCTGAGACCCATAGATCCTGGGAGCTGTTCCTGATCTCTGACTAGTGATCACCTAACCTGAGGCAACCACCAAACACTCTCTGGCCCTCAGTTGCTCTGTGTTTAAATAGGAGAGTGACTACACATTGCAAAGGTGCTGCTTTTCAAGAGGGAGGGGTTGTCAGTGTGTAAGTATTGACCTCAGGATGGTTGACTGTTCTAGCCAGGGACCATGAGGATGACAGCTTGGGGTCAGGCAGTCAGCGAGGCCAGTAGGGTGGTGGGAGAGCATCAGACTGGGGCCAGGAGCCCTTCTACCTGGATTACTCTGCCTGCCTTGAAATGCCTCTCTCTCCTGGCCCTCCATTTACCCCCGATAAAATGCAGGGTTTTGGCTAGGTGGCTACAAAGGGCTCCATCGTCTCTCATACTCTTGGCATTGACTTTAATGCTTTTACAACTGAACAGGGATGGGTGAACAGGGTTGGGTGGCAGAGTTTGGGGTCACTTCTGCAATCACAAGTGTGAAGTGTGAAGAGCCATGGGATCCTCAGAGAGAAGTCTCCAGCCAAGCTCATTGGATACACTTATTGAAACAGCATCTACCCATGCAGGGGAGAGGGTAGAAGGGGCCAGGGAAGTGATGAGGGACCCCCTTTTTCCTCTTTCCCATGGCAGGGTCGCTCCAAGGCTTGGAGTAGACAGGTTGCTCTGCCTGGTTTGAGTGAGAGTGAGATTCAATATGCAGAGAGTCCACCATAATTTAGAAGCAGCTCTGAGCAAATGGATGCCTGCTGGGACGAATTTTCTCTAGGAAGACCCAGGTCTTCCTCTAATGAGACGTGTAACTTTAATTTAAAGTCTATTTCGACATAAAGTCTGATATTAGCATTGCCACCTTGTTCTCTTTTCATTTACTATTTGCATGGAATATCCTTTTCTATCTTTCACTATCAGCCTATCTGTTTCTTTGAATCAGAGTTAAGTTTCTTGCAGACAGCAGATATTGGCTCATGTGCTTTTATCCATTGTGCCAACTTCTGTCTCTTGAGTGGAAATTTAAAGTAATTACTGATAAGAAGGGACTTAATCTGCCATTTGGCTGGGTATATTCTATGTGTCTTATCCTTACTGTCTATCACTTCCTGCATTGATATTTTCTTTTGTGTAGGGTTGATTTTTTTTTTGTAGCAAAACATTTAAAATCTTCTCACTTCCTTTTGTGTATATTCTATAACTATTTTCTTTGTGGTTACCATGGGGACTGCAGTTGACATCCTAAAGTACTTTAGAGTATTTTAACGTCCTAGAGTATTTTAACATCCTAAAATACTCTAATTTGAATTTATACCAGCTTAACTTCAATAACATAAAAACTGTGCTCCTTACAGCTCTATCCTCATCCCTTTTCAGTTATTGATGCCACAAAATTATATCTTTATATATCGTGTGTACAAAAACATTAATAATTCTAATGCACTGGTCTCAAATTATGCAAAAAAAACCCCAAAAAGCAGAGTTACAAACCAAAGTTATGATCATACTCCCATGGTTTGTTTACAGGTTTGCTTGATGGTATCCCAAAGATCCCTAAGGCTCTGTTCACTTTTTCAAAAATATGTTTTCCTGTTTTTCCTTAGATTCAATAATTTTCATTGTCTTATCTTCAGATTCACAGATTCTTTCTCGTACCTGTTTAAATTTGCTTTCAAATATCCCCAGTGAATTTTTCATTTCAGTTATATCTCTCAGCTCCAGAATTTCTTTTTGATTTAGGTTTATGTTTTCTACTTCTTTACTGTTATTTCCACTTTTTCATACATTGTTTTCTTGACATTCTCCATACCTGTCCTTAGTTCTTTGACCATCTTTAAGATGATTGTTGAAAAGTCTTTGTCTAGTACATCTGCCACCTAATCTTTCTGAAGAATAGTTTATATTTATTTATTTTTACTTGAATGGGCCATACTTTTCTGTTTCTTAGTGTTCTTTGCGATTTTTTTATTGTTAAATACTAAATAGTTGGATTCTTTGTCATGGTAACTCTAAAATCAAATTCTGCTCTCCCTCCTCCCCACCCCAGCATTTGCTTTTTTTGATTGTTTGACTTTTTTAGGTTATCTCTGTGCCAGGGATCAGCCTGAGGTGTAAAACTTAAGGTCTTCTTAGGATTTGTCTGAGCCCAAACCTTCCCCTGGGCATGTACACTGACTTTGTAATTTCCCCTGTTTATGCATTGCTTTTGAGTGTTCTCATCTTAAATGTATGGCTCTTAAGGGGGGGGGCAGAGAGAAAAATTAAGGGGGAAAATGCACCAGTCCTTTAAGTACCTGGAAGTCACTTCAGCTGAAGGAGGAGGGATTGCAACCATGGTAGTGAGAGCTGCATCAGTGGCTGTTCATCTCTGTATCTGCACCTCCACAGTGAGAAGCAGCAATTAGTGATCAGAGCACAGATCCTGATATCTGGAGGATCGAGTCCTGTCACCCACCCTGGCTCCCTCAAGCTGTGCCCAAGCTTACTGATGTTGGGACCAGGGAGTGGAGGAAGGGTAGCTGCTACCAAACTAAGATCTGAAATTAACCAAAATTAACAACACTTCACTGTCCAACACTTCTCCTGGGGGATGTTGCAAACCTTCTAAAAGACTCTAGACTTTCAAAATATTTAGATTAAGCAGATTCGGCCAGTACAATTTTTGTCTAGGTGGGGTGATGGGTTCTTGGTTCTTCCTACCCCAACATCTTCCCCTGAGTTGTGTCACCTTGAGGCAGTCACTTCAGCCCTCTGGGTCTCTTGTGCATTGCCTGTGAAAGTAAGACGATTGGACCAAGTATTTCAAAGATTATTCCAACTCTAAAATTCTAGGATTCCATACCTTGGATAATAATAGCTCCATTATCACTGGACCATTAGGACAATGAGAAGGGATCAGCCAAAATGCATAACTATTTGTTTTTTCCCCTCTTTATTTAATTTCTGTTAATATGTTTTCTTTTATTTCCCTCCACCCCAAATCCTTCTGAGCTCAAGCCAGGTTCATGTACCGAGGTTCCTGTCATAGGAAATGAAATAGTCTAATGGCCACCCACCTCCAGCATCTAAGTTTCCAAGTGGAGGCCAGAACAAAACTTTGCTGCTTCAGCCTCTCCCCCAGGGCTGTGAGTCACGTTCATCTCCCACTTCCCCTCCTCCCCATTTTCCTTCCTCCCCAGCAAAAGCTGCAGAAACCACCCCGTAATGTCATCTCCAAGGGCAAGGGCACATCATCCCCAGATTCTAATGACCTGAGCAGCCCCGGCACCGCCAGACCCACATCAAGTGGTGATTATGAGGGCTGCTGGTTCAGCACAATTCGCTTAAGGATATTTGATGGTGCTGACTTGTCTTCTTCTGACAGAAGGCAGACTTGAGCTGGGCAGCTACTGGTCAGACTTGAGGCAGAGCATTGGGATTGGGGGTGGATGAGGGTATCACACAGAGCCCAAAACAGCCAAGGCCTGATCCTCTGAGCTGAGAGACATCTTAGAGATCTTCTGACTAATGCCTCTCATTCTATAGATTCGCATATACAAGCCCAGAGAGGGCAAGTGACTTGTCCTCACTCACACAGTGATTCAGAGGGAGAGTCGGGCTGAGAAGCTAATATCCTGACTTGGCCCTACCATGACATTCCCCAAAGATCACTCTGACCTGCCCAGACCCCACCATCCTTTTCTCTTGCTCTCCTCTGTGATCCTCTGTAGAGTTGGTCCTAGGCAGTGCCCTCCCAACATGCCTTGAAGTGTCTCTGAGACCTCACCAAACTGAGAACCCCCAGCTACTCCCAAGTCCTCTCCACTGCTCCTTCATAGTAGCTCCTGCAGTGATGAATGTCATGGGGATCTGACAGGGCAATGAGAATAGCCCAGGGCCCAGGACTTTGTTCTGAGCTGAGCTCCGAGCTCAGGCATTGCCACTGTTCTCAGATCTTAAGGATGCCCTTGTTCACCCCCAATCAGGATATCTCCCCTTACCACCTGCTCCCAGCTCCCATGGTGGGTAGAGCTCTGTGTGTCTGTTTTGTTGCTGGAATGCCCAGACTGTCCTTTCTGGCCATCTCTCAACTGCCCCTAGTCTCCTTATAAATGCTGAGTCTTATTTCCTATCCCTTCCAGCTGGGCCTTCCTGTCTACCTTACTAGGAGAACTTGTTCAGGTCCTCACTGCTCCATGTCCAGTCCACTTCTCTGTGAATCCACTCTCCCACTGTCCAGTGGTACCCCAAGCCTTCTCCGATGATCAGCGATGGTACGGGTGAGGTCTGGAAGCCAGGACTCCCCATCACCATCCCCACCCAACTCAAAATGTATTTGGGCAACCAATTCAAGTCAATGGTCACTTTCTTATCTGAGCAGATACTCAGTACCAGGCACCATGCTGACAGCTTCCTTTGCACCCCCATGTGACACACATGCTTGTGAAGAAAGGTTCATCAGCTCTACCTTCTGAGTGGTGAAACTGAGGATCTGAGAGCTTAAGTCACCACCCCAAGGTCACCTGCCCGCCCTTAAGACACCACGAAGGAGATGCACCTACATCCCCTCCCTCCCACTGCCCCTGTCTGCAGGGATGTGATTTTCAGTAACCTCCAGGTCCAACCCACACAGCAGTCCCCCTTCCTAAGTCCTTTTTAACCACTGTTTACCTGGAATCATCCCTTGGATCCTGCCAAGTAAATGTCAAAGATCAGAGATTGTCCCCTGGAGCTGGAGGCCAGGACCATGTGGCTGGCAGATGTCCAGCTCTGCTCCAGAGAGAGCCTTGTTTGACCACAGTCACTGGGGTGCTGTATCTGCGGGATGCCTGCCCCACTTTGGACCTTCCAACATTCACAAGAAGGCTTGTTTTCTAAACTGATTTGTGGAGGTTGAAAGGCTTCTGATGAAGATCTCAGCAGTGGGACTGCTGGACTCAGGCAAATATGCTCACAATCAGATAGCTATTTGGGTAAAAAACCATGTGGTCATGAAATGTTGATTCAGCTCTTGTTTGTATTGAATAATTGAGTGTGAGATTGGAGCCTGTGGGCTGCCAGCCGTGAGGCTGTGAGGGAAGCTGTGCCTGCTTCTGGTAACAAACTCAGACACCCGCAGCACTGAGGGGAGGGAGATGGCATTCATTCCTCCTTGCAGCCCTGGGGGTGTTACCTCTCTTCTCTGCTTTCCCATTTCCTGCCCCGGTCAGCTGGCAGGAAGTGGGCAAACGGGAAGAGGAAATGGAAGGAAATCAAAGAAAAACTGGTGGGACTGGAGGTGTGGGGAGATAATGGAGTTTGGAGTCCATCAAAACAGGATAGGAATCTGGATTTTGTAATTTACCAGCTATGTGATCTTGGGCAAGTCATGTTACTTGGAGCATCAGTTTCCTCCTTTGGAAAAAAGGGACTGTGATTCACTTTAACATAGAAATATTAATTATTTTTCTTGTACATCTCTCCTTGCTCAGCCCAGGATCTGTTAAGCCTCACCCACATAGCCCTCATCACTTATTAATAGGACAAGAGTGGACATCTCACCCAGGTTGGACAAGTCTGTTTCTCTTCTTTGAGCATCTTCAGTTTAGGATGAGACAAAATATATTAACTGAAAATATTTATGGAAGACCTTGCAGCTCAGAGGCAGAGGCTACCATTTGGGTCTGGCTGGAGTGGACCACAGGTGAACAGAGAAGCCAGTTTGCAGAGAGAAGGAATAAGATGAGCAAAGGAATGCAGGATCTCATTATCATAACCCTTCTTTCTACTTGAGTTTCTTGTATGGATTTATGTAGCAGTTATGACTCTTTTCTATTGCACATGTCAGAAAACTCAATCGAAACTACATTAAGGAAAAAAGGAATTTGTTGCTCATAAGAAAACTCTCAGGGTTAATTTTGGTTTCAGTCACGGCTTAGTGGGTTCCCAGTGATGTCACCAAAGCCTAGTTTTTCTCTGCCTCTCCTCTCCACGTTTTCCTTATTCTCAGTCTACACATGACATATCAGCAACCACTCTAGACTGCAAATGTCTAAGGTCAAGCTCAGTGGCAAAGAACTGCAAGGGTTCCTTCTCAGATGCCTCAGTGAAGTTCTCATTGTCTCTCATTGGCTAAGGTGAGGTCACATCCCCATGCCACTTACTGGGTCTAAAGTCATGTGCCATGTTGATTACTTTAAGCCTAGGCCCCAGGGCCCGCCCCTGACCTGGAGGTGCAGCCTTACCCATGTTTTAAGAGTGGGGAACATTGTGCCCCTCCAAAACAAAGTCAGCCCAGTTGCAGAAGGGAGGAGAAATGCAACCAACCAACTCTGATGATTTTTAAGAGAATTTCGAGGATGAAATGGCTAATTGAGGACAAACATATGCAACAGAAGGTACGCAGGGAGTGCTGGTTTCTCCTCCTCCTTGCCCCTAAGTTGGTAGCATTTTAAACAAGTCAGTTAACCTGGGATCTCACTTCCTTCCCTGGACTATCCCACAGCTTGGCCTTTTGAGATCAGTCTCCTCCCTGCCTTTTGCACAGACTCTGCACATAACACACCCTTTTTTGGGTACCTTTCCCGCACCATTTTCTTCTCCAAGCCTGAAATCAAGGGTGGACCCAAGGCTCACCTCCTCCCAGAATCCTTCCCAGAAACTTCCAGCCAGTATGCATGAGATGGCTTCACTCTTCGATTATATTAAGATATTATATAAAACACTTTGCTTGAAATCCTGGCCACCAAGAGACAGCGCCTGTCCACGGGCTTGGCGCTGGTGCCGCAGAGGTTATAAGATGGTAACAACAGCTCTAGGACGTGGGGAGACAAGGGTGCGGTGAGGCTCCAGCACAGCCTGGACACCACCAGGCCCACAAAGGTGAACATCAGGGGACATTGCTGGGCTTTGGGGCATCTCTTTGGAAGCCCTTGTGGGATGTCGTCTGGAGCTGCCAGGCCCAGCCTGGGTCCTATTTCCCTTGGATGGTCTATCTCTAGACCCTCTGCCTTGATTAGGGATTTGGTCTTCCCAGTGTTCAAGTCCTCAGGCACCAGTTTCCTACTAGACTCAACCTGGGCATAGTCTTCCAGCCCAAACACCAGGCCCTGCTCTGGATCTCTGAATAGAATTGTCCCCTGGCCCTGGCTTTGTGGCCCCACCTATAAGGCCAGCCTCAGAACTGTCCAGCCTGGGCTGTCCCAATCCCCCCTAGGAAAAAAGGCCAGGAAACAAGGGCAGGGAGACCTTCATTTCACCCGAATAACCCCCTCCCCGGAGTAGCAGATGAATGGGCACCTGCCCAAGTGAGAGAGAACATCATGTTAGCACCCAGTTCATGATCGCACTGGATGAAATAATGTATAAAATAAATAAATACAGGCCCCCAGACAGACCACTTCACTTCGTATCTCGCTTTACCATTTATTAGACAGGAGGCTTACACTGACTTACCCAACATCTCTGAATCCTAGTTTCCTCACCTATAAATAATGAATAATATTTACTTCCTTTGGACCTCAGTTTTCCCCTCTATAAACTATAAAACTTATTTGTATGCTTATTTACTTCTAAGCTTGGAAAAGTCGGGCACTGTGTTTTCCCAATGCTCAGCTCTTAGTAGAACCTCAATACGTGTTTGTTAAATAAGTGGGTGGACAAGAGATATCTGTCGGGCCCTGCCACCCCAGCCCTCCTGGGTCAGAACCACAGCTGCACCCTACTGCAGGTGAGCCCAAATCCCAGAAGCCCTGGAGTCTCAGCCTCCCATCCCCAGCCCTTCCTCCTCCCCCTCCACACTCACTCCAGAGATCACCCCCACTGCCCACGCTCACCTTCTCCTCTGAAAACCAGGGCAGTTGCACACATTTCCCCTGAAGTGCGATTAAGTTTAGGTAGGATCGTAGATTAAAGAACTAACTCCTGGGGGAAGGAAAGTCCCTAAATGGGGCTCTATCTTCTCTCTCAGGTTCAGGCTCAGGTCTGTGTTAACTCCATCCAGGGCAGGAAGTGTTTGAGCAGCTTGCATCAAGCCACTTGCAGGCTCTGGGATTTACTGTGCAGCCCACTGTCAGCAGGAAGCCCTGGGCCCTGGTGTCCAGCCGCCGTCATCGGGATCCACTGCTCAGCCTACAGCCTGGTTGTTCACTCTGGCACTGAAGCCCTTTCAGAACCCCTGCCTGTCACCCCAGAGCCCGCGTGTCTCCTCCTGGCCATCCGTTTTCTTGTGGAAAAGTTTCCTCTCCTATTTCACTCAGGGTCTCAGTGGATGAAGCCTGTGAGAGAGGAACCAAAGGCTAGATGGGTGCGGGGTGGGGAGGGAGTGAGATGGAGAAAAGAGTGAGACCCCTCCTCCTCTCTAAGGTAGAGCCATCACCACCACCCCCAAGGCAGTAGGAACATGACACTCCGTATGGAGGAAGGCTGGGGTGGGGAACAGAGCAGGGGTGTGCTGTCTCACACTGCAGAGAAATAGAACCACAGTGTAACGAGTTCAGGGACATGGGGTCCCTCTCCTCACCCTTTATGTCTCAGGGCACAACAGATCTTTATTCCGCTTATAGATCATGCTTCAAGTAGATCGTTATTCTCTTCAAAATAGTGTACTTAATTTAAGGTTCTTTTATGGCTATTTTATTTCTCCCAAGTATATGCTTTATGAGAAGATCAATTCCTAGAAATCAGATCCATTAAGAAGTGCTAAGCAGCCAGTAGTTAGAGGAGGGAGCTTTAGACTAAGACCAGCAGAAGATGACAACTCTGGCCGGGCTGCTCCGCAAAAAGCGCTGGCACAGAATTCACACCCAGGTTTGGGAGTCTTCAATACTGAAGTTCAAGTTCCTTGTGGAGTCCGAAGATGAGATTAAGAACTCTGAAGCCCGCAAGCCAGCCCCATGCAGCAGAGCAGGTGGAAATCTCAACCTGGAAGCTGTATCTACTCCCCAAAGACTGTGACTATGTTTGTGAACAATTTGCTTGTTCCTTGGCCACCTTCAAAGTGAACATCAGTCATTCCTCACATGCTTGGGCAGTAGGGAGAAAAGAAAGCAGAATGCCATCTCAACTCACCACTCATCCATGGACCAGGAGGCAGCGCAGGAGATTCTGCTCCATTAGAGACCTTTCTGGAGGCAGGAGCACTGGAAGGGAAGATAGGAAGGGGAGGGGAGAGTGAGTCCCTGTGTCCTCACCACCAGAGGCACAGGGGTCCGTGAGGACTGAGTGTTGACTGTTGTGAAGAGTCCGCTGTGATGCTCAGATGAACTCCTGAGGTTGCTCTCCACCTGCCCACCTTTCGTTAATTCCCCTTGGTAAAGCAGTATGTACAGTGGGAATTTTATCATCATTTCTGATATGGAATTGAAAAAAAATTGAAAGCATCAAGTACTGCATTAGGAGGGGTGATCAAATGAGGTGGGGGGGGGGCAAATGCATGGCCTCACCAGCAAGTGATTTTAAAAGTCTGAGAAACTAGGTGAGTTACTATAATTGCAGGATCAAGAACCAGGGATGCTGGGGCAGTAGGGGCAGTGGTATGCCAGATCCGGCTCAAACCAGGTCGCAGAGCTGATGCTTAGATTTTTCAGGAGTTTTGTCAGCCAGTTGTTAAACACAGCCACAATGAACAAATTGTATAACGTTAAAATTAAACAACTTTGCAATTTAAAACAAAGACAATAAATACTCAAACCTCATCAAATCCTAATTACTTTATAATACTTTACCATGCTGTATGCTTTTGAGATGATTTTCACTCATTTGTATCTGAATGGTGGAAATACTATGTAATCATGTGTTACTCTAAGTCTCTTCCAAATTTTGCATTTAAGGACATGGCATTGGTAGTTTGAAACTGACTGTGGTGGGAGTATGTACACCACAGAAATTGGTACACATTACAAAATGGGGTCAGTTCAGAAGGCAGAAATCACAAAAGTGATTTGAACAGGGAAAATTTAATATAAAGAATTATTTATTAATAAAAGACCATTGAGTAGTAGAAGGAGTAAAATAGAATGTTAAAGAATACAGAGATATAAAATGTAGGGAGTGGCTCCTACTACCTCTAGAGCTGAGGAAGAGGACTTCAGGAAGGAACGGCCCTGGGAAAGGGCCACACTGTCCATGTGCAAGATTCAGACATTGTTGGAAATGGTCTGACTGTGGCCCCGTGGGGTGAAGGGGAAGTTCACTGGAGAGCCATGGGCTAGAAACGGTCCATAGTCAGTGGGCCAAAGCTACTACGTAGGAAGCTACCCACAACAAAACCCACAGGAAGGTAAGAGTTATGGGTCACTCTCCTCCCATCACTGAAAGTCATGTCCCATAGGAGCAGAGAAGAAAAAAAAACCGAAACTGGATGAGAAATCTCACCCTGTTTTCCCTCTTTTTCATATTACAGTAAAATACACTTAACATAACTTTACCATCTTAATCATTTTAAGTGTACAGTTGCATTCATAACGTTGAGCAACCATTGCTGTTCTCCATCTCCATAACTCATTTCATATTCTAAAGCTAATACCTATTAGGGAGTTCCCATCATGACTCAGCGGTTAACAAATCTGACTAGCATCCATGAGGACGCAGGTTCGATCCCTGGCCTCTCTTGGTGGATTAAGGATCTGGCGTTGTCATGAGCTGTGGTGTAGGTCACAGACGCAGATTCGATCCTGTGCTGCTGTGGCTGTGGTGTAGGCCGGCA
The DNA here is from genome assembly GCA_004024745.2 of Catagonus wagneri. Classification (NCBI taxonomy): domain Eukaryota; kingdom Metazoa; phylum Chordata; class Mammalia; order Artiodactyla; family Tayassuidae; genus Catagonus; species Catagonus wagneri. The sequence goes on from PVHT021183551.1 coordinate 18,401,996, forward strand.
GCTATAGCTCCAATTTGATCCCAAGCCTGGGAATCTCCATGTGCCTCAGGTGCGGCCCTAAAAGGAAAAAATTAAAAAATAAAGAATAAATAAAGCTAATACCCATTAAACATTAACTCCCCTTCCCCCACCTCTTCCCAACCCTGTCAACCACCATTCTACTTCCTAGATCTATGATTTGAGTACCCTAAGTCTCTCATATAAGTATAATCATGCTGTATTTATATTTCTGTGGCTAGCTCATCTCAGCATAATGTCTTTAAGGCTCATCCATGTTGTAGCATATGTTATAATTTGCTTCCTTTTTAAGGCTGAATAGTATTCCATTGTAAATATTTACCATATTTTGCTTACTCTCTCATCTACTCATGGACTCTTGGGTCGCTTCCTCCATTTGGCTCTTTAAATAATGCTGCTCTGAGCATGACTATATACATGATTCCTTGAGATCCTGCTTTCATATCTGCTGGATGTATACATAGAAGTATACAGCCATAGAAGTATATGCCTTATGATCCTTCAGTTGCTGGATCATATGATAATTCTATTTTTAATTGTTTGAGGAACCAGCCTATTGTTTTCCGTAGCGGCTGTGCCATTTTACATTCCCATAAAAAGGGCACAAGGATTCCAGTTTTTCCACATCCTCACCAACACTTGCTATTTCCTCTTTAAAAATAGTAACCACCTTAATGAGTGTGAGAAGGTATCTCACTGTAGTTTTAATTTGCATTTTTCTAATGATCGGGAATTTGGGGCATATTTTTAGCCATCTGGGGAGAAATGTCTATTCAAGCCCCTTGCTCATTTTTGAATCGGATTGTCTCTTTTGTTGTGTTTTTGAGTTTTAGGAGTTCTCTATATATTCTGGATATTAATTTCTTATCATTTATATAATTTGCAAATCTTATTCCATTTTTTGGATTGCCCTTTCATTTTACCGTCATTTGATAAATTCTTTTAATTTTTATGAAGTCCTGTTTGTCCACATTTTCTTTTGTTACCTGTGCCTTCAGTGTCACGGCCAAGGAATCATTGCAAAATCAGTGTCATGGAGCTTTGCCCTGTGTGTTCTTCTTAGAGACTTAGAGTTTCAGGTCTTACACTTGGTCATTGATTCATTTTGAGTTACTTCTGTGTATGATCCCAGGTAAGGATCCAGCTTCACTCTTGAACATGTAGATATCTAGTTTTCCCTGCAATATTTGTTGAAAAAATTCTCCTTTCCCCATCGACTAGTTTCAGTACCATTGTCAATAATCATTTGACCATATATACAAGGGATTATTTCTGGGCTCTCTGTTCTGTTCTTTCCATCTAAGTCTGTCTTTATCCACACTACTTTGATTACTGTTAACTTTATAGTAAGTTTTGAAGCCAAGACGTATGAGTACTCCATCTCTGTTCTTCTTTTTCAATATTATTTTGGCAATTTGGGGTTCCTTGAGATTCCATAAAAATTTTAGAATGGATTTTTCTATTTCTTCAAAACATGTCATTGGGATTTTGATGGGGATTGCATTGAATCTATGAATCACTTTGGGTTATATTGACATTTTAACAATACTGAAGTCTTCCAATCCATGGAAATGGGATGTGTTTCCACATATGTCTTCTTTACTCTCTTTCAGGAATAGTGTTTTCTGATTTTCATTATACAAGTCATTATCTTACTTGGTTAATTTATCCTAAGTATTTTACTCTTTTTGATGCTATTGGAAATGGAATTGCTTTTGCAATTTTCTTTTCAGATTTTTTATTGTCTGTGTATAGAAGTGCAACTTGTTTTTGTGTGTTTACCTTTTATCCTGCTGCCTTGCTGTATTTATTAACTCCAACATTTTTGTGTGTGAGAATCTTTAGGATTTTCTAAATATAAGGTCATGTCATCTACAGAGATGATTTTACTTTTTTCTTTCTGATTTGGAAGATTTTATTTCTTTTTCTTGCCTAATTGCCCTGGCTAGAACTTCCAGTACCATGTTTAACAGAAATGGCAAATGTGGGCATGCTTGTATTCTTCCTTATCTTAGAGTAAAAGCTTTCAGTCTTTCACTACTGAGTGATGTTTGCTGTGGATTTTTCACAAGTGGTTTTTATTACATTAAGGTAGTTTCCTTGTGTTCCCAGTTTGTTGAATTTTTTTATCATGAGAGAATATAAAGTGTTGTCAAATGTTTTTTCTACATCAATTTAGATAATTTTTTCCTTCATTCTTTTCATTTGCTCTATTACATTGACTAATTTTTGTATACTGGACTAAGCTTGCAGTCTTGAAATAAATCTCACTTGATCGTGGTGCATAATCCTTTTAGTATGCTCCTGAATTTGGTTTGCTAGTTTTTTTTTTTTTTTTTTTTGTCTTTTTGCCTTTTCTAGGGCCGCGCTCATGGCATATGGAGGTTCTCAGGGTAGGGGCCTAATCAGAGCTGTAGCTGCCGGCCTATGCCGCAGTCACAGCAACGCAGGGTCCGAGCCATGTCTTCAACCTACACCATAGCTCAGGGCAGCACTGTACCCTTAACCCACTGAGCAAGACCAGGGATCGAACCCACAACCTCATGGTTCCTAGTCATATTCGTTAACCACTGAGCCATGACAGGAACTCAGGTTTGCTAGTATTTTAAGGATTTTTGCATCAATATTCATTAGGGATGTTGGCCTGTAGTTTTCTTTTCTGGTAGTGTCTCTCTTGCTTTGGTATCAAAGTGATGCTGGCCTCACAGAATGATTTAGGAAGTATTCCATCCTCATCAAGTTTTTTTAAGTTTGAATAGATTGGTATTCACTTTTCTTTTAATGTTTGGTAGAAATCACCAGTGGAGCTATCAGTCCATTTCTTTTTCAGGTGATTTTATGACTGTTTTAATAGTAAAATATTAAATAGTTGAATAGTTATAGGTATCTTCACATTTTCTATTTTTTCATGATTTAGTCTTGGTAGATTTTATGTTTCTAGATTTTCCAGTTGGTTGGCACACCACAGTTCATAGTACTCCTTCAGAATCCTTTTTATTTCTGAAGAATTAGTGGTAATGTTACAATTTTTATTATTTAATTTTAGTAATTTTGAGTACTCTCTCTTTTCAGAGTTCAACTAGCTAAAAATTTGTCACTTGCTTTTTTCAATAAAACAACTTTTGTTCTTATTGATGTTCTCTGTTGTTTTCCTAGTCTCTATTCATTGATCTCTGCTCTAATCTCTATTATTTTCTTCTTTCTGCTAGCTTTGGGTTTAGTTTGATCCCTTTTTTTTTCTATTTCCCTAAGTTGCAAAGTTAGGTTTTTGATGTGAAATATTTATTTTTTAGTTCAAGTGTTTATAGCTATAAATTTTCCCCTCAGCAATACTTTCTTCTTTAATCTCATAGGTTTTGGTACATTGTATTTTTGTTTTCTTTCATCTCTAAATATTTTCTAATTTCCCCTGTGATTTCTTCTTTGATCCGTTGTTTGTTTAAGTATAATGTTTAATTTTCACAAACTTGTGAATGTTCCAGTTTTCTTTTATTATTGATTTCTAACTTCATCCAGGTTTTGTCAGAGAAGATACTTTCTAGTGGTATCTGTCTTTTTAAATCTAATGAGACTCAATTTGTGGCATAACATGTGGTCTATCCTGGAAAATCTCTGATGTGCACCTGAGAAGAATGTGTGTGCTGTTGCCAGGTAGGGTACTCCGTGTATGTTTGCTAGATCTAGTTGGTCTATAGTGTTAAGTCCTCTATATCTTTACTTCTGTCTGGTTGTTCTATCCATTGTTGAGGGTAGGGCATTAAAGTTTCCAACTATTATTGGAGAGCTATCTATTTCTTCCTTTAATTGTCAGTTTTTGTGTCAGATATCTTAATGGTCTGTCATTAAATGCATAAATGTTTATAATAATTATGCATTCTTGCTATATTAAAACTTTTATTAAAATATGATGTCCTTTTTTGGTCTTGTAACCATTTTTTATTTAAAGTTCATTTTATCTGGTATATGGAAAGCCACCCTTGCTTTCTTTTGATTACTATTTGCAATATTTGTTTCCATCCTCTCACTCTCAATTCGTCCTCTCTTATAGCTTGCAGTATCTCCCCAGCACTGCCCTCCCCACCCCCGCCAACTGATAGTCTAACATTGCACCATCTGGCAAAGGAGGAATGTTTACAGGCGTCCATCTTCTGTATCACAACGCAGGGTGGAAAAAAAAAGAGGAATGGAATTTGAGCTAAGAGGAAATAAACTGACAATGGGCACAATTCCCTAATTTTCAGAGCATTAATAGAGCATCTGTAGCAGAGCATGGGTTCTGGAAGTAGGCATAGTTCCAAGACCTCATCTGATGCCAAAATCCGCTCAATAAAAATAGAATATTGATAATAATAATTAAAAAAAAATCAGCTCCTAGGCAGGCATTGTGTATAATGTATTAAATATACTATTTTGGTGCTCAGAATAATCTGATGAGGTAGGTAGCATTCTTTTTTCCATTTTGCAAATGAGAAAGCTATGGGTGAGAGAGGTAAAATAGTCTGTCCTGAAAAAAACACAACTGCTGTCACTTAAATTCAGGCCATCCTGATGATATGCCCTCTGACGAGCAGTGTCTAATTACACCTTGTACACCTGTGAGGATGGAGAACTTATCACCTCCTGAGAGAGCCCGTACCATCTCTGGACAATTTCAGCTATTGAAAATCTCTTCCTGCAACCCACATTAAGGGCATGTGCTGTACTCCCTCTTCCATGGGGAAGCCCTTTTTTGTATTTGGAAATATTACTTTTGTCTGTATAGAGTTTTTCCCTCCCCGGGTTCAGCAGCCCCATTTCCTTCATTATTCTGCATCATGTTCAGGTTTTTGGTCTCCCACCTACATTGTCATGCAAAGGTGGGTGTGATTGTCTGCCCACTGCCTGTCTCTGCCTGTCCCAAGGAACTAACAAAGCAAGCCAGATCTTTTCTAGAAGCCTTGGCTTTCCTCTTCTATAAATATGTGTTCAAGAATATGTATCTAGTTAGGTTTCTGTGGGAGTTCCATAAAATAACATATGAGAGAGTGCCTAGCACAGTGTTTGATGTAATAAAAACGTGAAGAAACTACTCCACTGATACATGGAGAAAATCTGAGAATTATTCCCAGTCCCACTGTGTGGCAGAGCAAGAACTAGAATCTAGTTTTTCTGATACTTATGCCTGACCTCTCCTCACATTTTAGAGGCAAAATCAGCTCCTGTCCTCTTGGAATCAGTAATGAATCACCTCACACGAGGATGGCCATGTGCCCTTTCTCAAGTGTCAAAGATTCCAAAATTAGGGCAATATGCACAGAGACAGCCATGGTGCCAGGATCAGCCCCTTGCCTCTGCCTTTTTCTTTTCTCCCACCCTCTCTCTTTGATGATGCCACATCCTACAATAATTGAGCACACTGTGGAGAGTTCCTAATGGCTGGTGAGGTCCCTCTGAGGACTACTGTGCATTCCCTATAATGACATTAATTAGTCTGTCTGACATCAATACTGCTCTCAGGTTAATATGTTTAATTTAATGAGGCATTTATTTTCAGTTAGAAAACTCCTGAAGAAGCCTGTTTGCTCCTGATGAATTCAGCTGATGAATAGATTAATGCTGGCCTTGAAGTAGTTGATTAAGAAAATGAATCTAACCAAGTTCTTTTTCATCAAATATAGGTTGCACTTAAATTAAGCTGCCCATTTCTTAGAGGCAGAAACAGAAATAAATCCTCACTTGACTCTGTGATTTGTCCTCCATTTGCACGTTTGTTTCCCTCTCCACTCTCCTCCTACCTACATGCCAAGATCCAAGGATATGACGAGGCAAGAACAAGAGTGTGATGAGAGAAAGGGATTTGCAATTGAGCTGCCTGAGTACCCAGAACAGAAAGAGAAGCTCTCATGTGCTGCCAGAGGCTACAAAGATGTGTACACATAACTGGGAGTCAAGTTGGCCTGCCTCTGTCATTTAACAGCTTCCTGAGTTTTATGGTCAATAGCACCAGCATCCTGCACCGGCTGGGCACTAATAATTATTTGTTGAATGAGTAAAGGAGATACTCAACAGATGGTCGCTCTTACTATTATTTGTAGAATCTTATGATCTAAAGAGGGAATGATGCTGAATGTTTCAGCCATATCTAGCCAGTGAGCCTGTATTTGACCCCTGGCCCTAGGGCCAAAGTTACCCCAAGGGCAAATTTTATTTGATGATTTAACCAGTAGCTGCTCCCACATCACTCTCCATGGGCTCTTAGAGCCACTGCCAATGATTAGATATATCAATCAGCGTGCACTTTTTTTCTTCCCTGGAATGAGCTGCCGTGCCATGTCAATTCAGTTCTTGCCTCTGCCTGAAAGTCAGAGAAAATGGAGGCACTTTTCACTCTTTTCACTACAACCTGGCCTGCTCATAATCAAAATTCCCCCTGAGGGCAAGTTCAGTCCTGAATGGAAACAAAGGCATGTTTGAGGGTGTCTGCAATAGAGAGTGTGCTTTATAAGAAGACAGGGCAGATTTCACATCTCATTCTCCCACTTTCCAACTGTATTAGTTTCCTACTTCTACACAACAAATCACCACAAACTTTGGGGCTTGAAATAATCCCTATTTATTACCTCTCAGCCTCTTAGATCAAAAGTCTGGGCACAGCTTTTCCAGGTCTTCTGTTCAGGGTCCCACAAGGCTGAAATCAGGGCACCTTCAGGCTTTGTTCTCATTTGTAGGCTCAACTAGAGAAGGATCTGCACTCAAGTTCCATTAGGCTACTGGCAGAATTAATTTTCATGTGGCTGTAAAATGCATGACAGCTTGCTTCTTTGAAGCCAGCAGTGAATAGAGACGGCTTCTACTGCACCAGTGCCTCAAAGATGTACCTTCTTTAAAAGGGCTTACTTAATTAGGCCTGGCTCACACGGGTAAATCTCCCCATCAGTGAACTTAAAGTCATCGGATTAGGACTTTAATTACATCTGAAAAATCACATCATATTTACTATATTCTATTGGTAAAGCAAGCTACACAATCTATTCACACACTGGGAGAAATAATTACACAAGAGTAGAGATCATTTGGCGTCATCTTTGAATTCTGCCTACTATACCACCCGAGAGCTCATGGGCAAGTCTCTTTACTTCTGAAGTTTTGTATCCTTAGTTGTAAATAGAAACAACATTGCTTTATTTAGGATTTGTAAAATAATTAAATAGATCACATAAATTAATGGATAGCACAAAGGGCACTCAGGAACAGTGGGTTAAATTGAATTGAAAGATAGAAGTGGTGTCACTAGGAACATCTAAGATTTTACTCTCTACCCTCGGCAAACCTATCTTCTCTAATTGATTCTAGTCTGTTATCAGACTGTCTGATTCCAAACTGGATCTTAGCTCTGGAATTCTGCTGCCTTCTTGTTCCAGATCTCCCACATTCCTGGTGATTGATGCTCTTGGCTACATCTGCTATATCAGGGTTCTTACACTCAACCTATATGGAATCCTGTGTAATAACCCCATCCCGGCCCCTGAGTGCTCATTTTTACCTAATTTATCCAGCATTCATTAAGTGATCACCTCTGCCAGTTCTCTCCACTATACTGGAAAGCCAGCCTGATTGTATATTCCCCCATTCTTCAAATGGAGATGTCATAGCCAAAAGGAGGCAACTTAGCTTTGCTACCTTCATTGCTGCACACCTCTAGCCCCAGGTGAATATGGCCACAGGCCCTCAGGTGGAAGGATCAAGTTCATCAGACTCCCAACTGTCACTTAGAGAGTAGATCTTTGTGCTGCTGACCTGTCTTCAAGGTGCCTGCCATCTGTGATTTCCAAGACTTTGGGGGGGATGACAGGGTAGAGCTTTGCAGGGGGTGGCAGGAAGATTGATTCTAGCAGGGATGGAGGATTTTCTAAAGCCAATCGTGTCCTCTTCCCCTTGGCTTTATCCCAGAGGGATAGGGCCTGACCCTGGGTCTTCAGCACCTTGGACATACCCATGAGCCTTTGGCTCTGCACCCAGATTGTGTGTCTTGGCTTTTGTGACTCAAGGACTATTGAACACATACAGAGAAGACAAACCTCAAAGATCACCTTGTTGAGCAGTCCCACTTCACCTTTATAGGTTAAGAAATTCCAGGAGAAGAGGGTTTGGAGAAAAGGGAACCCTATTACACTGTCGGTGGGAATGTAAATTGGTGCAACCACCATGGAAAACAGTATGGAGATTCCTCAAAAAACTAAAAATAGAATTATCATTTGATCCAGCAATCTCACTCCTGGGCATCTATCCAGAGAAAACCATGACTCGAAAAGATACATGTAACTCCTTTATTCATTGCAGCACTGTATACCATAGCCAAGACATGGAAACAACCTAAATGTCCATTGACAGAGGATTGGATAAAGATGTGGTACATATATACAATGGAATATTACTCAGCCATTAAAAGGAAAGAAATAACAGCATTTGCAGCAACATGGATAGACCTAGAAATTATCATGCTAAGTGAAGTTAGTCAGACAGTGAGACACCAACATCATATACTATCACTTACATGTGGAATCAAAAAAAAAGGACACAATGAATTCTTTGCAGAACACATACTACTCACAGTCTTGGAAAAACTTACAGTTTCCAAAGGAGACTGGTTGGGGGTGGGGGGGTGGGATGGGGATTTGTAATGGAAGTGCTATAAAATTGGGTTGTAATGATCATTGTACAACTATGAATATAATACAATTCACTGAGTTATTAAAAAAAAGAAATTCCAGGAGAATTAAAAGGAAAAATGACTAGAAGTGAATACGCTTGCGTGACTTTGAATCATATCCATTCTCTGGGCTGCAACACTAAATCCTATGATTCTAAGGATGGCAATATCTACCAGCTCCACAGCATGACTCTTATAGGGGGGATGGCCAAATAGATCATGAGCCTGATGACCTTCTGATACATTATTGCCTTCTAAGTATTTTACCCTTCTGTTGCAGGAGCAGCAATTTAATAAAATACGAATCCATGAATGGTTATGCTGATCAACCCTAAACTAATTAAAGAGATTTTACTGAATTTTTATATCAAGGGCCTCATGAAACATTGGAAACTCTTCCAAGTCAAGGAAGAAGCTCCCAAATTCAGAGAATGTTCCTGATAGAAAGACTTTCACAGCTGTTCCACCCAACATTTTTCATTCATCAGATGAGTGTTATACTTGTTCAATTGTTGTTTCTTCCTCTTCTTTGTCTTGAGCTAACTGATCATTTATTATTCTATTTTATCTCATCTATTAGCATTTATATATATATTATATATGTATATATATTAGTGGTTTCCATAGAATTTTCAATATACCTCCTTAATTAGTCTACCTTCAAATAATAGTATATACCACTTTCAATGTAGTGTAAGGAACTTAAACATTATTGTTTAATTCCCCCAATTCTTTGTGTTATTACTGTCAGATATATTTTTTTACATATTCTATAAACAAGTTTTTGCCTTAAATAGTTATTTAATTTTTAAAAGCAATTAAAACTAAGAAGAGAAGTCTGTTTTATTTTACATCTACTTATTACATTGTGAGCAGTCTTTTTTTTTTGGGGGGGTGCTGCACCCTCAGCATATGGAAGTTCCCAAGCTAGGGATTGAATCTGAGCTACAGCTATTGGCCTACACAACACCACAGTAATGCCAGATGAGCCACATCTGTGACCTACACCATAGCTTGCAGCAACACTGGATCCTTAACCCACCGAGTGAAGCCAGGTATCGAACCACATCCTCATGGATAGTAGTATGGCTCCTTTCCATTGAACCACAGTGGGAATTTGGGGAGAACTCTTTATTTATCTGTATAGATTCAAGATTCTGTTTCACATCAGATTGTTTCTGTTTGAAGAACTTTACACATTTCTTTTAGAGTAGATCTACTGAAGTTGAATTTACTAAATCTTTGTCTAAGAAAGTTTTTGTTTTCTCTTTATTTAATAAATTTTTTCTGGCATAGAATTCTATGCCAAGTTTTTTGTTTTTTGTTTGTTTTTCAGAACTTCAAAGACGTCCTTCCATTGTCTCCTGGTTTTCATGGGTACTTATTAAAAGTCTGCTGTAATTCTTTTATCTATTTCTCTCTGCATATCTTTTCTCTGAATTTTCTCTGTTTCTCTCTGCATATTTTTTCTTTGCCCTGTCTACCTTCAAGATGTTCTTGTTATCTTTTTTTCTCTAGCTGCTTGAGAATGATGTGCCTAGGGCTATGTGTGTATGTATGCGGGTGGCATTTTTTTCTGTCTATTTTATCTATCACAAGTTCAGGGAAATTTTTGGAAATTATTTATTCAAATGTTTTTTTCTGCCTCTTCTTCCCTCATGCAACTATAATTACATATCTATTAAACTGTTTGATATTGTCCAGTGTTCATAGATGTTCTTTTCTGTTTTGTTTTTACACTCACGTGCCTCTTTGTGTTTCAATTGAGTAATTACTACTGACCTGTCTTCATGTTCCCTGATTTTGCCTTAGCTGGTCCTAGTGTTTTCAGGAGACTATGGGAGGCATTCTTCATGTTTATGTATTTGTCATTTCAAGCACTTCCATTTGTTTGGTTTTTTTTTTTTTCTCATAGTTTCTGCTGAAATTACCTATCTTATCTTGAATATTGTCCTTATTATGATTAATATACTTATTAATCATAGCTATTTTAAATTCCCTATCAGTTGTGTCACATCTGAGTCTCATTATGATTACCTTGTATGTTACATGCCTCATAATTTTTGCTTGAAAGTTGAACTTCTTGGCTCAGACAGAAGAGACTGAGGAAAATTATTTTTATTCCAGGGAAATGGGCACACTGTTCCCTTTGCTAGGCCTTTAGTGATGGGATTTGAGTTAATCTAGTGAGGAGCTGGACTGAGTTTGAGAATTATTGTTGTTATGGTTACACTCAGTGCACCACAGTCTTAAATTCCTGTAGTGAAGTTTTGCATTTAGGGTAGAGAATGGTTTTTCAGAGGCAGGTCTGTTCAAAATTGTGCTTTAGGCCTTCTCTTTGCACTGGGCTTCAGAAGGTCCCTTTACACACTCTTCTCTTCTCTTATTCCCCTCCCAGCATCCTTCAGACCTTACTAGTTATGCAAAGCTTGTTATCTTGGCAGTGGGAGGACTGCGGTATATTTTCTGTTGTTCTGATCAAGCCTCAGTCTTAGACCTTGTTTCCTTGCTTTTCAGGGTAAAGCCTTCTTAGTTCTCCCGACCCTCTCCATATATTCTAGTCCCAGTGAATATTCCTGCAGCTCCCCATTAAGGACAGCTGTTCTTGTCCTGTTTTCCACTTAGATTATGTTTTTTGTTTCATAGAAAATACAGGAGCGAAAGGTTTAGGCAGAATTTTTTGCAACTCCTTCATGTCTGAGCCACAATGGGCATTGCTTAGGATCCTCTCTGTGAACATCCCCTGCACATTGGTGAAGACTCCCCAAATGTTGTGGGCTTCACACTGTCTAGCCAGCCTCACTCATCCTTCACCAACTTCTTTATTATTCTAGCTCAACTCTACTTACCTGCCCACCTGGTTGTACCTATGCCAGGTATAGGGGTCCTTCCATCTCCTTTCTCCCTGAAGTGATTACCTCTTCAGATTTGAGGCCATTCATTTGCTCCTTAACTTCAGCTCTTTGACAGATTCCAAAAAAAAGTTATGAATTGGAAGTTAATGTCTTTTCCATTTTGAGGGTATGCACGTGTCTTTTCAGGTTGAGAGAACTTGTAATTTCAAATGCAGAGCCTCATTTGATAGCATTTGTATCATTCATATCTCAGAGTAGAGTATCAGGCACATACCCTAACCCGGGTCTCAAATCCTCTGTTTAGATAAAATGAACTCACTTTCCTCCAGGCTTCTCACAGTTCAACAGCCTGTGAAGCTTACATTCTGCAGCATGCCCTCACCTAAGATTCATTCAAAATCCGCCTGCAGAAGCACCTCTCTGCACCAAGCGCTGTGGGATACAGGACACACAAGGCCCAGTTGATTCCACTGAGTGACACCCTTGGCCCCATAGGGAAGGGAATCAGATGGAGTGGTGACAACAATTCAATAGGCAAAGGGCCAGGATGCGGTCAGCACAGGTCACTGCAGGACCTGGGACTCTGTCCATGTTGAGTGTTGAGGAGAGCTCCCCAGGGGCCCAGGCACACCTTCTCCGTGGTCTCCAAATCTGCTCCACAAGGATCACCAACTGCGAGGCCTTGAGCAAGTCATCCCACCCAGGGCCTGTTGCCTGGTCTGTGAGATCCAGTCTCAGCTCAAATGCCACCTCCTCCAGGAGGCTTTCCTGAACCCCAATCTGCTTTATTTTCTTTATAGCACAACACCCATCACAATTAGAGATTATATTATATTCTTTACCTGTTTGCCTAGTTCTTATCTGTATGCTCTTTATCCCATGCACACCAAGTGTGAACCTTTTATTCATTCATACAATAAGTAGTTTTGTCTTTTTTTTTAATGTCTTTTTAGGGTGGCATTCACGGCATATGGAAGTTCTCAAGCTAGGGGTCAAATCAGAGCTACAGCTGCCAGCTAACGCCACAGCCATAGCAATGCAGGATCTGAGCCACATCTGCAACCTGCACTGCAGCTCACAGCAACACCAGATCCTTAACCCACTGAGCGAGGCCAGGGATCAAACCTGCGTCCTCATGGATACTAGTCAGGTTCGTTAACCACTGAGCCACAATGGGAATGTTAGTATTTATGTCTTAATCAGTGTTCTGGGAGCTTGCTATTTAACAGTGAACAAAAAAGACCAAAATCAAGTTGCTGTGGCCATGGAGTAGGCCAGCAGCTGTAGCTCTGATTTGATCCCTACCCTGGGAACTTCCATATGCCGCAGGTGCGGCATTAAAAACAAACAAACAAAAAAAAGAGAGACCAAAATCACTATCCATATGGAGCTCATATTTTGTGAATGCATTCAATAAACAAGGTAAATAAATAAAATAGAGAGTACGTCAGAGAGTGGTGAGTGATGAGGAGATTAAACCAGGCAGGAGGAGGGGTGAGAAGTGCCAGGAGGCCGGGCTGCAGTTTCACGTAGGGGGTCGGGGAGGGCCTTTCTGGGAAGGACTCTGGGAGCACAGACCAGAAGGAGGTAAGGCTGTGAGGCCACGAGGGGACCTGGGGACTGTGCCCCAGGCTGTAGGAGCCACAGGCAGAGGTCGGAGGGTGGAATGTGCCCAGTACACCTGAGTGTCCGCAAGGAGGCCCGTGTGGACGGGGAGGGAGGTCATGGGGTCCTTGGGGTCCGGGAAGGACTCTGGCTTCACCCTAGAAAGATGGCGGCCGTGGAGGGTGTGAGCAGAGGCGAGAGGTGGCTGCCCACTGTTGTCAAAGGCCCTCCTGCTGCTCAGTGGAGAAGAGACCATAGGAGGCAGGAGTGGAGTCAGGAAGACGCGGGGCAGAATAATCAGGCTGGGGGCAATGGTGGCTCAAATGGGAATAAGAACATGAGGGTTTGAGATGACGAGTTTAAAAAACACTGACACAGTGCCTGGTACACGGCAGGCCCTCAGGAGAAGAAGCCATGATGATTGATAATGCCAGGCGCTGAGACATCAGAACTGGAATCTCGCAGCTGCCTGCCCTCACCCGGATTCTGTCTCTACGAGGAGACTGAGAAGAAGGACCCTGGCACTACGGAGAGAAATTGCCCCCAGAGCCACGCAGGCTGAAAGTCTCCTGTGTTGGAGCAAGAGAAGAGGGCCGGTTATATAAGCGATAAAATGCTAACACTTCACATGTTCAACACAAACTTAAATTACACGCATTCAGGTATTTTTAAGGAGAAGGTAACCTTTAAAAACGATCTTCTTTCTCTTGATTAGAAATTACATATTTAAAAGGTTGGGAGGCAAAAATACGTGTGTGGTAGCTTGAAATTTCCCCAATCAAACCCTTTCTTCCTGTAATATATTCATTCGATGGGTCTTTTAACTGGATGTGATGTTGCGTTCACGGGGGGGGGGGGGGGGGGGGGGGGGCAGGTCACGTGTTTGCTTTTGGCATGAAACTGACAGCCACTTTAGATTTTTTTTTTTTAAATGTGCCTTTTAAGCAGTGGAGGTAAATCTAAGAAGAAAACAAACAAACGAAAAAGCGGCCCCAAGGCAAATTAGCCCCAGCTGTGGAAAGCCAGGTTTCCGGGCTGTCAGCTTTTGATCTTGCTGAGAGCAACTGGCAAAGAATCCAAGGCAAGCTTGTAAGAGAGTCGAGGGAGTTGAGAGGCAGAGCTGAGGCAGGGCCACTGGGCTGGGCCCCTTGGGTCGGGGGCCAGGCTCTGCCACACCTGACTGGGTGGCCTGGAGTGCACTGTCTTCCCCTCACCCCCCCACTCCCCCACACATACACCCCCACCCCCCACGCACACCCCCAGACACACCCATCCCCACCACCCGCTGCCTCAGTTTCCCCAGTTGGACTAGCCCTTCTCTAAGGTCCCTCCCAAATTTAAAATAAGTTAGTCCCAACTGAGGGACCATAAATGTTGGAGACAACAGGGGAAGTGTGAGTCTGGTGGGTCTGAGACTATTTAAGGAAGGAAAGTGAGAAGAATGCCCCGCTTATCTTTCCTGCCAAGAGAATGACAGTGACAAACTCGACTATAAATGAAATGTCAGCGTTTGCTAAACATCTTCCCACATGTTGTCTAGTTGAATCCTCCCCACCATCCCAGGAGGTGGATACCATCATCGCCAATTCATAAATGCGGAACCGAAGACTCACAAAGGTCATGTGTGCTCGGGCACCAGCCGGAACCGGGGTGTAGGTGTGCCGCCTTCTGATCAACGTTCTCCAGGCGCCTGGGCTCTGAGTCCTGGAAACAGAAAAGGGCCCTGAGGCTGCTCTGCACCTTTCTGCGGGTCCCCAGATGCTGAGGGTGAGGGTGACTCGCGTGGGTCTGCAGAGAGCTGGCATCTCTCTTCTGGGGGCCAATCACGGAAGCCCCGCCCCCTTCCCTGGAGGACCAAATGAGATGTTTTCACTGTTTGTGTTGTCCCATGGGAACACCTTCTGGGCTTCAGACCTGGTGGAACTTGGCTGGAGAAAGCTGCTGGGGGGTGAGACCCCAAGGAGGCTTCTCACTCTCCTCTCCAGGTCTCTGCAGGGCACGCCCCCCCCCCAACTCCGTCAAATGACGGGATTTCAGGATGGTAGCTAAGCTGTCACCTGCCAGGAGAATGGCTGCCACATCGCTCCAGCCCTGAGAGCAGAAGCCCCAGGAGAGGGACACACACCTGCCTAGAACAGGTGGACCCTGGTCCACAGCTGGTGAGGAACGGGGCTCAATGGGGAGGGAACGGGTACAGTGCACTACCTTAGAGTCAACTTCTGTGTTTGTCTCTTCCAGACCCTTCCACCTCATCCTATTTCAGCCTGATCCCATCCTCCCAAACTCAGTGCTGTCCACACAGTAAGTGCTCAATGGGATCTGAAGCAGCTCAGCAAGGCAGTACAGTTCAACTTGGCCATTTTAGGAGCCCCCAATCAACTTTATTTTTTTATTTTTTTATTTTTTTTTTTGCCTTTTGTCATTTTATGGCCGCACCCACGGCATGTGGAGGTTCCCAGGCTAGGGGTCTAATCGGAGATGTGGCCACTGGCCTGCGCCGCAGCCACAGCAACGCAGGATCCGAGCCGCGTCTGCAACCTACACCACAGCTCATGGCAACGCCGGATCCTTAATCCACTGAGCAAGGGCAGGGATCGAACCCGCAACCTCATGGTTCCTAGTCGGATTCGTTAACCACTGCACCACGACGGGAACTCCCCCAATCAACTTTAAAACAAAACACATCATTGACAATTGATGATGCAGACTTCACTGTTCCTTGCCTACACCCCACGCGGGGAGAAATGCAGTGAGGGGTCAGTTTTGCTGACTACAGCCCGGG
The DNA here is from genome assembly GCA_004024745.2 of Catagonus wagneri. Taxonomy (NCBI): domain Eukaryota; kingdom Metazoa; phylum Chordata; class Mammalia; order Artiodactyla; family Tayassuidae; genus Catagonus; species Catagonus wagneri. The sequence goes on from PVHT021183551.1 coordinate 18,417,945, forward strand.
AGAGAGCCACAGAGGTGAGACTCAACCCACAGCTTTCGTCTCAACCCTCGGGGCCATGGCAGTCTGTTCTCTAAATTTCTATGAGTGCCTCCCTTCATAATCTGTCATCATCTCAAACTCAACATGCGTGTAATGCAACAGGTTCAAAACCTAGCTCATCATCTTTCAACTCCAGACTACCCCTCACCTGTTGTTCCCAACAAATGAACGAAATTTATTCTACAACCTTCTCAGTCACCCAGGCTTGGAAGTTGGTGTCACCATTAAATCCCACTCCGTTTACAAACCACTGGCTTTAAGGTGTGTGCCTTCCTCCCCTCACTTGGCAGACACATCGGTGCTCCACTCACAGCCTCTGGACTTAACTCCTTCAGTGTAGACCTGAATTCTAAGGCCCACCTCCTGTATTCCATTGCCTGAAGACTTTCTCAAGCCTTCTAAACCCACTTCAGTCTCCTCTGGGACAGGCCAGAGGGGCCAGGGAATAAACTCCCTTGAATAAACTCCCAAGCAGGGATGCTCAGCCCTCAGGTGGGATCACTCCTGAGTCCCAGAGTTTCTCTAGCACAGTTAAGCCCTATCCCCAACCCCAGAGTGGGAAAGATGGCCAGGCCAGACCAGGACCAGGGGACATCACCTGGAGTAGCCTGAGGATGTGTCTCCAGAACAGAAAAATGGAACAGAGGCTGGAAGGAGCCAGTATCGGGACCATGGGGAACAAGGCTTTCACTGATGCCTCCGGGAGGATCCCAGACTCGAAGGGAGAGTTGAGCAGGTGAGCAGAGGGACGGACCTAGAACAGACCAAGATCCTGAGGAAGCTGAGTGTCTCAGGGGCCAATCTGTGGGCAAAGGTGGACCCTAGACATTGAAAGGGTCACTTTGGAAAACTCAGTATCATGAGAGCTGAACTTCCACAGAGCCGTTTACCCAGCAGCTGCACTCCTGGATCCATGGCCCACCGGGAGGCATATGCACATAGTCATCAGAAAAGGGTTAGTTACATCCTTGTCTTCAACAGCTCAAAACGAGGAAGCACCCAAATGCCATCAAGAGCTGATGGATACCTAAATGGTTACGTATTCATACAGGACAACACCTGCCATCCGTAACAACAAACCGTGCACAACTTAATGCAACCATATGGATAAACGTCACCAACACAGAGACCCACAAAGGGAGCCACACACAAAAGGGCATAGCCAGTGAGTCCATTTGCTTGAAGGGCAGGATAGCACGGGTAATTATGCTCTTAGAAGTCAGCACAGTCAGCCTACCCTCAGAGGGGCAGACACGGGGGAGGGGCCACAGAGGGGCAGACACGGGGGAGAGGGCACAGAGGGGCAGACATGAGGGAGAGGGCACAGAGGGGCAGACACGGGGAAGAGGGCACAGAGCGGCAGACATGGGGGAGAGAGCACGGAGCGGCAGACACGGGGGAGAGGGCACAGAGGGGCAGACATGGGGGAGAGGGCACAGAAGGGTTTCTGGGGGCCAGTACAGTTGTTTACAAAAATTCTTCGGCTGTGCAGCTTGTGGTCTGCGAGCTTTTCTTGTCATATATCGTGTTACACTGTAACTTAAGAGGCCCCAGGGATGTTGCTATGCTGGATGGAGGGGCGTGGGATCATGCTGAAGCAAACCCACCGATATATACTGTTTTCCAACAAACGGTACATGCGTGTTGAATGAATGAATGAATGAATGAATGAAGGAGTGCATAAACTCATAGACAAAGGAACAAGGAAAAACAGGAAATGCCTGCAGAGGCAATGAATGATCACAGTCAAGAGGGACTGAATGAATGAACTGATTAAGTGATTAAATAAAGGATGAAAGAATGAAGAAATGACTGAGTACTGCATGAGGAGTTAGGCTTGCAAATGGAAAAAGGAAGGAATGAAGGAAGGGACGTTCCCATTGTGGCTCAGTGGAAAAGAACCCAACTAGTATCCATGAGGATTCGGGTTCAATCCCTGGCCCCACTCAGTGGGTTAAGGATCCAGGGTTACTGTGGCTGTGGTGTAGGCTGGCAGCCGCAGTTCTGATTGAACTGCTCACCTGGGAATTTCCATATGCCACAGGTTCCGCCCTAAAAAGCCAAAAAAAAAAAAAAAGGAAGGAAAGGCCACATCACAGAAATAGGAATGAATGAATCAACGGTAAAGAGCAGAATAAACTAACACCTAGATGTGTGTGAAAAGATGCCTGCAAGCAATCAGAAGTGAATGAACAAAAACTGAAGAGCTGAACGAGTGAGTGGACAGAGAGCCAACATGCGAGTCGAGCCCTAAACGTGCGTGTGCCAGAGGGCAGCAACTCTCAAAGTCCAAGGGCAGCTTCTTCCTCCAGACATGAGGCCAAGACCTTGGTAGATGGGCCACGAAGCTCCTAAGGTGCCTGAATTTTAGGTTTAACAAGAATAATATTCAGCAAACATCAGCTGAAGCCACAGAGCTTGCTGCTCAGAGGAATTGACGCTGGGTTCAGAGGGAAGAGCTAAACGGAATTGACTGTTTTGTTTTCACAATTAGGTCACAGCTAATTACCTATTATGTAGCAAACCCCCAGCATGATTTTAATAATTGTTATTTAAATAACACATTTTCACTGTCTCCTTCCAAATTAACCCCTGGGAGGTGTAATTACTGCTGGCCTGGGAGTGAGGAAGGGGGAGGCGTTGTCACTGTGATCATCCTGTGACACCCCAAGGCCAGGTGATGCTGGGGAAACCCAGGTCCAGGATGTCAGGTCCCCTGGGAAGCGAAGACGGTCTCCAAATTCCCAGACTCCCCGGGTTATCAGGAAGCTCTCACTCCAGACCCGGCTCAGGGTTTTTGTCCACTCCCCCCAACTGTGCCCACAGCTCAGTTCCCACATCCTCATCACGGGGTAACGGGGTCTCCTCTGGACATGTTTCTCCCCCCCCAGACTGGGGGCAGGACCCGTCTCATCCTCAGCCACACTCAGCTCCCAGCACAGGACCTGCACACGGTAGGTGCTCAGCGAATGCATGGCTTTTGCTGTGCAGGGTGAGTTCGCGAAGCCCCTTCAGTCCCTTTCAGAACCGCAGAGTCTGATGAGCTGGACACGTCCTGCAGGCGGTGGTAGGAGGAGAGGTGGAGAAGACGAGCCTGAGAGGGAGGCCGAGCCCGTCACAAGGCCTGACCTCTGTGGGGAGGAGGGCGGACGCCGTCCCATCAGCAGTGAGGGGCAGGTGGGGACAGCACAGCAGTGAGTTCCCTGCAGCTGAGCTGAGCGGCGCCCTCGTCCTGGGTTTCAGGAAGCTGGAGGTGACCCCTGATGGGCCCAGGGAACTCGTGACCACAAGGTACCTTGGGGTCTGTCACCTGTAGGACCTCCACCAGTTCCAGGACCTACCTGTCTCCCATCTCAGCTGATGGTGTTGGGCACAGAAACCAAGGGACCATGTGGCTGGTCACCGCCAAGGGCCCTGCCTGGAGGGACTGGCCGGACTCCTCCACGTCCTCTGCTCTCCTGCAAGTCCAGCCTTGCAGGGGCCGCCCTACCGGCTGCCCCGGGAACTGGCCCAAGGGATCCCTGCTCACCTTCCCAGGATGCCAAGGACACCCCCGGGCCACGTCTGGGTGGGAACTACAGGTGACCAGAAAGACACCTGAGAATCCTCTTATATTTGCTACATTCTTCAATCTGTCCTTGATCATCACAAATTACTCTTGGAGACAGAGGAAGAAGTTATAAAAATCAATACAGTTGGGATGGACTGAGAATGTGGGATTAGTAGATGCAAACTATTACATTTAGAATGGGTGAGCAATGAGGTCCTGCTGTACAGCACAGGGAACTATATCCAGTCTCTTAGGACAGAACATGATGGAAGATACTATGAGAAAAAGAATGTATATGTGTATATATATATAAATATATGTGCATATATATATGTGTATATATATGTGTGTGTATATATAAATATATATGTGTATGTATATATGTGTATATATAATATATATGAGAAAAAGAATATATATGTGTATATATATAAATATATATATAAATATATGTGTGTATATATATGTGTATATATATGTGTATATATAAATATATATGTGTATAAATATATACGTGTATATATAATATATATATATGTGTATATATATATTTATATATATGAGACTGGGTCACTTTGCTGTTCAGCAGAAATTACCACAACATTGTAAATCAACTATCATTTTAAAATAATAAATAAATAAATATTAACGGAGAAAGAGGCAGCAGTGACTGCCCTGAAAAAGAGACAAATTTCCTTCTACACAATTAAACATGGGCATTTTAAATGTCCTTGTCAGAGTTCCTTTTGTGGTTCAGTGGGTTAAGAACCCAACATAGTACCCATGAGGATGGGGGTTCAATCCCTGGCTTGCTCAGCATTGCCACAAGCTGCAGTGTAGTGTAGATGCCACTCAGATCTGTTGTTGCTGTGGTTGTGATGAAGGCCTCAGCTGCAGCTTCAGTTTGACCCCTTAGCTTGGAAATTTCCATATGCTGCAGGTGCAGACATAAAAGAAAAATAAAATAAAATAAAATATCCTTGTTACAAGTGGCACCGACCCCTGTTAGGGGAGATTATTTGATAATGAAAGGACCGGGGGTTCTGGCTGTCTTGGTCAGCTCAGGCTTCCATAGCAAAACACCACACACCGGATGGTTTAAACCACACAATTTTATTTTCTAACAGTCCTGAAGGCTGGAAGTTCAAAATCAAATTGTCAGTATATTACTATAACTGGGTCATTTTGCTGTACAGCAGAAATCAACAGAACATTGTAAAGCAACTGTAATAAAAATTTTTTAATTAAAAAAACTTTTAAAAAATTGTCAGCAGGGAGGGTTTTTAGTGAGGGCTCCCTTCCTGCCTTGCAGGCGGCCACTTTCTGGCTGCGACCTCACATGGCCTTTCCTCTGTGCCTGCCTCTAGAGGAGAGCGTGCTGGTGTCTCTTCTTAGAAAGACACCAACTCTTCAGATCAGAGCCTCATTCCTGTGACTTCATTTAGTCTTCATTCCATCCTTAGAGGCTCCACCTCCAAATACAGCCACGCTGGGGGTGAGGGCTTCAGTATGTGAATTCCAGGGTGGGGGGACACAAACTTTTAGTCCATAAGACTGGCCATTTAAAGAGCAAAAGAACCACAGTCTTCAGAGTCAGACAGACCCAGATTTGAGTTTCAGCTCAGCCACCACCTTATGTGAACTTTACTTTGCTTTCCCCATCCTTGTCTCCTCATTTCTTTTTTTTTTCTTTTTTTAAGATGACTTTTATTTTTTCCATTATAGCTGGTTTACGGGGTTCCGTCAGTTTTCTACCATACAGGAAAGTGACCCAGTCACAATACATATATTCACTCTTTTTCTCACATTATCCTCCATCACGCTCCATCATAAGTGACTAGGTATAGTTCCTGGTGCTCTACAGTAGGATCTCATTGCTTATCCATTCCAAAGCATCTCCTCATTTCTCAGGCGTGAGATGACATTCTCACAAGGTTCTGGGTGGGTTTTAATCGGGGTTTCTCAACCCCAGCGCTCTTGACGCTTAGGGCCAAATAATTCTTTTCCAGGGGGCCTTTCCTGTACATTGTAAGGTTCTAGAGCCAACACCGTCTCTTCCTCCTATACACCAGGAACACAGTCCCCACCCCACCCCCGCTAAGTTGTCACAACCAAAATCATCTCCAGGCGTTGCCGACTGTCCCCCACTGGGCAGAAATCAACCCTGGTTGAGAACCTCTACTTTGTATGGAAGAATGTGCTTGGGATATTTCAAGCATCAAAAAAATGGTACTAGCTGTTATTGACTAAGTGAAGACTAAAAATAAAGCAGACATCGTCTGGGAGAGATGCTCCCCGCCTCTTTGTCTCTTTGGAAATCTCCTTGATGGGCTGCTTAGATAGTTTGATAATCTCTTATTCTTCTGACAAAATAAAGCTCAACATCCGAAAGCTTTATCATCAAAGAAAAAAAGAAGGTGCTCGCACTGCGATGTCCATAAAACCCATTTCTTATATGAGGTCCCTGGTCACAAAGAGGCAACAGGCAGCCCTTCGGGCCTGCCTGTGTCACCTGCACTGAGGACAGGACAGGCAGAGTCTTATTGCAGCCCCACAAAAGCTGCAAAGGGGCATTATCTTCCCGTCATGCAGGTGAGGAAACTGAGGCTCAGGGAGGTGCTGTCACTTCAAGGTCAAGAGATGTCGCCTTCCTAAGCACCTGACACATGAGGCCCAGCAGTGAGCAAAGCCCCTGCC